>JAIWYR010000038.1:0-543659 GCA_022818075.1 Armillaria altimontana
CCTAACCCTAACCCTAACCCTAACCCTAACCCTAACCCTAACCCTAACCCTAACCCTAACCCTAACCCTAACCCTAACCCTAACCCTACCTTCCGCAGCTGAAAACAGTCGAGTGTACTTAGCTGTTTTCAGCTGCGGAAGGTATCCAGTTAACTCAAGCAGTGTAGGTATGTTCTCTGTTTTTCCCTTTTTTCCCCACCAGTATTCCTCATAGCCCCCAGTAACTGTTGCGTATGATCTAGATTATCTGAGTTTTTCCCTCAATGCTCCACTACAAAACGGCCGTTTGATGCCTAAATTCACGACGGCCTTATGTGGCCCCGGAGATGTGCGTCCGACTACGCATGTACTGGGGGGAAATCGTGTTGTTATCAGCCCTTTGAGACCGAAGTGCGAGTGCGAGGACTTCTACAGCACAGCTATGTGTTTCACGCGGCTATCTCTATCCTTGAGTCCCGTAACACTGCATTTACGCAGGTCGCTTCGCGAAGTCATCATACGTCTTCCAAGCCCACCCATCGGCTAATCTACACCGGAATAACAACTCGCAGGAGCTGCAAGCTGCAACTTTACAGCCTTCTTTCGCTAGATTATCAGCCCCCTCACTGCTTCAAATGACTCTCTATGTTGTTACGCCTTATGCTCGAATGGCCGGCTTGAAGTTCCCCGGCAGACTTATTATGTGGCTTCATTAGCAACTCGGTCTATGGCTGGATACGTTTTTGAGCCAATCGAGGAAGAACGTACGATACACCTTTTGTTCGTGTTGTTGTGGCTTCATTCATCTCTGCTGTAGTACATGCGCAGCACTCTTGGTTCCGTGAGCTATATCATTCGATAGATCTGGGACAGTACACTTACATCCAACTCACCCCCTGCACAGGCTGCATGAACGGATACTCTAAGTCCGCTTCGTGTAAATTCGACGATGATGAAGAGAATGGTAACCCTCCAGGAAATCCATGGTGAGGCTTCCGTCCGGTTTAAAGAAATGTATCCAATCTTATACATGCACACCTCTCAGCGCAGGAACAAAGAATTACACTAGTTCAACGTTTTCATCTATAACTTCCTCGACGTATTCGTTGGAAACATCTGTCACGATGACAACGATAACTTCGACTCAGGCTCCAGGAACAGAATCGTTCGTCACCTTCAATCCCTTTGGAAGTTATACCCGCTAACGCAAGATTAGCTCTAACAGTCAATCTGCAACATCCATTTCCTCTACAGCTACTCCAACATCGCCGCATACCCTTACGATCATAGGAAGTGTACTTGGCGTCGCCGCCTTCATCTTTCTCCTCCTATTCTTGCTCTTTCTTTTCCTTCGATGGCGTAAAAGGCAACGGAACAATGCCGATAGAGAATCGCAGATCCCCGAGCCGTACTGTCAGGAAAAAGTCTCTTGCACTACGACGCCTAGTGGGACGTCTCAGTGCCAGGATCAGGGCGAAGTGCTCCGAGTTAGAGCGAGGGTTGGAGAGCTGGAGGAGACGGTTCAGCTACTTCTCAACGACCGGCACCAACACTCGATGATGGGATCGGAAGTAGACCCCCAGCCGCCGCCTGATTATGCATCCGCAAGCTCAGGCGCCGACGGACACCTCCATGTATTCGGTATTTCTTGATTGTTTATCTTCTACACATAACCGCGCTGTACGGGACGGGCGTAGCATTGGTTTGGGTGTTTGTAACGGCACCTATTAGCCAAGGTTCCACTGTTCTATATCTAAAGGACGGTAGAACATCAGCCAGAAAGACAATGTCTAGAACAGCGACCACGTACATTACATCTCATATCCTTCTAACTCGGAAACACGCAAACGTTTCCATTCTAATACAAAGTCCACAGTAGAAATATATTCAATCGAATAAACGTATTACAGCTACATCGACAACTACCCGATGAACATTTTAGGTGATACATACAGAATAACAGATAGTCCGTGGCAACCGCTACTGCTTCTTCTTCTTCGGCGCACCCGCCTTCCCACCACTGCTCGCTGGCGCCTTTCTCTTACCAGAATCACCATCAGCCCTCAACCGTCGTCCGACAGGCGCACGGATACATTGCGGGCAGAACCATTCACCCTCTGGCACGGTCGTCAGAGGCGGGGTGAGACACAATAGATGGTACGGATTGTCGCACTAAATTAACCATATCAATACTGGGAAAAACGGAAAAGAAAATGTCGACATGCCTTATCGCACTCCAGCGCCTCCTCTTCGTCCTCCTTCCGGCATATAAGGCAGGCATCGCTGACTTCGACCTCAACGGGGTGTCTTGGTAGGTCGCTCATTTTGTCCGACGGCCGTACAAGAAACAGTGTCGTGTTCTGCCCCGGGGCGACAGACAGCACGTCGAGACCAACCAACAGTTGGTGCTTGATAGGTTTCGTAGCTGATTTGGGTTCAGCCGGTCCCAGGCCGAGCTCACCTGTCGAGACGTTAGCGGCGAGGTCGATAGAGAAAGAAAAGGTTCGTACCATTCGCAGCGTTCTGCCCCCATGAAATGGTCATAACACCGTCGGCATCATCATCCGGTGTCAAAGCCCAATGTGTTACTCCCCCAGACGCAGCGGCAGTGATTTTGCATCCCATGATATCTGGCATGTACCGGAAGCTGCTGTACGGCGAGCCTGACGACCCGTCTCCAGAGTTTTTCCACTACAATTAGCTGTCAGTTCCATAGTATAGGTTCGAATGAGGGTAGACTAACCTTGCCCGTCATCCAGTACATCCCTCCTTTATCCACGACGACGGAATTGCTGGGACCTGCTGCAACGAGCACGCCTGCATTTGCACCAGTGAACTGAGGGACTTGTTTGGGACGGAGCGCGTCGACCTGATTGCCCAGACCAAGACGGCAGTATCCATTGTAGCCCCAAACATGTACCGTACTGTATGAGCAGTCAGCGAGGGGAAAAGGAGGCCAGACGCTGGACGACGTACCCCTTCTCATCCAACGCAATCGAATGCTGCTGGCCCGACGACAGCTGCGTGATCTTCTCAGGCCCTAAGTCCTTCACCAACACGGGTTCATAGATGATATCGAACGCCGTCTTGTTGCCAGTCGTAATACGTTCGCCAGTCGTTCCATTGCCGAGCTGGCCCTTCTCCCCGGAACCGAAAGCGTATACTGTACAGCCGGTTCAGCTTGATTAACAAGGGAGACAGATATCGACGACGTACCCTTCCCGCTCTCCGTCAGAACACAAGAGAATGTCACCCCCGCCGACGCCTTGACAGCTTTTTCTTGGCCTTCCTCAGTACCAAAGAATGGTATCCGCTTGAAGTATGATACCTCGGGACTGGGCGAGTGGCCACACTGTGAAATAATAGGAGAAGAGCAGCGCGCGAAGGGAGCAGCAGAACCCAGAGAGAAGGAAAGAGTAAAGTCGTCGTCAGCGCCACACATGGACCAGCCCAACAAAACGTACCTGCCCTAACATATTCGTACCTGCCGTCCAGACAGTACCGTCACTGGCGACAAGCAAGGTATGGTTCCTGCCGCAGGCAGCATGCACCCATTTGCCGTCGCCGCCCAAGTCCCCTACCGTGATCCTCAGTGGCTCCTCCTCGCTCACAGCATCGACGCCGCCTCCCAGGCCAAGACACGAGCTCCCGTTTCGACCGAAAAGCCATGCCGCACCATCCACGTCTATAGCGACAAAATGTACCGCTGAGCACGAAGTGTGGATGGAGACGACGCGAATGGTGGAGAGCGAGCGGAGGATGTGGGGTTCGAGCAGATCTTCGCCGTCGTCCGGTGATGCGGGGCCTTTCCGTCCGAGCTTGGTCCATGCGGTGCCGCCGCAGATGAGAACTGGTTATAGAAAAAAGAGAAAGGAAATAAGAGAGATTTAGAGAGTGTTTGTCACGAAAAGTTAGAGAGAAAACGTACCTCGCCCCCATTCTGGTTCCGTTTTGTCACCGGTTGTACTAGAACTCGCCATTCGAATTTACTGCGGCTGTTGTTTGTTCGACTTTTCCAGTGACGTTGTTGGCCGTATTTTGCAACGACGTTGTTGAGAGTGTTGATATGTTGGCGTGTGGTGCAGAGTTTGCCAGTGACGGCGATCGTGGGTGGTGGTTGATGAGGGTTGATGTGGGTCGGCTTATGTCGGACTTGATGACAGCGAAGCAACGTCGGAGCCGAAATTGACATGTGGTCCGCCGGTGCCCAGATGGGCGGTTGCACAGGGAAGATCGTTCGGGGCGCGGTACAATTATACATGATATATAGAAAAGAGGCGTGGTACACGCAGAAAGAATAAGAACTACCATTTACCTTCATGAGGAGCAGCGTTCTTTGCGACGACCGCTCTTTCTACAGCATTTAGAGGAACCTAATACCAGGCTTACGAGAGTAACACGTTCGAGTGCTTCATGAAGTGCTGTAATGGTTCCTAAGACTCCGGGCCGTAGTACTCAAAAACAAAGAGAGGAGGCAGGCTTCTGCCTGAGGTGACCGTAACAAGACGGCTATATCGGTAACCGGCTATGTCACAGCCGGATCAGCGAATCCTAACAAAGGCGACGGTCAGCAGAGGCAGTCTGAAAAGTAACACTGAACTTACGAGGCACGACGCTGTACAACATCACCGAAATTTTCGGCCGCAGCCCGGTCATTAATCTGAAAAGATACGAAGTACCTGGTGCGCCGCAGACAAACGCCTCGGAAGACGAGGATATTGGGCCGGAAGGGAAAACTCACATGATCAAAGTATTCGGCTGGATATTATTTTTTGTGAGTGAAAGTGCCGGAATAGGTATGAGACCCACTGTCAGGAACTTTTCTTAGACTTCGCCTGTAGCAGGTAGAGAATGCGACATCAATGCTGTGAGGGTGACGAGAGACAAGCGCCATTGTAGAACGGCATTTGACGGCGACGACACATCATGTATTACGCAATCGACATTTGTGCCTGCAACGAGAGTGAGGGAAGACGCAGGAGCGCAGAACAGAGCCACTCACGGGCACTACAATCCGAGGAAGCGGTCACAAGAAGCCTCAAGCACGAATCTCCATGCTCTCGCCCGACATCCGACGCCTTCCTAGGCAGTGCTTACCATGGCTTCGAACTCGCCGGAACTTCATTGGCAGTAACGTACTGGCGCGCTTGAGGTACCCTTGTACGGCAAGTCGGATCTCAAAGCCGTCTCCAGTGGTAGCTAAGACGGATGACTGGGACTTGAATAAGGAGAGTACATGTGGGGCAGCTTTAGCGAGTTCCATGGCCGCCGATGCTCCACCGACGTTATAAATGGGATTATACCATAGACACGAAGGGAGCGCAATACGATATGAACGTTCACTGAACAGCGTAGGCCATGCTAGCAACGGGCAAAGGAGCTGAGTGTGGGATACTTTGTCGGCGTTACTGCGGGATGGAGAAGAATGCGAGGTCCGAGTAATGGAAGCGGGAAAGGGGCCTCCCCAACGGTCCGTACAGATAGATTCTGGCCTTCGTGACGACACTTAGGAAGCTAGATACGGCCCAAGGACTCAAAAGAAGAATGAGCGAAGTATTGAATTGACGTGTACGGTGGAGCGAAGGGTGGAGATATCCCGGGACGCGTTAATCCACTTTACGGTAACAAGTCAGTACACATACACCGACATAACACATAGAATCGCACCTAAGCGCTAAGCCTCGCTCTGACAAGTTTAGTTCATACATCGAGGCCGTCCCTTTCTGTACGCGAAGAAAACCCGCATATATGCGGCAGACATGACTGATATGGTCCCCGCTACGGCGAAACCTAGGCGATGAGGACACATATCAGCATATATGTGCATACAAACGACGTCCGAAGCCACCTTTCTCTTTATGCTCGCTCACGGGTTCTCAACGAGACAGACGAAGGATAGCTGGACGTCCAGTAGTGCTGACTCGGACATGAGGGTAAGAATCTTGACCCTGGGACCCAACGTCAATGATGGCCATCAAGTATAACGGAGATGGAAGAAACAGGTACTTTTCGCAGAAGAAATATACCAAGACGCTGTCACAATGGTGGAGATGGTGGTGGAAGGAAACGAAGAGGCGAGGATCTCAATTTCCTCGTGTTGGCCCTATTTGGTCGACGCGTCAGATCACGTGAAGAAGGGAATCTGTGACGCGTTCGGTGGCCTTTGTTCATTCAAACGCGTCGATGAGAAGTCCTGGACGCGACTTTCTCCTGAAAATAAATTAAAAGTCATCCAGATTAAACCTATCTTACTCACCCCCGAATTAGGCAACGTTTCGAGTACCCCGCTACGATTCCAACACGACGGGCTTCCCTGTCCGTTTCTCATCGAATTATAGCATCAAGCGCAAGCCTTTAGGCGAAGCTTATGGCTAGAGTGTCGATTTTGGCAGAAATCATGTATGAAACTTTTCCTTACGAATTTACGCTACCTCGGAAAAAGTAATTCGCCAAACCTAAGTTCGACTGACGTTCAAAACAAGGCAAGATTAAAATCAGGATAAATGCGTGTGAACCTTGTGGGCAAATGAGCATTAGAACGATCTCTGTGTTATGCGCGAGCAATTACGAGAAAGCAATCCTGTCCATTCCTGATTCATATCACTAGGTAAAAATAAACAAACCATAGACGACCAAAAGGCGGATAGCTCACCAAGTACCAAGTCCAGTCTTCTGACAACTCAGTGCACTCCCTCTTTGCTATCACGGTTTGGGTAATCTTTTTTCTACATTTAAAAAGAGGCTAGCTCGAGCGGCTCCGATCCCGCAGTCTAATAATAGGCTCACCTATAAATTCCTTCTCATGAAACACGGCCCAGAGCTGTTGAGCGCCCATGGACTTTGCGATACGTATGGCGCCGACCATACACGTGAATGATCGTTGCAAGTCAGCGACTAATCATCAGAAAGATGTAAGTTCAGCGCATTCCATAAGGTAAGTAGGAGGGATTACGCACTGATATGCATCATAAAAGCAAGTGTATCTTCATAGGAAAATGTTGATGCGGTATACCATCACAGCCTCTTGGAAGCGCAGGCGGGTGAACGTAAACTGCGACTACGCGAAGCTAAACTCAGGGTCCAGAGCGGCTCAGTGGAGCATCAGCTTAAATATCTTGGCGGATTCGTCGAACAGAAGACTACACCTGTACCAGTATTCATGCAATCAGACATCTCTAGCTCACAACAGATGGTCTCCAGCAGCTCATCAAAAGCACGCGTGCCTCATGGCAGTAACGACGGAAAAACAAACTACGTAATCTCCTATTTCTCGGAAGTCTAAAAATACCGCTTCTATCACGCCACCGAAATTATCCTTCCGCTGGGAATTTTCTGTACCGGCGGCTGGTACGTACATCATCCACCTACGATCCGTAGTCAACGACGTATACAATGACCAGAAGTATTCAATTAATGGGGTTTCGCTCCTCCTACACTCCAACCACGAAACGAGAGCAGCTACATCACTCAGGTCAAACTGCGTGAGTTCTACGGATCCGTGCCGTCGGCGTTATTACTGATCCTCAAATCACACTCCAGACCGGCCTCCGCCACGCTCTCGTTCCTTCAAATTTCTTTCCCCCCCTACCACGACCCCCGCCTTTCCCTTCACCCTTTCTCAAGCAATTTTTCCGCTTGACTTGTCGGTTACCGCTCTTCAAAAAGCCCTTGCCAAGCCTGATCCCGGCTTCTTTCCCATTCTTCTTCTTCTTATTCTCTTCGACTGCGAAAAATGCACCGCGCCACTCTGCTGGCGCTCGCCCTCCTCGCTCCTTTTACTACACTCGCTCATGATATCCCTCAACGGCACCCCCGCCGCAGTACGCCCTCCAAGCGAGCAATAATCGATTCCTCTTCTCTTTCTGACTCGTATGACTACATCGTCGCGGGGGGTGGCTCGTCAGGTCTCGTAGTCGCATCAATACTTTCTGAAGATTCCAATGCTACCGTCCTCGTCCTCGAGGCTGGAGGGACTGGTGACGACGTGGCTACCCGACGAGGTAAGCAGCATTCCAATCACAATTACTTTCCGCAGCGTTGTGGCGCTCTCCTCCATTTTGCCGACCCGTTAATGAAATATTGATCCATAGATACACCCGGAATGACTTACTACAACGGCCTCGGAGGGACCACTTACGACTGGAACTTCAAGACGATCGCGCAGTCCAATCTCGCTGACCGTAATCTCGCATGGTCTCGTGGAAAGATCATTGGTGGATCTGGTGCTACTAACGGCATGTACTTTACACGCCCACCGCAGGCTGAGATCGATGCATGGGCATCCTTGATCGGTGACGAGGACTACTGGAATTGGGATAACTTCTACAACGTGCGTCTCTTTTCTTTTCTTTCCGTTTCCGTACTTATTATTATGAGCAGGTCATGAAAACCATAGAAACATTCACGCCTCCCACATCCGACGCTGAGAGTATCGGCGACATCAAGTACGACGCCAGCGTTCACGGTACCAGCGGACCTTTCCATTCCTCGTTTCCAGCTGTGTAAGTCACCCCCTCCAAACATGTTTTACCTTTACTTACCCCATATAGCCAACTCGGATTCAACGGAAACTGGACGACATCCTGCCTCGCAGCGGGCATCGAATCCCGACAAGATCCTCACGGTGGAGAGAACTGGGGCGCATTCGTATCCACCTCAGCCATCAACCCAACGAACTGGACTCGGTCTTATTCCCGCTCCGCGTACATCGATCCCCTGCCGCCAAGATCAAACTTGCAGATTCTTCCCGATGCTACCGTCGTTCGTATCAACTGGGACACGTCAAGCAGCAATATCAAAGCGAAGAGTGTCGTCTGGCAGGCAGACGCGACCGATAGCGAGCACACGATTACCGTCAACAAGGAGGTTATCCTTGTACGTCCTTCTAGCCTCCATACCTACATTTTATTGATTATCTCCCCCAAGTCCGGTGGTGTGGTAGGCTCCCCCCACATTATGCTACTATCAGGCGTCGGCCCTTCTTCGGTTCTCAAAGCAGCTGGTATCGACGTCGTCCTCGACCTTCCCGGAGTCGGCCAGAACGTCCAAGACCACGTCGGCAACGGCATCAACTGGGCCACCACAGAAGCGACCATGCCCACCATCGAAAACTCCAACTCCGACTTTTCCAAGACCGCCGAATGGCTCTCCTTCATCTCAGACGCCATCGCCTACGTCAATCTCACCACGCTCATGGGCGACAACATGTCCACCTGGATCTCAACTGTCCAGAATGGCTACACTACTTCGGAAGGCTACATCCCCTCCACGGACTCGACGATCCTCGCAGGCTACAAGAGCACCTTTGACGTGATCACCCAGACGTACTACCCCTCCGCCGTACCCCAAGTCGAGATTCTCCTCTCGCTCAACGCAGCCAACACCGTCACTATCCAAGCAGCCCTCCAGCACCCCCTCAGCCGAGGCCAGATCACCGTCAACTCCACCAGCGCGTTCGACACGCCCGTCATCGACCCCGGATACTTCTCCCACTGGGCTGATCGGGACATCCTTCGCGCCGCATTCAAGCTCGTACGGAACATCGCTGCTGCCCAGCCCATCGCGCAGTACCTCGGTACCGAATCGTCCCCCGGAACGAGTGTCAGCTCCGATGATGACCTCAATACGTGGATGAACGGGAACGTACACACCGATTACCACCCGCTGGGAAGTATGAGCATGTTGCCCAAGTCTCTGGGTGGAGTTGTCGACAAGTACTGTTTGGTTTACGGAACCTGTGAGTCCCATTTCCCCGTTATTCTAATATCATACTAAGAGCTCCGCAGCCAACGTCCGTGTTGTCGACGCCTCAATTTTCCCCTTGTCAATGTCATCCCATTCGGGAGCTCCTGCATTCGCGTAAGCATTCCAGTTCCCTGCTACTCTTCCACACCTCACCTTCCTACAGCGTCGGCTACCAAGGCGGTACCTTGATCCGAGGCATCAATAACGGCGCCATCTCTACGACCAACACCTCGTCCACCTCAAACTCATCGTCTTCCTCCAACTCTTCGACGACTTCTACGTCTTCTACGGCAACGACGAGCACGGGTGGTGCCGCGTCTGTGCGGATGCCTACGGTGTGGGGCGCTGTTGCCGCTTTCATCTTCATCGTTATGGTGTGGTAGACTAATATTTGACTGGAAACGATGGATGGATTATCATGATGCTACGAACTCGTACTTTTCACTACAGACAATTTGATACTAATTAGCTCTCGGACACTCGTTTTATACCACGCTCTTTTTAAATCTGCTTCATCTAGGAAGACAGCTTTTCCTCCTACATTTGACGGACAATTACTTGCGTAGTCTAATGGATGTCATACTTATTTCTGCTTTGGAGAGACAGTATGTCAGCAACGGCAGTTTTTTACCAGATCAAAACAGATTGAAAAGTTGTGATATCATCCATGCCTTGGAATCACTGGCAAGAAAACACTCCATCAAAGGGAATTGTTCCCAGCTGATTCGAACAGTTACTTCCATGACAAGGGGAACACGCCTAGCCTCTGAGCTAAATGACTCCTTCCAACGATTAAATTCCTTGCCCTAGACTTGGTCATATTCAAGCAAAACAGAGTCGCACTAGCGGCCCAGTACAACGCACGGCTCCGCTTTGTTCTGGTTCGACGCTAACTCGGAGTAAAAGCAGAAACCTGCGACAAAAGTGCTTCATATCACAGTCATACTATATTAACCGTACAAGCATTAATTGAAAAAGGTCGAGTCAAGTCGATTATGACTACCCTATCATACTATTCGAGCAAATAAGATAAATCTGTAGGACGAGCATCAGTAAAGACAGCATCATAGAAAATGTTGACGTACACATATCCTGCGCATAAGTCGCATCCGCCGTCTAAATCTTCACAAACGGACGTGGACTCGGGGGTACCACAGAGTTGATATAATCCATCGGCATCACTGGCATAGTCGGTGGCTGCAGCTACGGGAACAGACGATCAACACGAGCTCTCGCAAGGCTGAAACTCAAAACGAACCTGCATGAAATAGAATTGGGGAACAGGCATTCTCGAAATTCTCCCAAATTGGGCGTTTGAGCTCGCTATCAGAGCTAGCGCGAACACGAGAGGTCTCATCGCGGAGAGGGTCAATTGGGTTCAGCGATGAATCCAGTTTCGGGTTGATTTTTTATCTGTGCAGATTCCGATGGTCGGTACGCCCGCAGGGATAGGCGCAGCGGCAGGATGGGAAAGTTTTTCGCATTGTGGCTGTGCTGGTTCAGCAGATTAAGCAGAGGAAGGGATGCCGAAGGGATAAGAATACCGCACCAGCCGATGGAGGGAAGCTACTTCGGATAATCGATGTGGTTGCTGATGGATGCAAGGAGGGAAGGCACGAGCTGTGCTGCCGCCCCGGCACTGAAGCCTTCACTTTCGCCGAGTAACCACGTCGCACGATCGTGCTGTGGACCGCGTTCCCTTGAGTGAGAGCGTGATGATCAACATCAAAGTCCTCCGTCCTGACCGCAAATGCTAAGCCGGTATCAGTAGAACCACGTTCTTCACTGAATACGTATACAACGTGGCCAGCCAATCGGTATCTACTCGCGACGTTGAGTACAAGAACAGCTGGCACGAGGAGACTATTTACGCACATGATGATAGAGGCGGGCCGTGGGGGATGATCAGATTCGCAGTGATATTATTTTCACATCATCTGACATGCAGGTAGCTGGAGAGGACCCGTTCTGACCGATGGAGATCAAACGTGTATAATGTTTTCAGTCGAGCGGTGAGCCGTTATGTTATCGTCGACATTGACTTGGGGCCTTGTGGGCCAACTCGAGGGCTATGATCTTCTGAGGCGTGGTACTGATGAATACTGCGGCAGGTACCGCCCTTTGAAGAAAACATATCCGTGGGCTTGTGAGGGTAGACACCCGCATGGCCTTAACATCAATGTCAGCGATAGAATGGCGAACAACGAAACCCACATACTCATTTAACTTGACAGGTGTTGCGTGACCAAGGCAGGACTATTGATGTCCTATTTCGTCGTCGTCCAGCCGAGCGTCGTGCTAGCAGACCCGCTGCGCAATATCGCGGACTAGCAGTAACCGATGAATGAGAGGGGGAACGCTGGAGGCACGTTCCAGCTATGGCGAGCGAGCTGTCGTTCTTCGTTGCGCAGGGAACTAACACAATGCACCTTTGTCGTGCTGACGACCGGATTCCTTTTGGTGCTCGACGGTCGACGTTGAACGCGTAGGGGGGGAGAGGGTGGGTGCATCGCTAGTTGGAACTAACTCTGAGTAACCTGTTATGTTGTAGTTGGAGTCGCAAACAGTGAGGCATCCTTGTTTGAAACATCTAAGATCGTCATGAGGACAGCTTTCATCCCCAGAACCGACTTCCATACCTAAGAAACCGTGATGTTCAAATTCGCCAAACTCTAAGTACCAACACCAGTATCAGGAGAACCGTGATGCAAACTTGATACGCAAACGAGGTGGCAAGAATAGTAACGCCGATCGTCATTCTCATCTCGATTCTCGCGTAGGCGTAGCCACAGGAAGCATCCTAACCGGGACGACGAGTACAAGCAAATCGGACAAAAGACGGCGTGCGCACATGGTATTATGCAGTTCCTGCGACATGGCCGATCCCTTCAAGACAAGTTGTCTAAGGAAATCCATAGACAGAACTGGAATCGAAACCGGGCATTCCTTGATTACACCGAACTGAAGACGCGCCTCGTTCGAGTAACACATTCTATACAGAACCAAGCGAAGGGATGGAAGAAGGCATATTCGAAGGACCCGATAGCTAGCGATCACGACTTAGATACCTTCGGGCCTTTTCAATACGAGGGTTAGATATGAAGGCAAGAAAAACGCACCAGATTCCGGCAATGTGGCTGCACAAGTGCACGCCTGAGATAACAGAACAGCCACTACATATTCATGTCAGCTGAATACGAGAAGACATACCAGAACACATACATTCTAATTTCTTTTCCATCCTGCGGCGAGTAAATTCCCGCTGATTAATATTGACAGTGCCTCCACGACCGAGATCGTCCTTCACTTGCGTGAATAATTTGGGAGTGGCTGCAGCGGAGAAGTTATATGGAAAGGGTTGAGCGAGAGACAGAAAAGAAGTGATGGCATATTGAAGGCAGGAGGAAGAAAGGCGCGTCTTTGTTTGTATCGCTTTGTTCGGATGGCCGGACCGACTCGGAAGGGACCGCGGTGCGCCCCACCACACCTTCCATCTCAGCACTACTGATGTCCTGGCCACAAAAGAAAGCTTCAGGTCATCTCTTTGGTCACTTATCACAGTTCTTCGGATTCCTTAATCGTTATATGGCTCCCGAACTTGCAATCATGCCAAAACTATGAAGAGAAGCTACCTTGAAGCTACCAGTGTCCAGAGGCGCGCAATTTTGTATCTTATTTGATAACGGCGTTGAACAATATTAGCAGCCAGTCAAATCCCAAGCCAGAACGCCTGATTTGAACTGCCAATTGCCCCTCATCTTCGTCGACATTTGAAGAATTGATGGACCACCAGCTGCAGCCAAGGTCAGCGCTCACCGAGGTAGAGCCGATATAAACTCACTTCTAGCGAATCCGTCTGTAATATCGGCGCCGGATCGCCTCATTCCGAGTCATTGGATGAGACGCGGTATCGCCTCCGATACAGGACTGAGACCTTCATTCAAAGGAAAATTCTATGTAAAGCCCGCGCAGAACTTTGCGTGTATATTCCACCCTTGTGTCCTGCCACCAATGCCTTCTAGTCACTCTGCGAGTGGAGTCCTCCCTCCAGAGCTCTTCGAAGAGATCCTCTCGCACCTCGACATCCCGACTATCAAAGTTCTCTCCCTCGCCTCCTCAAACTTCCACACCGTCTGCTTTCCCCATCTCTTCCGCAACTTATCCTTAAATGGCGATCTCCGCCCCGCTTCTAAATTTCTCTCCGTTTTCCAAGGGCGTAAGCCTATCCCCTGCTTGCGCAATGTCGAATTAAAATGGTTGAAAGAGAATATATCTACCGCCCTCCTCCCGTGGTGCATCAAAGCTCACACCGCGAAAATCAACGGGAGCCACATTGGAAATATAGTTATTCTTCCCTCCTTGACGACCCTCAAATACCTCGAATTGGCCAACTTGTCCTTCTCGTCTGTGGCTGACTTTTTAGCGTTACTGTCAAATCTCCCGTCAACGCTCAAGCAGCTCAAGGTCCACCTGAATACGTTTCGCGAGTCCCAGTCAACTTGGATCGGTAGTCGTAGGATCGAACTATCACGTTTGGAGACGAATTCCGCACGACTTGGCCCCCTTTCTTAGAGCCGACAGCCCGGTCTCTCTTCTGTCGTTACGAGGAGCCTCTCTTCTACATCCTAATATCAAAGATCTTGAAGAGTTCTTTCGGAAGGCTCCCATACTACTTGATCTGTCCATCGAAACTGAACACCGCCCAGGCAAGTATCTATCTTCTCGAAGCTACTACTCCCTGATGACCCCTCAACAGTGTCCCTTCCCTTAGGACGACTAAAATCATTGTCCATAATCGACCGCACCAATGCTCTCGGCGTCCTCGCAGACTTCTTCACCACACCCTCCGACTCCGACTCCATCTCGTCCCAATTATATTCCCTCAATCTCACATTTTCCTGCAACAACTGGCTAATGCCCCAACAGATTTTCAGACATTTCGCCGCTGCTCTGTCCCAGCAGCCTCGATTCCGCCATCTGAAAACATTGCACTTGACGATGATGAGACCGTTTTCTGCTGTCAACATCTCGGAGATGTTTGATAGCTGGGTTGGAAGATTCGAATTAGATCTCGAAGCGGCGGGAAGAAGTCCGAGGATAAATATCACCGCTGAAGTCGTGGCACCATTGGGGCATTGTCTTGGTTACGGAGTTGGAAGCGGAATGTTTTAGCTCGCCAGGAATGTTTCTTTTAGCGTTTATATGCCAAGAAATGTGTATATGAAAACCAACGTACTTGTCTTCATTGACTGTGACGCTAGAGACATGTATTCCAGTCCTTCCGCGGTCAATACAAAGATTATGCTGTATGCATTATGAACCTCCATTGAAAACACACGCTACCACACAACAACTCATCAGTAATGGGCTGAAGATCGTTCTACAGTACAGAATTTGTCGAACGTCATAACCGAAACTGGAACTCACCCCGTGTAAACACACACGCCGTACACACCGTACTTAATAAATTCAAGGGCTTCTATAACAATAATTACATCTAAGGACACTGCATTTTGTACAGCAGCAATCGGAAAGAGCATCAGCAAGGTTACTTTCGTCGCAACTTCCAAGCTAGGAGACAAGAGAATGATTGGTCCGAAGCCCAGTTTTCTAAGAGCACGTCGGGGCCGAAAGCCTTGTTAGTTCATTACGTAGGCTTCTATTATGTTCACAAGTTTGCCGGTCTGTTGGAGGTAGGCTCTTATTTCTGCTCTGCTGAATGTGAATTCGAGAGACAGCCGATCACATGCAGTGTGCGCAGAATAGATAGTCCAGATTCCGGAGTCCCACGGCTTGCTTCTAAGGGAAACCTCACTAGCCAAAGAAAAAGATTTGATACGTCAGCAACCACATATGTCCCAGCCGGCTCGAACAGCTGTACCGCGCAAAGAAAGACACTTAATCGTTGAGGTAAACAGCCCCAGGCATTGCGGCCATCCATGTGCCATTCACCTTATATCTTCGCGACAGCCAGAGTCCTTTCGTGCCGTTCTGCGGAATAAGGCCATCATGCACGCTATCCGCTATCTGAATCTTCACAAACGGGTGTACCAAAGAGTTCATATAGTCCAGTGACACCACTAGCACGGCTGACAGTTGTGGCCATGGGACAAGATGACGACGTGCTTTCTACAGAGAACGAAACTCTAAATTTGCCTGCATGAAGTAGAACTGGGGAACCATCCGACTCGAAATTCTCCCAGGTTTGTACGATTGGGCTGCAAGGGCGTTTGAGCTCGCTATCAGGTCTCCTCATCACAAAATACAAGGATCTGGGCTCAGTGAGAGATCTCATTTAGGACTCATTCTATGTCCAGAATTCGAAGGGTACGCCCACGCAGCGTTTAAATTTGTGACGGCTTGATGAGAAGTTTCGGCTCGATTGGGTTCATGTGCTAAAATTAGGATTCGGAAGACATTGTGCCGAGATTCCACCTATCGCTTATCGCCGATGCCTTGATTATGTATGGTTGCCGCCGTTGTTGGCCGTTTGCAGCTTGTAAGTCTCCCTACACCGGAGATCACTGAGTGTTCACGTATGTGTCCTAAGTTTCCTTGAATGCCAGTGACTCATAAGTACAAGGGTGGTGATTTTGACGTGCGCGTGCGCAGTACGTACACGCTTCATCCCCGACGTAGGCGAACCTGAATGAACCAAGCGCCAGGGATTCACTAATATTAGTCAGCACCAGACGGTGGTAGAGGTATTGGTTCGTTAGGATTGGCCTTGGTCACGATCGTGGCACCTGGCAGTCATTGAAAGGGAACGGTTAGGTTGGCTTCGGGACTCCAGAAGGGTGGGGGAATGTATAATGCCATTGTCGAGGGCTACTTGATACTTGGCTTGAAGTCGGCCAAGGAACGAGAACATCACGGCGGTGAGCTTTATTTTGAATAATGCGGGGGACGAGTGCGGCCTAAAATTCCATAAAAACTCCTCAACGGATGGGTCTCAGAATATAAACCGCGTACAGGATAACGAGGATATTTCCTTTTCCATGAATTATTCGTGCTCGTATCAATCCTCCTTTGCTGTGGAAGTGGGGGTCGGGAGCATACCCCTCGAAGAGATGAGGCGTGAGTCCTTTGGACGAATCAGCTCCCTCTAGTTTGATCTCATGGCCAGCAATAGACCATTCAAATTGTTATTCTTTTTTTGGCCCAGAGATTTCGGAATGGCACGGAACGAGGTGCCTATGAGAGCGATACACAATGGTATGATAATTTAAGAATTGTCTGAGCATGAATGCATCACTTGAGTCTTATCGCTATAACCACGACTTAAACCAGCTGGTGAGGCTATGGGTTTCTACCATTGTATGTCTGCTGCGACATGGGACTACGGTACGTGTGCCTGTCTTGTTTTCAATGCATCGTGTACTGATTTCACTGTGACTAGGGCCGGGAGTCGCCATTGATTGGCAGGATAGTAGGGTGAGTCCATGGAAGTATGCAAAAAAAGCAACGATTAATGCATTGCAGGGAAAGATAAATTATGAGAATCTCCCCAAAGTCACACTCTCTGCCCTCACAGAGATCGGCAAAGAGGAATTGACCATTCCAGTGCCACAACAGCGGAGATACACGGGTAGAAACCCTGTTCTACCCACTGCTCTGGCCGACATTCCCTGCGCCAGGCTTGGTGTCGATGGACTCTTGGACAAGCTTAACGTCATTCTCGGCACGTCGTACACTCTGAACACCCACTCTAAGTGCTTCTTCGCAGATACATTACTAAAAGCCATGTCCCGGCGACTCTCATACTCGGAAGCCACACAATCTCTGTCCCTCTACTCAATTCTCAGATCGTACATCGCACAAAACTACGACTTTGGCACTGCCTACGCTCATTTGCGCCTCTATTGGTACGACATCTCCACCGCCCGAGGCAAATTATATGCGCACAAAAAGGCTGATCGAAATATGCGACGCAATGTACTCGCGGATGGCTGGATCATCAGGAGGAAAACTCCTCCTCGGCGGGTCTGGGATTTATATGCTAATCGGGTTGTGCCATTTTGGGCCGTACGGAAACACCCATGGGGAGTATCACACGCATGGGTGTCTGATGAGGAGCGTATGGACGTGTGGACCCCCATCAATGGCTGTGAATGGCCGGTGCCAATACCGAGAGATTCCAGCCTTGATCTCATCCGGATTGAGATGTTGAACCTGGGAGCGGAGTACGTATGGGTAGATGTGCTATGTTTGAGACAGGAGCATGGGATTAGGGATGCTAAGCGTGCGCAGGAGTGGCAACTCGATGTTCCCACAATCGGATACGTGTATCAGTGGGCTGATCAAGTGGTTTGCTATTTCAGCGGGCTGGGTCGACCGCTGAATTTTAAACCGGGCGACTTTGAGAATGATCGTTGTTGGTTCCGACGTGCATGGACCCTGCAGGAGATCAGCAGGGATCCAATCATTGGCGGGAGAACTGAAGGGTCAGCGTTCGTGGAAGAGGACTTGCAAACAAGGTTCCACAATGAATTGGCATCTTTGCACAAAATGCGGATGGATGACTACGTCTTTGACTTTCTCCTGCAGATGCAAAATCGGGTTTCAACGAATCCTTTGGATAAAGTTGCAGGGCTGGTATACCTTTTCTATCCAAAGTTCATCCCGATTTACGATGCAGTTCAGTCAGAAGAAGATGCCTGGACAGTACTCGTCAATATGATGCGGGTTCGTCCTCGGGCCGATTTGCTCTTCACCTACCCTGAGCCTGGGAACGGGAGGAAATGTTGGAGACCATCATGGGAACAGGCAATGACGAAGACGCTTCCATCGCATGCTCAGGTTGAGCGGCTAGGGGAGGTGAATCGACTGGACACCGCAGATAGCGACTTGTACATTGGCCCCTATATCGACTCAGGCCATGTGCGGGGATTTGCCGAAAAATACAACGAAGGGAAGTGTCGACAGGGAGAATTGATGATTGAGGACAGCACCAGGACATTCCACAGTTTCAAGATTTTCAAAGAGCACGCGTACTCGATACCTGATGGCTCGTATACTCTGATAAGCAACGGTGGTGGTGGGCACCCGTCCCTAAACATTTTCATGAAGTATTGGGTCGCCGGGCGGCAGAGACAGGATGGGCAGTTTGAGAAAGTTTCAGTCTTCAGTATGGTGGACCCTGAAGAAAGAGAGAGACTTCAGAAACTGGGAGTTGCGAAACACAGGATTTCCCGACTTTGTTGATTTGTTTCAAGAATAATTTATTGGTTCAGACTGTACGGTACGGAATCCTAGGACCTTCCACGTTACACGTCTCGGATCCTAGTCATAGTTCATGATCGTTTACAGTGCACAAAGAAGATAGAAAACACAATCATGTTGATCCTAATATACATGAATAGAATCTGAGATGATCGAGAAGCGGCCTTTAAGCGAAAGGACAACAGTAGACAGTTAGTTAGCGCATCCACCGATGCCTCAATCCTCAGTGGTACGCCATTTATTCCCGAAGGAAAGTAAGGAAGAGCCACCAGAGAAAAAGCATCGTAAGCTGGTTTCAATCTTGAATATTTGTCGCGCAAGCCCTGGTGAGACTTGGTCGATAGGGGCGAACCAGCGGGGACCGGGCTACTCATGGAAGGTGACTGTTCGAATCAGCTAGGAGCATTTCCTGTTTCATTTGTCTTTTTCGTCAGTGATGCTTTATCATCGTAGACCACGAATGTCCAAAACTCAATGGAATAGATTACGATTTTTCAATCTGTTTGGATCTGGTAAATTACCGTTGCTTAATTATTGCACCATAATCGAATAGACATACTTTCTCTCAGAGCAGAAACAAGTATGCCATCCATTATATTCCGTCAGTAATTGTCCGTCAAATGTAGGAGGAAAACCTGCCTTCCTAGATGAAAGCAGAGTTAAAACGAGTGTGATGTAGGACGAATGTCCGAGAAATAATCAGTATCAAATTGTCCGTAGTAAAAAAAGTACGAGTTCGTATAGCTTCATGATAATCCATCCATAGGCGTTTCCAATCAAATATTAGTCTTCTACACCATGGCCATCGAGATGAAACCGGCAACGGCCCCCCACGCCCTAAGCCAACGTTTCCTTGTGCATTTCAATGGTCGCATGTATCTCAGAATCCTTTCCCGCCGCTTCAAGATCAGCTTCGAATTTACGAGCATGACCATTCAATACCGTCGCACTGATGGGAGCTGATCCCAGTAGCTTAAAGTCCACTGCCTTCAATTTGCAGAATTGAAGGTGCGAAAATGCCACCACGAGAATGGACAGTGCGCTGAAGCAGCCTTGGGAAGGAATTGATAATGTTACGATCTCACTGTAGATATCACGACGGGGGGTGTGGAGAATTTCTGTATGATTCCATCAACGGACTCAGTTCGGTCGGTTACAGGGACTGATTTCAGTTTAGTGAGAGGGAAGGAAACTGGTGGGGTGTAAGTTCAGGTATCCCAGTTCTAAGCTATTGAACACGTACCTGGTCTGTCTGCTGATCTTTCTATCTCGACACGTAGGTCGAGGAGACGGGAATTCCTCTGGACGAGAGCCTCAGATCATGCGCACGAGATTTGTAACAAACACCACTCGTAATATGAGCATCGTAAGGGAACGCACCTAACCTTTGAGGTAAAGGACCTGTTCCGACCGCTAAATTTCTTGCCCGTAACCTGGTCATCCTGAAGCAAAACAGAGTCGCACTAGCGATTCCGTACAGCGCACGATTCCGCTTTGTTCTGGTTTGATGCCGACTCGGAGTAAAGGTAAAAAGTTGCCCCGAATGTGCCTCATATCACTGCCATACAATAGGACTGGTACAAGAGTTGATTGCAAAGGGCCATCAAGCTGCATAAAGTTAACCATTCTTCCTCTCGGTTTATCAGAAATGAGCCCGTCGATTATGACCACCCTATCATGCTAATCGAACAGATAAAATAAATCTGAAGGTCGCGCATCAATAAAGATAACAACGAAGTAAAAGATTGACAATACACACATACCACTTGCTCTTAAGGCGCATCTGCAATCTGACTCTTCACAAACGGACGTGGACTTGGGGGTACCACAGAGTTAATATAACGGCATGACTGGCATACTCGGCGGCTTCAGCTACGGGAGAAAGTGATCAACACAAGCTCTCACAAGGAAAGAAACTTCAAACTAACCTGCATGAAATTGAACTGGGGAACAGGCATTTGAGCTCGCTATCAGAGGTAGTGTGAATACTAGAAATTTCATCGCAGATGTCAATTGGGTTCAGCGATCAATCCCGTTTCGGTTTGATTTTTTATCTATGCAGATGCTGATGGTCGGTACGCGCGCAGGCGCAGCGGCAGGATGAGAAAGTTTTCCGCGTTGTGGCTGTGCGGGTATTGTCCGAACTTCTGCAGATTACGCAAAGGTGGGAATAACGACGGGTTAGGAATACGGACCCAGCCAATGAAGGGAAGCAACTGCATGTTGTCGATGTGGTTGCTGAAAGATCCGAGGAGGAAAGGGTACGAGCTGTACTCCAGCTAGGGCACTGAGTACTGAAGTCTTCGGTCTTCGCCGGGTAACCATAATTGTGCGTGGATCGCGTTCCCTTGAATGAGAAGGTGACGATCAACATAAAACTCTCTCCGTCCTGACCCCAAACGCCAAGCTGGTAGTAGAACAACGCTCTTGACTGGATACGTATACAAAGTGACCAACCCTTGGGTATCTACTCGGGACGATGAGTACAACAACAGCAAGCATGATGGTTATCTACGCACATGATGATAGCACCGTGGGAGATGATCAGATTCACAGTAGATTCTGACTGATAGAGATCAAATGATATTGAGTTTCCATCGAACAGTGAGACATTGTCGACAATGACAGGGCTTGGGCCAGCTGGAGAGCTATGATCTCGAGACGCGACAATGTTGCACTGATGAAGACTGCGGCAGGTAATGCCCATTAGGGGGGGGTCAAAATTAGGATTATGAGAGCGATTATGAAGACGATCATACACCGATTATAAGTCCATAATCGTGAGAATAATCGCCATCCGCCGTAATCGTAGACTAAGAACCTCCTCCGGAGGAGGTTCTACGATTATGAGTGATTATGGGGACGATTATGGCTTCGATGATTATGCCTCCTGCCTCATATGGCCCGGGAAGTGACGTCACCGCGGGCTTCGAAGAAGCATTTCGACGGCGTCCCCGGCTCAAACAGTGGACCCATGATCGTTTTCATAATCATTCTCATAATCGAAGCATAATTTTCAATTTTGACCCCCCCTATTAAAGAAAGCATATCCCTATACTTGTGAGGTAGATGCCAGAGTACATCTCTCTCTTCATCATCAGAGCTCATTAACATCAATTTGAATGATAGAATGGCGAAGAACGAAGGCTACATACTCAGTTATTGATAGGTGTTGTACGACCATGGCAAGACTATCGATGGCCTATTTCGCCATCCATCTAGCCGAGTATCGTATCCGCCGACATTCTGCGGAAGGTCGCGAATTCTCTGTCATCGATTAATGTGAGGAGGAACGGGGAAAGCAAGGGCTAGCAATGTTTAATGGCGGGCGATCGATTGTTCCTCTTCCCACAGGTAACCGTCGACCTGGTTACAATGCACCTTGTCGTGCTGATGACCGAACTCCCTTTGTATAGTGCAATGTTTGACTTTCAACGTTGAACTCGCAGGGGAAGAGGGTGTATTGCTAGCTAGCGTTAACGCTGAATATCCCGTACTGCTATAGGAGTCGTATTTATTGAGACGGCATTGATTCAAATATCTACGACCAGAATGAGGACACATTTCATCCCGAGGACCGACTTCCGTACCTAAATAAACCCGAGAAGAACATTGTCCCAATCCATAAGTGCCAATGCCGGTTCAAGGAGAACGGCCCTTTGAACTTGATACGCATACGAAGTGGCCAGCGTAGTAAGGCCGGTCATCAGGATCATCTCGCATGAGGCATTCTAACTGCAACGATCAGCACAAGTGAATCGGACAACGGGCAACACACTCACATAAAATAATGCAGGTACCGCTAAACGGCCGGTCTTTTTTGACGATAGGTCGTCTAAGGAAATGTGGCGGCAGAATCGATATAGAAACACAGCAGGTTTTCCCTTGTTGACACATTAGCGGCGAGTAACACGCTCTGTATAGGATGTAGCGAAGGGATCGAAGAAGGTGTATGAAGGACCTCATAGCCAGCGATCACGATTTATATACCTTCAGGCCT
Source organism: Armillaria altimontana (assembly GCA_022818075.1). NCBI lineage: Eukaryota > Fungi > Basidiomycota > Agaricomycetes > Agaricales > Physalacriaceae > Armillaria > Armillaria altimontana. The sequence continues at coordinate 22,946 of JAIWYR010000038.1, forward strand.
TTCAATATGAGGGTTAAATATTGATACAAGAAAAGCGTACCATCTTTAGGTAATGTAAATAAAAAGTGCATATCTGAGACGGAAGATCAGCCACTACATATTCATGGCAGCTGTATGCGAGGAAGAAATACCAGAACACATACATTCTAATTTCCCTCCCATCCTGCGCCGAGGAAATTCACGCTTATTGACAGTGCCTCCGCTACCGGGCTCGACCATCGTTTGTAGCACGAGTGAGTTAGGAATGACTCCAGCTCAAAAGCTATAGGGGAACGTTGAGCTAGAGAGAAAGAAAGAGGAGGTGATGGCAGCAGGGGGAAAGGCGCGTATTTGTTTGTTTGTCCTTTGTTCGGGTGGCCGGACCGGCGGGGACGGGACCGTGATGCGCCCATCCGATATCTTTATTTTCTCCTTCTTTCACGTCAGCACTGATACCCTGGCCTCAAAAGATAGGATTCAATCGATCTCTTTAGTCACCCGTGACGGTTGTTCGGATTCCTCTATCGTTATACTTATGGCTCTTGAACTTGCAACCCTGTAAAACAGCTACCAGAGTCCAAAGGCGCGTAGTTTGCATCTTATTTGACAACGATGTTAAATAACATTAGCAGCCACGCCAAATTCAAGCTTGACCGCCTACGCAGAGCCACCAATTCTCTCTCATATTCGTCGACTTGTGAAGAATTTATGAATCGCCAGCCGCAGCCAAAGTCAGCGCTCACCGTGCTAGGGCCGATATAAATCCACTTCCGGGCGAATCCAAGCATAATACCAGCATGTAGAGTCTGGATATCGTCATTCCGAGTAACCAAACGAGGAACACGAGTTGACATGACTTGCCGGCCATTCACTCGTACCCTTTACGAGTCATTCAGGTGCCCACTGTGAGTCCGGTGAGCGTCCCAAAAGCCGTCGCATAGCGAAGCAGATCCTGGTTCAATCAGTATCGATATCACTTTAGCTTACGTGTATCTCTTGCTATACATCATTACCACTAATGATGTGATACGTAGAAACCCTAGACTGGCTTATTCGGAAATAATACTGTCGCTCATCAATCGCATTGACCGGGTTTGAATGCGCCACACACATGGTGGCAGCCATTGTTCAGAATAAAAATGGACCCCGTCCGGTTTCCTTTATTTACAATGAAGACGCGGTATCGCCTACGACACAGGACTGAGACCTTCATTCAAAGGAAAATTCTATATAAAGCCCACGCAGAACTTTGTATGTATATTCCACCCTTGTGTCCTGCCACCAATGCCTTCTAGTCACTCTGCGAGTGGAGTCCTCCCTCCCGAGCTCTTCGAAGAGATCCTCTCGCACCTCGACATCCCGACTATCAAAGTTCTCTCCCTCGCCTCCTCAAACTTCCACACCGTCTGCTTTCCCCATCTCTTTCGCAGCTTATCCTTGAACGGAGATCTCCGCCCCGCTCCCATATTTCTCTTCGTTTTCCAAGGGCGTAAGCCTATCCCCTGCTTGCGCAAGGTCGAATTGAAATGGTTGAAAGAGGACGTATCCAGGGCCCTCCTCCCGTGGTGCATCAAAGCTCACACCGCGAAAATCAACGGGAACCCCATTGGCAATACAGCGATTCTTCCCTCCTTGACGACCCTCAAATACCTCGAACTCGCCAACTTGTCCTTCTCGTCTGTGGCTGACTTTTTCGCATTACTGTCAAATCTCCCGTCAACGCTCAAGCAGCTCAAGGTCCGCTTGAATACGTTTCGCGAGTCCCAGTCAACTTGGACTGGTAACCGTACGATAGAACTATCGCGTTTGGAGACGGATTCAGTAGGAGATTTGGCACCGTTTCTTAGAGTCGACTGCCCAGTCTCCCTTCTGTCGCTACGAGCAGCGTCTCTTCGACATCCTAAAAACCATGATCTTGGAGAGTTTATTCGGAAGACTTCCCTACTACTTGATCTATCCATCGAAACCGAACACCGACCAGGTATGTGCATATCTTCTCGTAGCTACTACTCCTGATAACGCCTCAACAGTGTCCCTCCCCTTACGGCGACTAAAATCATTATCCATAATCGACCACACGAATGTACTCGGTGTCCTTGCAGACTTCTTCACCACACCCTCCGACTTCGACGTCATCCCATCCCCATTGGAATCCCTCAACCTCACATTTTCCTGTGGAAACTGGCTAATGTCCCAACAGATATTCAGACATATCGCCGCGGCTCTGGCCCAGCAACCTCGATTCCGCCATCTGAAAACATTGCACTTGACGATGATGCGACCGTTTTCTACTGTTAACCGTTCGGAGATGTTCGATAGCTGGGTTAGAAGATTCGAACTTGATCTCGAAGCGGCGGGAAGAAGTCCGAGGTTCAGTATCACGTCTGAAATCGTCGTACCGTTTGGACACTGTCCTGGTTACGGGTTTGCAAGCGTAATGTTTTAGCTCACGGGGAATGAAGTTTCTATTTTTCTTTTTTCCGCATTCATATGCTAAACAACGCGAATATTAAGCCTAAGGTACCCGCCGTTATTGAATGTTATACCATCGAGGTATATTCCAGTCATTCTGCGTTCACTAAAAAGATTCTGCCGTACGGATGATGGGACTTTGTCGACAAACGACGATACGCTATCACATCACATAACAGGTCATTGGCAGTCAGCTGAAGTTCGTTCTGTAGCAGAGAAACCGTCGACCATCATATCCGAAACTGGAACTCGACTCATAAAAACTGACACGGTAGTACACCCAATACCTGATAAGTTCACACACTTATATTACAGTATTTACACAAAAAGATATTGAATTTCACACTAGTAATTGGAGAGAGCATCAACTAAATTTCCGTCGTCGCATCCCAATAAGTTCCGGTCTAGGAGACAAGAGAAAGCTTGGTCCGAAGCCTGGTTTCCCACGAGCACGTTGAGGTGGAAAGCATTGTTTGCCCGTCTGTTGAAGGTAGGCCCTTTCTTCTGCTATGGTGAAAGTGAATCCGAGAGATAGCCAATCACATAAACCGAGCGCAGGATAGATATCAGACCCCTGGGACCCGCGACTTCTTTCCAATGTAAACATCACTGGCCACAGAAAAAGATGTAATATGTCAGCAACCACATGTCCCAGCCGGCTCGAACAGCTGTGATTCGCAAATAACTGAGCAAGACACTTAACAGTTGAGCTAAAGAGCCCTACGCTCCTCAGCCGTCCATCATCCTATTCACCTCGCGTCTTCGTGACAAACAGAGTCCTTTTGTCCCCTTCAGCGGACTAAGGCCATCGTACACACGCTATCCGTTATCGAAATCTTCATAAACGTGGGTACCAAAAAATTGATAGTATTGTCCATCGACATCACTGACATCGCTGACAGTTGTAGTCACGGCTGTAAGAGCATTTAGGCTCGCCGTCATTCGTAGGGCCAGCGCCAACCGCAGGTCCCATTGTGCAGTATGTCACCCACCAGGGAAGATTTGGGGCTCAATTTAGGCTGAAAGCGAGAACTAGAAGCGATGCAATTCAGGTTGCTTCAAAGGTAGGTCCTTCAAGCCATATGATCATTCCGAGTTACTAGTAGTATTACTAACTAAGATATCCAGACTCTCGGCGATGAATGACCAATGCAAGTGATATTAATACCAGGACGGCACGCTGATCTCTTGATTAACGCTCCCATCCCGCAGCGTACCCATTACAATCTAAACGAAGTTGGAATAATCAGCACCCACCATCATACGAATGAAGAAATAAATTACCATCATAAAAGGTACACAAACGTCGGAGCCAAATCTCCATCCATATCTCGAATTTCTTGTCCTAACATCTTCCTCTTCTTCTGATTCATCCACACGAAATACCATAAGCACAGCGCAGACCCCAAAGCCATCCCAACGCTGAACGCTACCATCACGCGCGTTCCAAGTACATACCTGGGCGCAGTGCTCAAGCTCCCCAGTAGCCATGTAGACAGAATTCCCCCTGCGTTTGTCATCATAAATCCAATGGCAATGGCCGTCGCACGACGAACGTGCGGTGCTGAATTCGTCGAGTTCCATGTCGACAGCGTTGGAGCCGAGGTATACACACCAGGTATCGACAGAAAGAGGCTGCCATACTGTGTCTTTGCTGACGACGAGGCGAGGAATACGACGAATCCTACCAACGCGATGATGGAAGTGACAACACAAACAAGCCCACGGATATGGAACCTGTCACATAGGTAAGAAGTCATAATTGACAACACAAATGCGGCTGCAAATGGTGGTACACTCATGAGCTGTGCGCGAGAAGCAGTGTATCCCAAGCTCTGGACAATCGACGGAGTAAAGCTACAGATAATAGAGTCAGGACACTGATAACAACAACATGGGAAGGAAAGTACGTACAAGGCCAAGCCATAGAGGACAGAACCAGAAAAGAAGAATATCACGCCGAGGATCCAAACATGCGGCGCGACGAATGCCTTCCTCACTTCTCTCCACTCAAACCCCTCTCCCCCAGGTTCAACAATCTGACGGGCCACATATTCGCGTTCTGCCGGACGTAAAATTTTTGCAGACATGGCATCTCGAGGCATAAGGAAGTAGCTCATCAGGCCCCAAGCAACAGTGAACGCGCCTTCGAGGATAAATATCCATCGCCACCCTGCGCGTCCACCTACGCCGTCCATGTGAATGATGGCATACGCGAGGAGTCCTGAGAATGCCCCCGAGAGTGACGCAGAAGCGAAAAATGCAGATATCCGGGTGGTCATCTTGGCACGAGGGTAGAAATATGTGAGGTATAAAACTAATCCGGGGAAGACACCGCCTTCGAAAAGCCCGAGGAAGAAACGACAGACGAGGAGGCCACCATAGCTCGTCACCACTCCTTGAAGGGTGGTGACGACTCCCCAGGCGGTCAGTAAGGTGGGAAGAAGAAGATTCGGTCCAACGACCTGAGCGGTTCCCAATAAGTTCGGGAACGCTAGATATATGCAAATCGACGTACTCGGAGAAGCAGATTTGAAGGCAGTTCTGCAACAATATACGGGACATATGTGACGGTCAAAGCAATGCTATACTGCTTGTTTGTCATTTGAAGGTCGCGTTGAAGACCTGCGATGCGCGCATTCCCGATATTTGTTCTGTCCTGTAGCGACGTTCTGTGAACTAAGGAATCAAAGGGACAGTGAAAAATATACCAGGAACGACAAGAAATAGAACATGGCTATGACGGGCAGCAGAAAAAGGTCCAGCTTGAACCACACCTTTCTTGCCGATGCTGCGTCAAGTTCGATGCTATGATGACTCTCCTCGCTGTTGGGACTTTTTGCATCGTGATTGTCCTGAATGAAGTCGGTCCTGAGTGTCAGAGATCATGACATGAAGAGTAGAATATCTATACCCACAATCAATCGCCACGTCATGGGGGAAGGAACGGATGATGAACCAGACATATTTGCGGATATAATGTTTACAGAGAACAAAAATGAGTTGTTGTCTGATAGAAAAGCTACCAGTGATTAGTAATCGTGGTCGCAGTATCCGCAATGCGACAATGAGGATCCGACTGCACCTAAGAATGGAATGAACCTTATCTGTTCCCCCGTCTTACGCAATACGGCTCCTTCTGTTCTCCATCGAGGACGACCAGAATAGAGAGCATTCTTCTCGAGGCCGGTGTAGACAGCGTTAAAAGGATTCCATACCTCTTGCGGTGGCCACATTCCTGACGACGAGAGTGGGAACATGGTGCTTCACGTTCATTGTCAAAGCGCATTGGCAGGATGAGAGTTGGAACACAAGAAATGTTTTTGGACATTAATTCACACGCCACACGTCATGCGGCATTGAACGGCCTTGCCTCACTGCACAGTCTTTCCTTGTGACACGACCATCTTCGTCTTCATTACTTAGTCCGTTCTTTGCCAGCGAATTTACCAGGCTCCCAATTACATGTCGTACACACCGTGACTTCGAATTCCTGGCGAAGATTTCATTTAGCAGACCCGTGTGGTCGGCGTTTAGACATTTGCCAGGTCACCTGGGTCGGCATCTCGGCAAGCGCGAAGTGCTATTTCGGTACTCCATGTCTCCAACGATACAAGTTCGCGCGCTGTGCTATATACCTGACGCCACAAAGCGCGTATCGATGAGGTAAATGAGGCGTTTCGGTCCATCTCCAGCGAGCTACGCACCAACTAGGAGCCGCTGCGACCAGCCGTTAACGTATCTCAGCCTTTTCTAGTAGGGTTCAAGAGCTAAAAGACGGTAATTTTCAGGCGACTGCGGCAATGTTTGCAGCATCGATGCATTTTATCAGAGCTGTGCTGAACGAGTTGAAGAAATCGCTCGCTGGTGAGACTAAGTAATAGTTTACCAATCCGTAGATAAATTTCAAATATACTTCCTCTGCGGGATCACATTGTCGCGTGACATCTTTTCCTTCTCCTCTCATGACCTCGTCTGCTGTCGCTGGTCCGGCGCCGTTCGCTAGTGGCGTGCTCTGTGGTCATGCACCCCTCTTCTTCCGGGTCTACGCCAACCCGTTAAGTGTTGATGATATAACGGCTATATGCATTCAAGCTAAACGTTACATGCGGACTCGATGGGATTTCGCTTTTACCGGGGACGCTATTGCGCAAGACGAAACACGAAGAAATAAGGTAAAGTAATATTTTATGGTTAGGTTGGAAGCTCACTATTTATAGGAACGACTATTGACGTGTCTAAACCAGTTAGGTCGATGGAGTTGCACACGAGAGGACCTTCTGGACGACATCCAAACGTTTACAGGAACACCATCCAAGATCAAATGTGTGACTTCTAATCCAGGTTCGGAGGTAAGTCTGGCATTTCTAGCTGTGAGCTTCAACGAATTCTAACAGCGGAGTTGTCGTGTTTCAGGACCTTGATGTAGTATCCACGCCTCATACCCTGGACGTGACGTCCACACCTATTTCGGTCTGCTCTCCTTCTCTTTCCTCTTTCAAATTATTAATGTCGTTCAAGCTACCTGCGTCAAATCCAGGAGATACCTTAGAGGAACCCGCGTCTCCTTCTCCATCAATCACCAACTTGTTTTCCGATGAAGTGAGTCCGAGCTGCTTCAGGAAAGTATCCTGCTTATCAGTTTGCGTCTCAGATTTGGACCTCCCCCGTTTCTGTTCCTCTGATTAAATCCACAAACGGTATCCCATCAACATCCGATTCTGTACCAGTCAGTGCACGTACTCCGTTGGTCGTTCCTACGATACCAGCTCCCGTCGATCCGTCATTGAACGTCAATCCCACTCCTTCGAGTCTGCTATCTTCGGGCTCTTCTCCAGCATTTCGGACGGCACCTAGCGGCCTCGACGACCTCGCAGATTCCATTGCACCAACGGTAGATGTGCCGAGTTCTGGTGATGTTCGGAGCAACGAACTGAACGATGGCAGTGCTATGCAGGTGGAATTACCCATCGACGACGAAGATGTACACGCAGATGTAAGTCTACCTGTCTGGATCGATAACGAGTGCTGACGAGCTCAGGCAATCACTCTTTTTCGCCGTTTGCTCAAACTGCCAAATTCAGCCGACGATTTCTCAGCCGTGGATGACCTGTTCGCAGTGGCCAAGACCATGGATGCAAGCGACCGCGCAGCTGCTCGTCAGGAAGCCGGCGATGCCCTCTGGTCTCAGCTCGTTTTCAGGAACATCCGAAAGACCAAAACCCGGATGCTGAAGGGCTGTAAGGTCGCTAATCGAGCCAATATCGCCGCATGGGACCTGGTACCGGTAAAGGCAGCCAGCGCGGTGGGTCATCTCCTTTCATCATCAAAAGACTGTGGCTGATGCAGTCCAAAACCAGTGTACACGTTGTGGAACCTTGTACCCCTGCGAGTATACAACTGAAACCGATGTCACAAAGTGCCGTGAATGTAAAATGAACGGAAAAAGCTGTTCCTGGGCGAATAGAATTATTGTCGTACACGACTCCGACTCAGATTCCGAACAGTCCGTGTTCGATGCGCTGACTGCAAACGACGACGGAGAATGCCATACGAATGCCATGGATACCACCATCTCAGGCCTGTCTTCAAAAAGGATACGAGAACAAACGGTTGAGGACGATACCCGTCCGAACAAAATTCGAAGGGTGGAATCGTCGGATCGAATCACTAGATCCCAAACGTCGACAGCGAAGAATCCAGTTCCCTCTCCTAGAGTTGTTCATTTCAGTGTGTCCAATGAACCACTTGTCGACCTATCTGAGACGGATGGAGAATCTTCGACAGTCAAGCGTACATTGTTACAAAGGTCTTCTAACAAAATTCCAACGGTTACCCTGCGGCGATTTCTGGCCCCCGGGAGGGTCGAAAGCACGTCGGCATCCTCGTCGACTCCAGCATCCTCCGACCCTACTACGTGGTATTCATCTCCTCCAATGGATGTGGAGGACATCCTGCATCAGGCTGGCGAATCACTGGGGACGGAGCGTGTCAAGGAGATGTTTGAGCGTCGAGAACATGCTGTGGAAGCAGCGAAGGATCAGCTCCGCAATATGGATCCTGAGCAGATGATTGAAGAGGCAGCACGAATTGTTGTGGATCGAGCAGAGATATGCAATAACTTGGAGTCTTTGGAAAAGAAGTGGAACCAGAACGAGCGGATGCAAGAGGAGATTTTCGAGCTGGTGATTGATAGATTTACCAGTTTCCAGGAAAAGCTCATCGAGGAGGTAATAGGGATTAAACGTAAATGGCAGGCCAGCGACTGACTTTATTTATTGCACCTTGTCCCAAACCACCTCAGTGAACGCTTTTGACACCAATTTCTCACTGCTTTCTTCTTTCTCACAGATGGCGCGGGGAATATAGTACCCAATCCACCTAGGATATTCAGCGCAGGCTAGCTCTGATTCAAATTGTCTCGGACAACTCAGTGTTTGGATATCAGTGAATAGCTTCAGCCTCTCATTCACGTGTAATACTGGGACCTCATACGGCTGTTATTTGGTGCGTCCAAGCCAATGAATGAGGATGGTGATGCTTTAGCACCCCCCGAGCCGTCCATACGTTCTGTATCGAGGATTATGCCCCCACTGGAAGTCGTTAACTTCTCAATGGTCATTTGCGGCTGGTTGAGCGGACTGCGACTTCTCGTGGCTGCATTTTCGCACCCTCGATTCTGCAACTTGAAGGAAGTGAAAATTATCGTACTGGCATCGTATTCCTCGTATTCCAATACTTGTATGAACCCGGCGATATTGAACGATTATGCACGCAAAGTCGAACGTAATCTTGAAGCGGCGGGAAGGAGTCCCGAGATACATGTGTCCATTGAAATGGACAGGAGATTCGAAATGAGTTATGTTCCGGCCCGAATATTCTACAATAGGCCTCGACGATGAAAGCGGATAATTGCTGTATCTTTATAGAGAATTAATTTTGCATTCTGCGATGATATGAACACTCGATCTAACTTTAATCTTATTGTAGTTGGAGCGCAGGACGGGTACAGCATCATAGACAGCCGATAATTTGGTGTAGTGACCCTGCGCGTGCGCAGTATAACTGTTACGGGACGGGAACTACCCACCTGAAACACTTGAGGCAGTCGGAGTCTTGGACCGTGTCCTCCGGACTAAAAGGGCGGGGAACAACCCGATCTCCCCCAAAGTGCAAACATACTTCACCGCATATCTCTGCGGAGCACAGAAGATCTTCCGCAACTTGAGTGTTAAACGGTGCTTCGCAGTGACGTATAAAGGAAGAAGCTCATATAATTTGTGTGGTAGTACGCTACAGTTATTTCTCCCCGTCAAGATGATGTAGCGAATATGAATCCTTTACAGAGAGATTTCCTCGACAAGAGTTTTCTTCATCCATTCCCTTACCTTATCCGGCCCAAAATTATCATTCTCAAATTCTGCAATCCGCGCATTATTGCTCCAAGGAAATGTCCTGCCATTGAAATCGATCGATGCCCCTTTCTTAGAACACGAATCAAAATCAATAATAATGGGCGTGGCATTGTCTGCACGTGGCCAAGACCGTGAATATGCCGGATACCTTTCTCGATCTGCTCGAGGGTCAACTCGATATCACCCACTTTCAGCGTTCCTTTTTCTACCGCGTCTCCCAAAGTTTGCCCATACCGCTAGAAACAGAGTCCCGCCATTAAGCCATCTTTCTCCACATATCCATAGTATTCGGCGACATTTCGGTGGGGATGCTTCATTAGCACCTCGCAGATTCGAGCTTCGTGGATCATAGTCGGCCAGATAGCACCGCTTTCGGGGTTTTCTGCATCGAAAAAAAGCGACAGGCCATTTCGAAGTCTTGCGTCGAGGGACCAGATCCCATGAGAGAGGCGTAGAACAAATCTTGTATTAGAATACAATGGCAATACATAGATTAAGATGTCTAGCTGTAGTATGGGTGAGGGAGAAGACCCCATAGGGGAGATCCCGGGATGAGACGAGGAAAGAACGCCGGCTGGGCGTAGGCGGCTAGACGACGGAGACGGCTCTCAGGCAGAGCGACGATGATGGGGTGAGAAGCGAAGGCGACACGGGATCACGTGGGCTCGACGCTATTTTCGAAACAGCGTGGCACTCCTGCCCGCCCCACCTATCCTGTCGTGCCACTTCTAACTTTTATGTACGCGTCATCGGGAATAGGGTGAGGAGCCCGAATGAGGTCGGAAGGCGGGGCAGTTTGATAGTGGGTACGAGGGACGAGAATCGCCTGATGGATGAGGGCAGAGCGTTCTTCTTCCTTTTCGTCACGGGGACGGCGAATAGGACTTTTTAGATGGAAGAAGTCATCGCCGTATGACCAGACCATTAGCCGAAAACGAAAAGGTATCTCTGCGTCCATTTCCATCTGCTCGGCATCACAGAGAAGGCGACGTTCCGATTTGCTTCCAATACCGATCACGTTCGGGTTCGTAGACATGATTGCCTATGAAGAAACGAAGAAAAGGTAGCTCGCAGAGGGAAGAATGGGGTGGCTAGGAAGAAAGGTCCGAGCACAGGGTTGAGAGAAAAACAACGCGGCGACCAAATTGAAATAAAGCCGCCGTGACATCTGTAACTGCACATCCGGCGATTAAAAAGGATGCCAGGAAATGCGCTCAGTATTCCAAAATTCATCGCCTGAGAAGCTGAACATCAGCGTGGGTGATAGAATAGTGAACAGCGAAAGCGATGTATTCAATCTACACGCAGAACAATGGCTGATGATGAATAAACGCGTTGGCAAGTGGACAAGAGAATGAAGAGATGGCAAATACCATAATCTTTCACCGAACACTGAAGAGCGTACCGATTCACCTCGCGCCGTGTCAGAGAAACTTAAGCGACCCATTGCCTGGACCTTATGCATGAGAATCAAATTTGTTTCTTGTTCTTCACCGCACAGGTGTCCGCCGATCTGAAGATCGAATTCCCTTCCAAGATCGTGTAACGATCGTCGTCGACCAGATGGAAAGAGCACGACCAATCACGAGTATATGTCGCTCTAGACGTTGTCCATGTATGGGTTATGCAGGAGATCATAGTTGGCATTGGTGATGCGTCCGAAGTTCAAACACCTAGAACGAGAATGAGGATAAAATCAACCCCAGGGAGCGACTTTCGTACCAAACATAACCCGACATAAACAGTGCCTACAGCTCAAAAGCTAACAACGGTGCCGCGCGAACCGTCCTCGAAACTTGACACGCATACATAGAGCACAACTCTCATCTAATATTCAAACGTGACACGTGTGGCATGAGTGGAAAGACAGGAGGTATCCTAAAGACGATAAGTACAAGAAAAAAGGACGAAGGACTACACACGAACAGTTCCGAGTAAACCGCCAACTCTCCTGAGATGAAAAAATGTTGCCTAAGGGTCCCAATTAGAGCCAGAGAAATACCACAAATACGTACCAGTATTCGGACAGTCTTGCTTGGACAATACTACGCGATCTACATTGCATAGTCAATTCCCTGACAACATGCTCGTCAGCTGCATTCAAGGAGGAAAGACCAAAGGACACATACGTTTGAGCCCGTTCCGTTCAGCGGCGAAGCGAAGTCGGGTTCTTGGACATAGCTGAGCGGGTCCACGAATTACAAAGCCAAGAACAACACATGGACGTTTGTATTCCAGTGTCAATCCCTAGGGGTCTGTGACGCGACAGTTAGTTTCAAGGCCGGAAGGTCGTGGTGGTTGGAAAAGCGGCAGGCTTATGGCAGGCCGGGCCGAGACTCGTGTGATTCGGACTCCGACGTCCGTTCTTGATCCAACCATAACGTTCATCCGACCATCCTTCAAGAGCGCTGCGGTCAGACACACAGAGCCTCGCCTTCATACTCATCCACAGTCATGACGATGGCAATAACCAAGAAGCGAGCAAAAGCGAAGTAAAATCAATCTTCATAGCAATCGTCGGAACAACGTACATTTCCTTGTTCTGTTCGGTTATTGCTTAGTGAGATATAGAGGCAATTCTGATGTGCATAGACCGTCTTATATCGGCCTAGAGACGCGACTTTACGTCCTTTTTTTGCGCAATGGACACGTTCTCGGCCATAACCTGATATAGCTTTGCTCTGAGCGTGACATATCAACCTCCATTTTCCCACTTGTGCCCTTGCTTCTATCCCGGGAGCGATCACAAAAATGGCGGCTTTCGTATGTCGTCGAATTGGATGTATAGCAGATAATTCGAAGGAATGTTGTGGAGGCTTTCCCTTCATAACTTAAAAACGGTTTGTCGAGCATCTTTTCTTTGATTTATTTCGCCTCTCTGACACCAGAATACTTAGATGGACCGCTCCCTCCACTCTTCCCTCGTATTCGATGACTACATACGGTACCCCACCTTGTTCCGACGCAGCCATCGCACAAATTCCTCGACGTGTTCATCTCACCGTGCCGGCTTTTTCTTGCACCACTTTATCACTTCTACCTTGTGCGAAATATGGGGGAGCATATCCACCGTTATTCGATGCCCGATATTCTACTCAGATGCAGAGGAGATAGGATCTGTGTCAATCCCGACTGCGTAGGAGATGAAGAGCGTCGGTGTGATCTGTCGTACTGCCCACGACATGTCATTTTGACATGTTGGCTGGGCATGATGTACTAGGCTTCGGCGGAGTGTGAATGTTCGGGCGAGACCTTGGGTTTTGGTTCTTACAAAAATGAAGAGAGTAGGCTATCACGGAGCACGCAGAGGAAGGTATCTGGCGTGGGTTTTGAAACTGTCCAATGGGAACATCGTCTTGCGAGAAGTTTACAGCGGCCTGGTATCATCGCATCATGATTCTATTTCACCTGAGAATGTATTAGAAATACAGGTATCTGAGCTGAATATTGTTAGGAAACTTCAATAACGATTTACGACAGGAATTCATATATAATAAAGGCTAAATCGTGCCTAGCTAACAATGAAAATGCTGGATGAAATACCATCCACTCTACCCGCCTAGTTCATAAACCAAAGACGATCACGTTTGTTCTTCCCAGCAACAACGGGCGTCTGTCCGCCCCTCAATGGAAGTGAACAGAGGAGATCAATATACGTTGACTGCTCGCTCAGATTCCCCGACCTCAGCGCATCAATAACCGCCCGAGTGAAGATTCCGTTATACCCCGTCTCACTTTCCGCTTCTCTCGCAATCTGGTATTCCTTGCACGCAGCCATAATGACATGGGATGACATATCCGGTCTCCAATCAGTCGCCAAAATCGATTTGTACGAAGGATATCGGCTGAGATTCTCATCCGCAATACGTAACATCCTCCTAAGAGACGCGCGTGGTAAGGGAGGGACAGTTCGTGTCCCGGGCTCTGGGAAACACCGGACGTGGCTCCCAGAATGGCAGGAATCCAGGAGGAAAGTGATTCGGTGTCCTTTGCTTCGAGATATCTGCTGGAAGATGGAGTTGATCTCCCGGTCGCTGATATCGGGAACTCGTAATCCGCTGCTATCGATAGTATCTCGGTCGATGGGGCAAATGGCTTCGATGGATTCATTCACACTGCCAAGACTATGGCTATCCTCGGTATCACCAAGGTGATACTCATTTGGGGAGTAGCCCGAGCCGTGCCCGGCAAAGTAGATGATGATATTATCCCCAACTTCGATTTGAGGGTTATCAACGAGACTGAGAAGCGTGTCGACGATATTGGTGCGGGATGGGAACGATGGGTCTTCAGATGAGGCCCCTTGCGACCCAAGCAGTAGTTGTATTCGTTCTTGGGGTATGCCAATTTCCTCCTTCATGTATTTCTCCACTAACAAGGCGTCTGATACACAGCCTCGCAGCGGAGACCATTCATACGCGTCGATACCTATGAGTACCGCCCAGAACCTGGACCGTTCGACAGTTTGAAGCGGCTACATATTCGTACATCAGTATTGGATTAGTAGGGCAAGTATTCTGCTGACCTTGGTATCGAAGGAAGTGATGTCTTCCACAGACGGCGGCGAGTTGACACTACATGTGTCCTGGAAGCCAAGTCTCATGTGGCAAAGTATCTTGTCGCAGATATATTGATATGTTCTCTGAGAAATGTCGTCTCCCATACCCCAGTACCTAGTTCACGTCGCTTCAGTATCAATGTTCGACGTCGCGGTTTTTGCCATCTGATACCTTGTCTGAGGAACCAGTTGCTTCTCGGATTGTTCAGGAATGGTATCTACCTTCTCGGAACATCCGTCCTGCTTCGCGGTTTGAACAGTTTCTCCGAAAATGAGTAGTTACTCACAACGTCATGAAGCGCTAGGAAATTCAGAACATCGAAAACCGTCGTTTGTTTAGAGAACAGTTTTCCGACCGTATCCTGTTAAGACAAGTGCGACGTTATTCAAATCGAAAAACAGAATTAGAGAAGTAGGCAACTTACAAAGAGTGTTGAGCCATGATAGACAATTTCGTTCATGGTTGCGTTTCGTGCTCAGTGGTGTAAGCTGGAATTTAGATGGCTGGTCTTTGTAGGAATTAGGGATTCGGGTCTAGGATATACTGTGGGAGGGGCGTCTTACTGAAGCATCTCTTTATCAAGGTTTACTGAATAAACCACAGCAATACTACAGCACAACAGCTCAATAGATCGTATCATACGCAATAACAACAATTCATGATGGGCGCTTAAAAAGTGAATGCGTACAGCTTCATGCCCGAATTAACCCTTCTAGTGCTAATGCTCTACTAGTATTCCCCCAATACAATGAGATTTGATCGCTGATGCCCGTCAGAACCCTGAAACCAGTTCAAACTACAGCATTACTTTTTCAACTTACCATAATCGAACACAGGAAGAATGGACGGGAACAAGATTTGATTAGAATCGCCTCCATTCTCCCGTCACCCCTTTAAAGCAGGCCGTCAATCCGTTGTCCCCTAGTTCGCTGACGGGAGAAGGCATTATTAGGCTAGGAATGTTGAACATAAGGAGACAGGATCACAATTAGGGCACGAATATATAGGCGCACTTTATATAATTGTCTTCTCTTCAATGGGGGTCTCTAGCTTATGGAAAAACGCCCTTCTCGTACTACACAGTGACTTATTTGTACTGTGAGAATTAAAAGTCGTCACTCCACCGCCCCTCTTTGTTCTGGATAATCACTGTGCCTAACCCTGCTGTTCTAACTATCCCGGATATCGCTGGAAAGTGTTTCCTCAGGTCGTGATAGTTATCCTTGTGGACCGTCCCGCAGTTTCAAGATCAAGTTCGAATTCTTGAACCCAACTGTGGAACGCGTGCCAACTTTCATGACGAAAATGTCGAAAAGACGCTCTGATGATCCTCAAGTGCAATGTCTTGAGGTTGCGGAATCGAGGCTGCTGCGACACATGCACGGAAAACCCCCGGAACATTTGAGTAGGCGAAACCAGTTATTGCAGGAGAATATTATGTTCCAATTTTCTAATGGGGACGCGATAGCGAAATCGAAGTCGCACAGTGTGGAGAAGAAGCAGCGGAGAAACCAAAGATTATGGGAGTGGTCAATTATAGGCAACGATCTTAGTCGCATTAGAGGTATAGTATAGGGTCAGTTTTATACCTGAGTTGGTGTAATACGGCAGCTGCGACAAGATACCTACCTGTTCGGCGTTCGGACAGACAGATTTTGATGGATAGATCTAATGGAAAGGGGATCCTCCTAATGAAGCCTTCAAAATCCCGTAGATCAGGATGTCTGAAGGACACCACTTGTAGCGACACTGTGGAGACCGGGCAGTCGTCTCTGAGACGTATCACCAAGTCTGCAGCCAAATCTGCGTGTAACCACGTCGGTACCATCCTACGACCACTAAGAGGCCGTGTTGACTGGGATTCATGTAACATAGTCCCACGAACCCTAAGCTCTTTGACTGTGGACGGGAGACTTTCCGACAATGCAAAATATTCAGCTACAGACGAGTAGGGATGTCCACCGTTACCGTATATACGGCGGATACGGGTCCGTACCCGTACCGTCGGGCCTCCCAGAGACTGTTATACGGTACGGTATACGGTACGGATGTGGTCCGTATAACCCGTAGCGTAATACGGCTTTACGGCCGTACATACGGCATCCATAAAAGGACAGGAAAGTTGCCGGACACGCATGTGCTACTATCACTGATGTCTTCCTCTGGACACTGTACTGTCAGCTATTACAGTTTCCTTTCTTCAACTCCGTTCACTAGTACTATGGCTACGCGGCAGACATTCATGGCCAAGGCAGCGACGTGACTTAAGGCGACCTTCAAGTCCAGAAGAACTGTCAAGACTCCGAAAGATTTTTCACTCGCCAACACTTTGTCGGAATCGTCGCTCTACCTCTGTTCTAGTAGCTACTGAGACTTCAATACTGAGGGATCCCGGATAGTTGGTGTTCTATTGTGTGTTTCACGTTCCTTTGCATGGCATCATCCTAATACTCGGCAATCTGTTCCCCAGGGACGCAAGCAATCTCCACCTTTGCACTACCAAGACCACAAGCGAGATGACATGGGACTGCACACGTGGGTCATTGCAATAACAACATTGTCGACATCTTTCTCACTCTCCACCTAGTCTAGGTCGCAAACGAGTCCATGTTCCCTCCACTTTTTGACGCCGCAAGCGAGGGAAAGTATAATCGTCAAGTGAGTCAGGCTACACCTTCTCATTGACGACGGTGTTCAGTAACTCTCGCCAGACAGGTCGCAAGTGCAGACGAATATCAGCGAATCAGAATGGCGAGTCTGCTTGCTGTGTCGGGAGGATTATGGCTTTACGAAGTTTACGTTGCTATCATTCCCATCCAGTGAGTCGGTGACTTAGACAATTCAAACAACGCCTCTTCACTGTGTGACAAGGCTGCTTTTTGGCTACACCTGTTCCCCAGATAGTCCAACTTAAGACAATTGACACAGATTTCACATGCAGTTTCAATTTAATAAGTTCTAAAGGGTACCGCACATCAAATTTGGGTGAGATTTCTTGCTGTCACTCCTTGGATGCTCCCGTATTGACCGTATGCCCGTAATACGGCCGTACCGTAAGCCGTACCGTACCGTCGGGCATGCTCAACGACATCAATACGGTACGGGTACGGGTGACCCGTACCCATCAAATGACCGTAATCTTTATGGCCGTACCCGTATACGGGTACGGTGGACATCCCTACAGACGAGAAAGTCGATTGAAAGTCGATCTAGCAAATTCAAGCACTCTCAGAGAGGCTAAAAGAGAAGAATGGCTGTGACAGTGTCAATGGGACTAGTATTGAGTTTGACATCGTGAACTCTGGTGCGCCACAGAAGGATGGTGGCGAGGGAGATATCTTTGTTCAAAATTCAAGCAAGATCTTGCACAGGCTTCCATCCAGTGACTTCGACGAGAAATCTGCTAAATACTGGGACACAAGGTAAAAATCAAAGGTAAGGAAGGGTAAAAGCTAAATTCAACAAAAAGGGGGGGGCATATGTAGCTAACAAGGGATGAATCAAGGCCTGTATGGAAAGCTGAATTAACCGAAACTATATGTGAGGCATGTAAGTGGTCCACTGTACAGTATGGAAGGCTAATGGGGGTAGGGAGCGCAACTGCATGAATGCTAGGATGATCAACATGATCCGTGCTACAATGTATGCAAGCACAACAACAACCAAAACAAAATAATAAAATGCATCCCAAACTTTAGATTCTGTCTCTGAATGTGTAATTATCTGTGGTTCCATTGAGTCCAACCCCTGGAAGGCCCACACAGCCATAACAGGAAAAAAGGCTGCTATAAAGACCACAATTAACATTGCGAGAGATGAGAACCTCCACAGCACCATTTCAGTGTGTGATGCAAAAGAGAATGACCAGGCAGCACAATGGAAAGCCCCAAATAATGATCCTACACCAACTAAGATTGCAAAGCGTGTGGATTTTTTACCTCCACCACAAGAGGAAAATCGAACGGCGCCATGTCCAATGCCATCGTATCCATGTTCATCATCAGACTCCCCCATAATTATATTTGCTATCCCAAAGAGAACCCCCCAGAAGCCTGTTCTGGTTGTCTCCTGTGTCAATCTGAATGTCCTCGATTCAGACCCATCCAAAGATATGTGGTACTTCATGTTCAGTGGCTTATTCCACCATAAGCAGTACGTTATGATGCTGAGGCCTGCGAATGCGAGTGCTGTCACTTCAAGTAGTGTGATAGGAAGATGTTGAATGGCTCAAGCGACGCATTGCACAATGAACCATGATATTTGGAGGATAGAAAATGTTTTGGACAGTGCATCGCCTTTGCTTTTGTCCTCTATTGTCTCTGCACTGACCTTCTCCAGTTTCTTTGCCAAGTGTGGGGAGGAGTCGAGATCATCAAGAGCAAGGATTGATGAGGGTGTCTTATTGTATGACCAGTCATTCCTTGACAAGATTATAGTGGGCAATGATGAAGATAGCAAAATATATGAATGTACCGTACCCATGATAGAAGCCGCCCATACTGAGAACAAATCCATGAGCCATCATCAGATTTGGAGAATATTTCTCTTTTTTGCCTCTCCAAGCCTTGATTACTGATGAGATAGAAAAGTCTGTTCCTGTTGGCCTCCATTGTAAGTCGGATAACCCCTTGATTTCATGAAATACTCACTGTAGCACACCGTCCATGCAACAATAAATTGTTGAGCAGCCCATGTGACAATGACCTCTGGTGCCAAGATTGCGGTAACCATAATCTTCACGCATTCAATGGTACAAGAGATCGGTCCCCTTGTGGTGATTTTGCGACCCGGAACATTGGGATGTACAGAAAGCCAAGTGCACGCGAATATTGTAGCGAGGCAGCCCCATATAATGCTCAAAAGTGTCCGTCGATGTTCTGAGGACGCAGGTGAGTCTTCACTATCCCTGGGAGATATCTCTACCCCAAAGACACCAGAACTGAAGAGATGCACAAGAACGATCATAGAAATTTGATTCATGTCGGCAATTCTATGGACTTCAGGCATTAGGCAGCAGAGCAGAACATAAAATATTGGGGACACACCCACTATCCGTCTCTTGACCCACTGAGCGGTGGATAAGATACGCCAAGATGCCACCAGAAATATGTGCTGAGGATGTCTTTCACGAAACTTGAGTCTGTGAACGTGAGATCCGTCATTGAAGGTTAGGTGAATGGACAATCATTTAGAACGATGCACATACGAGGACTGTACTAAATGAGATAAGGACACGATGAAAAGAACGTATTGTGGGGAATCGAGAAGGGTGGTTATGAGAGAGGAGACCCCACTGATGGCATGTGCAACTGGTCATGAGCGGAGTGACTAAGCATCACTCTGAGGACTGAAACGAACATCAACAACACATGCTCATGAATCCGTGGTGTTGACTAGCATATGGAACAAATAAAGAATCCGCTTGGAAGTATCCTTTACGAGAGATCATTTGCACGATTTTCTCTACGTCTGTGCGCCTCTACTTCAACGAATAGCAGAAAGAGAAAAATCCAAGTCAGAAAGCGTGTTTGTGTTGAGTAAAATGCGGCTGTGTTCGAATCTAACATCACATCACATCGAAGCCAACACATAGAATATCTACTGGATACAGGCACGGAGGTCCAATAGAATTGGGGCTTCTGTAAGGTCTTCCGCGTCACTTGCTGCCGTTACACATGAGAGGCTGTTCCAGTACGCATTCAACGGAAACTCACTCACGGGAGCAAAGAATCAAATAGAGCACGGAAGTCAGATTATGAACAGTGCCCCACCACGTCAATGGTTCGTTCTCAGCTGATGATCACGCACAGAAATTAGAAGAATGCCGTCAATTTGAACATCAACGTACAGTTACACTAGTTACGTACATAAACCAAGTACGAGTGGGAACTCAATGGGTGTCCCTAAAGGGGCACGTAGAATTTTGCGTTTTCCCCTTGCACGCTTGCGTTCCCTTGCGAGTTTCCGTTTGCATTTGCATTTGCGTTCATATGCATGCGTTTGAATAAATTGCATTTGCGTTCGATCAAATGCATTTGCGTTTCAAGTGTGACATCATTTGCGTGCGTGACATGATCGACTCTCTCGAGTCTTTGATGCCTATCCTCGGTAAACCTAGGGCTTGAAGTGATCATAGAGGGCACGTTTTTGAAGGCAAATTTGACTCCTATATCTGATTGTCATACTCTCTATTGTAAGCCATTCAATAATGGTCGTGCTTCGCTTGGGCCATCTCTAATTCCTTTCACAGATACGCGAGCTTGTAGTCATTCAATAAATAGGTTTCACGATTATTTTGTGCACGTTTTGAGACCGTCCTGCTCGCGCATGCCATCGATGTCATTCAATATGCAATTTACCGGCTTGTTTATTCAAATTAGGCTCAAAATCATTCCGTGGCGGGAACCCTCGTCTTGACGTTTCACCACAAAATTTTCCATGGGTATTTTCGTGAGTTGTAATGATATTTCTTTAATGCTCTTGCACTAATGTGTTTGCCAGAAAAAACTCAGGCGTAAAATCGCCTCCTGGCTTCTGGTAACCGACTCTGAATCCGAGGATATTGACAACAAAGTTCGCGAGGAGAAACAGTCCACTGCTCCTGGCCCAACGGATGCTACTCGGAATGTAATCCATCACCTCGGAAGAATGGTTCCAATCTATAATCTTGATACTGGTATGTTGTATACATTGTGCAGAGGCTGTTATCTCATTCCTTTCGTTTTTGTCAAATAGGAGATATCATTGGATACGCCAGTAAAGGCGATAGAGGGCTAACAGCTAACACTACACAAGCTGCTCCTTTGATGTCTCGCGCACCACGAACCGGACCTGATCAAGTATCGGCTCACGCGCAAGTTCCGCCCGCTTCAAATCAGCCAAAAGCTGGTCCATTGTTATCATCCCCCCCGATACTTCACCCACAAGGACTACAACCCCCCATTCCAGAAAACACACAAGCCAACATGCCTCACGATTTCACGCGTTGGCCTGAGATCGATCTTTCTGATCCAGCCCCATTGACGGTATACATTCCCCTCGAAACTCAGCCAGCACCAGAGGCTCGCCGAGGGGTTGATGATGGAGTAGTCTTTACCTCTCTATCACGCATTCCGGGGGGATGGAACGGCTGGCCATCAGGTCTCTTTGCGATGGATGTTTCGCACAATGAATTCAAGCAAACCAAAAAGCTACAAGTACATTGGGCTACACGTAACAATGGCGGCG
Organism: Armillaria altimontana; assembly: GCA_022818075.1. Taxonomy (NCBI): domain Eukaryota; kingdom Fungi; phylum Basidiomycota; class Agaricomycetes; order Agaricales; family Physalacriaceae; genus Armillaria; species Armillaria altimontana. The sequence continues at coordinate 44,598 of JAIWYR010000038.1, forward strand.
ACGTATCAGGATCAGAGACTGCTCCTACCATCGGAGGTGGCAAAGTCACCAACAGACAATGTCTCGGTGTTGTACGCTGCGAAAACCCAGATTGTAAAGTGATCTGTCGTCCTGGTACCAGTCCTGCAATTCGTCGTAAACAACTGGAGGGCCTATGCCGTTGCGAATTCGGATTGAAGCACTTTGATTGTCCCTCACGATCGTATCTGATTCAGTGGAGTGGTGGTTATCGATATATCAATGGAGAGCTACACAATCACTCCCGTCTGACCTACGTCTTGCATATGACGCGCTCAGAAGAGCTCGAATTCAAGGAGCTTGTCGAGACTCATCCAAATTTAGGACCAGCCGCGTTAATGCTGGGACCAAGGAGACTTGATGGCTATGGAAAGGGGGCAGCAGATATATCCGAGGCTACCAGACACCCGGATCGTGTCAAATACGAACGACGCCTGATAAAATCACGAACAATGGCAGAAAGTGGACACTGGTTTCTTAGCCAATTTGCGGAATGGCAGCGCAAGCATCCTGGGATCGTTCGGACGTATCAAAACACGAGTGAAGTCACCGTTATTTCGATTCAGACAGCATGGATGAGAGACATGCTTGTACCAGATATTCAGGCGCAGTCTCACATAGATGACACACTGAACGGTCTCCTCTCAGATGCGGCGCATGGATATTGGTCTGTCAGCCATTATCTCCTTATCATTACCTCGGTGTTTTCGGACGTGCTAGCCTTCTGGGTTCCTGGACTTTTTACGATCTCCAATGGTTCTACGGCTGAGCACTATCGCTATCATTTTAAGGGTGTCCTTGAATCCATTGCCGAGGTAGCTGAAACAAAGGATATATCAATCTATGATGAAATGTTTGCAGGCGTAAGAGATTCCAATCGTATCTACAGTGCAATCACTTATCTTGTCTGTATTTTCTAGGTGGTAGATTTCAGTGAGCCGCAACGAATAGGCTTCGAGAATGCCTTTGCTGATTTTTGGGAACGACGGAATGATGGCCGAAGTCGTGAGGAGCTCATGGAAGCTGCAAAGAAACTGTTGAAAGGCTGTCAGCAGCATTTTCGCAATGCAGCGACGCGGGTGAAGCGTCTTGGAGGTGTTATACCTCCTGATCAAGCCTCAGACTTTTCAGAATTGACGGGTCTACTGTACTCTACTGAGGACATCAACGTTTTCAACGATACGGTCACTGAGATACGAACCCGATTTCCGCGAACCAAGCCTTGGTTAAACTGGTGGTTACGTCCAGATCACGCATCCATGATTTTCCCTTCTCAGCGCCGTATGGATCCGGTGATATGGGACACTCTTCCTGACAGTACCAATGCGGAGGAAGCTATGCACTTCAAAATATACATGATTGCGGGGAAAAAGCACGACATAATGCGGGGACTTGACGGCCTACTTATCGTTGAGAAATACCACCATGGGTTGTATGATCGAGCTCTGCGTGAGTAATACTTCCTCTTGGACTTGTTTAGCATGGCTTAAGTATGCTTTTTGGTTAGTTGGCGCTCCAGTACGATACGGATCTTCTCCACTGAAGCAGCGACAAGAGCAACAAGCTCAATATGGGCGCACAAAAAAATCCCGAGATCCCAAACACATATCCTCACATGGAACCATGCGACGTGAAGGACGAGCTCCAGATCATAACGTGGATTTTTTTCCAACTACTCGAAAACGCAGTAGCCGCAAGACTTCAATGCGTAGAGCAAAGAAAAGTGCACATCAAGTTGATGAAACTGAAGATGGTTCACCTCCGCCACGGAAGCGACTTCGAGTCGGTCGTGCACCAATAGAGGACATCACAGAACACTCCGAGTCAAGCCCTGACTCCTCTGATGAGACACCCAAAACCCCAACAAAAGATACCGTCGTTCGTACCCGAGAAGCACAAGATGCTTACGACAACATGTCTCCATCAAAGAATTTTGAACGAGAGGCTGCACTGTCTGTGGTTGACATCGCCAAATACAAGCAACTACCGAGCTACCCATGGAGGGCTAACTCGTGCTGGCTGGACGCTAGTCTTGAGGCGCTGTACACGACATTGAACTATGGCGACTGGAAAACCTTTCAGCTTCTCTTCGATGAGGATGTTGATCGGGTGCCTCCCAGTCTGATGTACTACTTCTTCCTGACGATGAAGGGTCATCGCACATGGCCGATTTCCGATTTTCTAGGTCAGAATACTCCTGTGCAGGAGCTATTGGATTTACGCGATGGTTTCCGCACATTTCTATACAAAATGAAGATTGTTAGTGGTCATGAGGATACTTATCAGGATGGACTTGTATGTCAATCCAAAACGCACATTTATAGCTGATCTTAAAGGTGTTTAGGAATGGTTTCAAGCTATGCTTGCTCCCGGACAATCTCATATTGCTAATGAACAGTGTCGCCGCTATTTTACTCCATACTACCGGCGTATTGATATATGCCCTGGCCCAGCAAGTAATTCCACAGTCTCTGATCATATCCGAATTTACAAACATTCGGCTGAACGTGCAATAGTCGACAAGCCTTTGACTCAGGATTTCGAACCGTGCAAGGGTGAAATCAAGAACTGGCTGCATGGTCTTACACACATAAAACCAGTGTCGAAGGGGGACCCTGTTTCTTGCTGGAGAGGTCAGGCTCACTGCCCAAGCCAGGCAATGTCATTCAAATTCTGGACCTGGATCCCTGTCATCCTTACCATTGAGCCTGCAAACATGGATGGACAGTTGCATCTTGATGTTGTGGACCAGGAGGAACGGAATTGGGACTTTCCACGGACCTTGGCGCCATTGACAATCAGGGAGGCAAAAGATAAAGGCGTGGAGTACATCATGGCAGCTCACATATTCAAAAATCACAATCATTTCATCGCACGATCAATTATCCCGACTCCCAATGGAAGGGCTGCAGTATATACATACGACGGGATGAAGCATGCTGGATTTAGTCAGCTCGAACGTGGCTCTGTGGATGAACTTATGACGGGTTCCAGTCCTCCGGTTCCTCATGGATATTTTACCTATGCGGTGATATACAGGCTGCGTGGTGGAGCTTCTGCTCAGGACTATTTCGCATCTCGGCAGCTAGAACTATGCAAAAAGAAGCTGCACGTCGATCTTCTCACTCCTACATTCCTCTTACCTGGTTTTCGCGAGATGACAGAAAATCAGCGTATCTGGATAACTTCGCACTATTCTTCACAGCGTCGTTCATGGGAGTTCTGTCGCTCGCAGCCGAACTCTCCTCTTGAGGAGGATAGCAATGTTAACTTGCCTAAGAAAAGTGATACCATGCGCCTCAGTCTTCCGCCAATCTCACCACTTCCGGATAATCTTGATGTAGCAGAGAATACCAATAAGAACTCGACCAACGACGAGTTCTTTTCTCCTGCTGAAGATATTACACACTTATCCAGTTCTCCCATATCCAGCTCTCCACCGCCTTCTATGCCGCTTCGTATTCTGTGCCGTTGTGGTGCTGATTCAGATGGAAATCAAGACGAGATTGAAGAACCAGCCGTCGAATGTGTACATTGCCACAATTACTCTCACGTTGCCTGTCAAACATATCGACTTTCAGCTGCTCTGACGAGTCCATTTAAATGCCACATGTGCAACCTGGAAATACCTCGCAGGCGACTTAATGTGACATCTACAACACGGAGATCTCGACGCCTGTAAGAAAGAGTCGCTCTTTTGGGCTTATCATGAAAAGCTAACATCCAATGCAGACAGGACGCTCCTGAGACCATAGCAACAGTTCCTCAAAGATTATTGTATGTGTTACTTCTCTTATTTCCATTAGTTTTCCACTAACTTGCGATGACTAAAGCCCTGGTAAAATGGTCTTAGCAAAGCTCGGAAGCTTTTACTATCCATGTCGTTTGATTAATCACATCTTGCGACGGAATGAATGGACTGTAAAATATTGGAGAGGCAATATACCGTCTCCCGACTCACTGCACACGCCGGGAGGTTATTCGTGTGCATCTGAATCCAACCTGATTGATGCGCTATGGCACAATCATTCAGAAAGGCGAGGAATCCGGGTGTGTATCAAAACCGGTTCATGCAAAGACCAATCCTTATATGAATATGTGCAGCTCGGGAATTTTCTACGTGCACACGAAGTGTGGGAGAAAGAAGATCCTGCAGAGTTCCTGGTGAACCCTCATTCATTGGAGTTCAATTCCGAAATTGAGAAAGCACTTCACCCACATCGCAAAGTCCTTGCGCAACTCGTCGACAGTCCGAACGAGGTAGATGACGCCCTGGTACCAGTCAAAATATGGCTGAATTCACTGAAAAGGCAACCACCTGTCATTCATTGGACTGGCGGCCTGACACTTAATGATCTCGCACGAATCAACAACTACTTCTTCCGCCGTATCCTGAAGATTAGCAAAGAGTGTCCACTAGATTGGGTTACTGGTCTCGCTATGTCCCATGCACGAACGCTTGTCATTGCATACAGGCATCGAGACCTGTTCTTACAGGATAAAGCGTGTCCTCCCATGTCTGAAAGCGAGAGCGCTGATCGTTTTGCCATCGAAAAGGCGTGGGAGCGATTGGTTAATTTTACTGGGCGCACTACAGATGGGAAAATAAAGCCCGATGTGGTCGATGTCGACATGGAGGCTCTCGTCATACTGGAGAAGAGAATGTTTGACACTTCGGAAGATGCAGGAATTGCAGGCAACCATCAATGGGGATTAGACATCGGTATGCACCAGGATAATTGGTATCCTTGGAATAGCCATGGACCGGAGGAAGAGAAGGATACTCGTGAAGGAAATGAGTCGGAACTTGAAGTAAGCTTCCAGGAAATAAAATGAGCATAGTGGGACTGAATTTTTACAGGTAGGGCCGGAATATGATAAAGAAGAGTTAGCGAAATGGCACAGAACCGAGCTAGAGAAGGAAGAGGCGAGGGAACAAATGCAAAGGAGAACACGCCCAAGACCTACATTGCTGAGAAAGGGCACGAGAAAGCGGCGGGCTGCATCCAAAATCCCAGCAGAATCGGGTGAGCTAAGACCCACCGATGATAGCGAGGAATATCAGCCACCGGCTAAGCGTACCCGTCGCAAATTGAGGGATGGTGATTCTAACTCAGCAGATGATAGTCTATAGAAAGTCAGCATGTCAATAAGTACACAGATTAATCAAACGAGACGGTAACGGGTAGAAAGCTGGCGACACCGGAGTTGAACTCGATTTAAATTAGTGTCAAATGCAAACGTGACAGATCTGTCACATTTGCGTTCATTTGCGTTCATTTGCGTTCACGTTGTAACGCATGCGTTCTCTTCGTATTGCATGCGTTAGATATTTTACCATTTGCGTTCGTGCTTAAACGCTTGCGAGAAATGTTAGAACGCATGCGTTCACTTTCAAACGCATGCATAAATCATGTCGACGCATGCGTTTGTGATTGAAACGCTTGCGTTACCTCCATTGGTGCATGCGTTCACATAATTTGACTCGTGTGCGGGCTTCCACTGATTTTCTGATAGTATTGTGGTGCAAATAGATCATCGGACCTTCTGAGGGGGCATCGTAGGTAGGTAAATTGTTGTTTATTATGTCTCAAATACTGAACTGGACACTGAAATCTATCCGGAACAGTGGTGAAAACTCTCAAGGATCAAAAAAGCATCGGAAGTAGTCTGGTGCGTATATTTCCCTTGCATTCATATGTACCAACATGCATTGATGATGTCATAAACACATTGATAGGAAACGCAAATGATTACAAATGAAACGCAAATGAAACGCAAATAAACGCAAGTGAACGCAAGCGTGCAACTCAAAAACGCAAAATTCTCCTGGCCCGTTCATCCGATACGGCTGGTAAGAAGGGCCGTTGAGGTTAGCGTACGCGAGGTGCATGATCCGTCGCGATGAGAGATCTATATGTGGAAGCGCATCGTCAAATACTGGCCGCCCTCATTAAATGGAAATAACAAACCTTCTGCAGTACATGATGGCTCGGTAGCCTCACTTCCTGCAGGAATAATTTCCTCCCCGCGCCAAGGGAGATCCAGACTCGACGAGATTTGCGTCATCAAGAGGCAACATGCATTCGTGAAGCATGGAGGACCGGTGAAGTAGGAGAGAAACGAAGGTGGTGTAAGAAAGAAGCGTCTTGATCTAAGTGGCTTATTGAACTTCAGTGCGCAAGGACCCGTAACGAGAAAAAATGGCACGTAGCTGAGGATGCGACAGCGGAAATTGGCGCACAAGAGACTGCACGGCACGCCGTCGTTGCCATGCTTTCAGAAAGGGACGGTCCTAGATCGTAATTGAAATGACGGGCGGCTGGGTTTCGGAAACCCTGGAGGATTCTCGTCTATGTGCTGCCATCGGCGCCTATTTGGTTACGTACGTCAATGGAGCACCAGCGCTAGAAGCAGAATTATAATCAAGTCCGACTGGAGACGGGCGTAATCAACTTACCAAAAGGTAAACTCGCCCGCATATATCCACCTTTGTCCTATCCGATGAAGTGGGCATGTTGCGTTGCGTGGGTCGGTTGAAATGGCTGAGACAGGAACTCGCATGCACATAAGATATGCTTATGAACGACGACTCTATTGCGTGTGTTCAATGATATCAGAGGGCATAACGCTTGAACAGAGCATCGGCGCACCTTAGAGAAGTATAATAAGACGAAACTAGAGTTCGACATAAGATTGAAGACAGAAATCACTAGCATAGTTAGGCGAAGGTGGAAACCGATGCATGATGGTGAACTGATATCGACTGAATGGTGCGCCGGCGCTGCTAGGTATCTATGGCCGTATTCTTACCGAAGATTACAACCGGTCCCGTAGTTGAAAACGCAAGCGCAAGGGCTTCCCAGCAGTTTTTTCTTACATAGAACCTAGTAAGTTGATCAAAGTGGGAATGATGCGAAGCTGGTTTCGTAGTAGCTTTTCTTGCGCATACAACGAGGACCCTTGGACACGTGTTGCATTCTCGAGAGGGCGCTATCTGCATGGGGCGATGCGAGATGATCTGGAGGAGCAGAGTAGCTGATTCAGGTAGCCTATATTCATCGTGGATAGGTGAAGCGAGACCCCCACTCGAGTCTGCTGTACGTCTGCGCCGGAATCGGGGTCACAATCAAGTCCGATGGGAAAAGGCGTAGTCCACGTACCGAAAGGTAATTTCTCCTATATATATCACGTATCCTGTCGTCTAGACACCTGCTTGCAGAATTCTGTGGCTGTGACAGGACCTCGAGCGCACATAAGAGAGCGGTGGCTCGCCTGAACTGAGTATCACTGCATGGAGGAAGTTGATGGTGATTGAGGCAGGAAAAGAAGCGTTTGAAATCATTGTCCACCAGCCGGCCCGAGGGGCCACGCGATCAAAGCTATTTTTGGGACGCGTTACCTGAGAAGTCAGAGCTACGTTACTTCACTTTCAAACGCTTATCATCCTAAGAACGTTTTATTACACATATTAGCCATTTATCAGGGAACAAAGCGAAAAAACCTTCACCTTCATCAACAGGAGTCAGTACAATCTCCGCATGATGTTGGACACACTGCAATCTGATACTAGTTTCACTGTGAATTTGATGTTCGGACTCATCCCCAACTCCCCAAGCCTCCGTCGAAATCTTCCAACCCTTTCATCAAAAAACCCTGACCGGTTAACCCAATGAATCGATTTCATCGCCTGCAAATTCAATCCCTTCAAATTGCGGAAGCAAGGTTGCGACATTGCCTCAGCGATGCAACACGCACCTGGTTGGTCTTCTTGTGTTGCGATGTCGAGGCGGAGATCGATGAGATGCGGAGGCCTCTGAACAAGACACTCAAGATCATGCGGACGACACTGTGGAACATATGCCGCTCGCAAGGACTTGAACGAGATGGGGCAGTCATCCCTAAGGAGTACCGACAAGTCCTCCCCCAGATACATCTCCAAGTGCTCTACCTCAACTCCACGACGAACAGTAGTGTACGAACCCGTCCCCAAATTATCGAACCGGAACCTGATTCCATGAACTGCCAGCTTCTTCAGTGTCCGAGGGAGGTTTGCCACTAGCTTGAAATAATCCTCCACAACCCAGAACGTACAGCGTGATAACTCCAGGTCTGTAAGGACGCTCAACAACGGAATAATCTCCGTATTGCGAACATTGCCACTGCTAATCTTCACAGTATGAACATTAGCGCACCACAGAAAGGGTAAATCTTCCGTAATCCACGTCAACCCAAGCGTGTGCATCCTATTCAGACCCCTCCCTTTAAAATCAGCGACAAACATACAGGTAGGACCGTACAAGAACACAGAGCGGAAGATATATGGAAAGCAGGATGCGCGGAGGATGGAGGATGCGAGAGACAGCCATCTTAGAGTGGGGATATCGAGAAGTGAGAGGATCTGTTGGAGTAACTCGGGAGGGAGGTCTTCGAGGGCGGAGTGTTGACGATTGGAAGACATGGTAGCACGTCCCTCCCGTAGCGTGTAGATGTCTGATTTTGTATGAAAGCCCGAGCCTCAAGCAAAGGCCGAGTTTACCATTAATAGTCAGCCATTATGGCTGTGCTGTAAACAATTCTTCTAGCAGGTCCCCCTTATTGAGAACAATAGCCGCTGCTAAATTGCCGTTGCTAGGTCATAATAATGAGTGGAATGTTGGCTGGGGAGTAACTTGAAACCAGGCCGCGATATTCCACGGCGTCTTTCTTTGTTACGGTGGCCTTCTAGTAGAATTCTTCATATTTGAGTGCGCGAAGTCTGAATATTTGAAGTAGGGCACAACGGCGCATCCCTCGCGCTCTCAATGAGAAACATGACGAGGTCTTTTGGCCCGTGTCGACTCGTGAATGAACGGAGCTATCGAGATCAAAGAGGCCTCGCGGACACTGCAAAGAACACCCACCTGGAGACCATTCTAGCGTCAATATTACAGCATATATCACTTACGGCTCACCTATGTACATTTTCCTGGACGGTTTCAGTCAGGTTGCAGTCGAGACTGTCGAACGTAGAAGGGAGTCCGGTCCGATCCTTCCCATCGGAGTTGAAGCAATTTGAAATACTCCGTTTTGCGTCCTTCTGCCATCTCGCAAGGCACATCTTATATTGCAAGCCACGGATAATACCCTTACTGAATGAGTTGGACACTTCCAAGGTAGGACCTGTTTCGTAATCGAATCAAGTCTCAGCTAAACATCGCCTAGACCGTCACCCTGACCCTAAGCTTGACAGCAGGACCACGCCGAGAAAACGGCCAGGTTACGCAAAAGCTACAAGCGCTTGAGAGAAATGAACGGTAAGTCTCGTTTATTCGCAGAATGTATGATGCGCCGCTAACAAGCACTTTTTGACATTAAAGATGATGATAACGTCGATATTGTGAGTATGAGGTTTGCTTACTAGGAAGTGAGCTGTGTTTGGACGATGCACTGTGATCCTACATACCCAGCGACACAGGGCAGCACTTTGACGAGGCGGACCAGTCTGCGCGGATACCAAAACAGGCTTAATTCTTCGCAAAAATGCGTCGGTAAGCACTTCGGTGCATCTTTCCCTCTGACCACCATCAACCTCCTCCTCCATCATTCTCGTTCATCTCTTTTCCGGAATCCTGTGAATCAGGGACATTAGCTCCCTGCTAAAATGATATCAGCAGGGCTACTTGGCTTTGGTCGAAGGAACGCGGTTCTTACTCACAACTGCTGTGCCGAACATGTCTACCGGCTAATATAGTCCTAGATTTTGAAATAATCAGCGCGTCCGTTCACGCTTCACGGAGGATCGCTCACTGCGGGGGTAAGGCTATGAACAATTCTTATCGCTTGTTAACCTCTTAGCACTATTGCTTCCATCGACAATTTCTGTTCCGACCCGCGACAAGGTGAGTAGGCATGCGGCACCACCAGAAACGAAGGCGATGCGGACGAGAAAAGGAAATACAGTACATCTCTGCATCGACTCTCACGGAACCCGATGACCAGACGAGTGTCCCGTTGTTTGGAGAGGTACGGGCATCCGCTTGAAAATCATTCACGTAGCTGACAATACCACGGCAGGTCAATACTCCTGCGAGCCCTTTGTAGAGATGAGGATGATAGTGAGGTAGACGCCGAACCTTTAAACACCGGCGCGGTGAGTATGAGCGAGGATTTTACACCAAGGTAGGTTTACAAACCTTCCGTTGTCTCCTCTTCTGAAACTTGTTCTAGTTCTAGCAACAAGTATCAAGTGAATATGGGCGATGCTGCCATTCACCTTCCTGCCAAGTCTCGTATCAGGACGAGTCGTCGCAGAAGCAGAACGGGGTCTATATCCATTCTACGTAAACTTCGTGGGCTGCTGATAATGATAATGGCACATCCTCTTATGCAAGTTCTTTTTCGTCGCGAGCCCGGGTGCACCATGATTGGAAGTCTGACTTTAAACTTACAGCGTCATCTTCCTGGTAGCACGTATACTGAACCTGTGGTTTATGTGAGATCTGGATAGCCAATAAAAACAAGGACAAGGCGACGCGGCGCTGAGTTGAGGGTGAGTTTTAAACAACATCGAACGTTCCTCTTCCCTTATTTTATGATACTACAGTGGCTATGATTAACGAGGAACATTATTCGCGGCTGTAATAAGTCGCTCATTCGCGCCTAGTCGAATGACTTGGGCGTCGTCGCCTCGCTAGCCATGTATCCTGTGACGCGACCTTACATCAGACGAGCGAATGTCGCACCCTTGAAACCTTTAGTGAAGGAATACTAGGCACAATGCACGAAGATCTCTGAAACACGTTTATCACCGAAGCACCATCCTCGTACTGAAAAGTAGTACAGGTGTCGCATTCTGTGGCACCTCAAAACGTAAGGGTATGTGTACACAATACCATTTCGCAGCTTTTATAATGAATTACGACAGGAGGTTATATACGAGAACGACTAATTCGTGGCTATCTACCAACAAACAAGTTGAATGTAATACCATCAATTCTACCTAGTTCTTAAACCAGAGACGATCACTCTTGTTTTTCCCAGCAACAACCGGTGTCTGTCCGCACCTTACTGGAAGTGAACAGACGAGATCAATATACGTTGACTCCTCGCTCACATTCCCCGATCTCAGCGCATCAATCAGCGCCCGAGTGAAAATCCCATTATACCCTGTCTCGCTTTCCACCTCTCTCGCAATTTGATATTCCTTGCATGCAGCAAGAATAACATGGGAAGACATATCCGGCCTCCAATCACTCTCCAAAATCGACTTGTACGAAGGATATCGGCTGAGATTCTCATCCGCCACATGGAGCATCCTCCTGAGAGACGTGCGTGGCAAGGGAGGGACTGTCCGTGTCCCGGGCTCTGGGAAACAGCGGACATGGGTACCAGAATGACAAGCATCCAAGAAAAAGGTGATTCGGTGTCCTTTGCTACGAGATATCTGCTGGAAGATGGAGTTGATCTCCCGGTCGCTGATATCGGGAACTCGCAAGCCACTGCTGTCGATAGCATCTCGGTCGATGGGACAGATGGCTTCGATGGAATCATCCACACCGCCAAGACTATGGCTATCCTCGGTATCACCAAGGTGATACTCATTTGGGGAGTAGCCCGAGCCGTGCCCGGCAAAGTAGATGATGATATTATCGCCGACTTCGATTTGAGGGTTATCAACGAGACTGAGAAGCGTGTCGACGATATTGGTACGGGACGGGAACGATGGGTCTTCGGACGGGGCGCCTTGCGATCCAAGGAGAAGCTGTATGCGGTCTTGAGGTATGCTCATTTCCTCCTTCAAGTATTTCTCCACTAGTAAGGCGTCTGATACACAGCCTCGTAATGGATAAGATTGATACGCGTCGATGCCAATTAGAACGGCCCAGAACCTGGAGCGTTCAATAGTGTGAAGTGGCTACAAATTCGTACGTCAGTATTGGACTAGTAGGGCAATAGTTCGCTGACCTTCGTATTGACAGAACTAATATCTTCCACAGACGGTGGCGGGTTTACACTATGTGTGTACTTGAGTCTTAGCGTGATATGGTAGAGGAGCTTGTCGTAGAGGCGTTGATGCGTCCTTCGAGAAACATCATCTCCTTTACGCCCTTCCTTTGTTGAAGTCGCCTCGGTATCAAGTTCCGGTATTGCGATATTTTCTTTCTCAAAATGAATTAGCCGCTTCTCGAGCTGTTCAGGCATAATATCCGCCTTCTCTGAAGATAGATCCTGCTTCGAAGTTCGAACAGTTTCTTGGAAGCTCAGTATTTATTTACTCACATCATCACTGAACAGTGGGAAATCCAGTAAATCAGGAGCCGTCTTTCGTTGCCAGAGCCGTTGTCCCATATTCTGTTGAAACAGGTGTAGTGTTCGTCAACTCGAAAAAAAGAACCAGAGGAATAGGGTACTCACAAAGAGGATTAATCCAGAGTAGACAATTTCGTTCATGGTTTTGTTCAACTCAGTAGTATGACCTAGGAACTGTGGATGAGGCTGAAATTTAGAAGACCAGTTGCTCTCTGTATGAATTCGGGAGTCAGGTAGCGTCTTTTATTCTGGGGAATACAACAGCAGTCGCACAGCCATAAAATCATATCACGTAAAACAACAGCACAGACGATCAAAAGTGAAGGGTTCGCAGCTTTCACGCTGAAGCAACCCCCTCTACCGCCACACTAGTAACCTTCTGATTCAATGAAGCTGCCGAATCAGATGGTCAGTACACCAGTACAGCCGCGGAATGAGAAAGTTTTTGGGGCTGTGATCGGACCAGTAACATTGCGCGTCACACATCGGAACTTGTAAGGACATAACACTTGGGATACAGGAGGGGATGATGAAGGGATAAGAATAGCGGATCTCGATTGGGCTTGAATGAAGGGGACCAAATGCGGTGTTGTCGATGATCATGCGGTTGCTGATATGTCTATGTGAGGAAGATAGGGTCCTCGGTGGACTTATGCTCTAGTCAGAGGGTTCAACGTTCGAACGTTCAACATTGAGGCTGTTGTTCTTCGTCCGGTGACCGTGATCGTGCTGTAGACTCCCTTCTCTGCTGTGATAGCGTGATGTTTGAGATGGCGCTAACACCGGGTATCCCACACTTCTATTGGCAGGGCTGTATGCAGTGAAGCAGCTGTATTAGAGAAAGGAAGCTAGGGAAGCAAACGTTCTATCACATCCAGCGCCGAGGAAAATCGAACCTCTCGACAGTGCCGCCAGTGCCCGCCACAGCCAAGGTCTTTGTTTATCGGCTAGCCGGACCGACTCAGATAGGAATGCACACGGCACTGCCAAGTGCTCCCATCCGATGTCCTTCCTTCATTCCACTGTAAACGAATACAATACACGACTAGCGTGGAGAATTAGGGAAGTTGCTATTATGTAAAATAGCATCAACATACAAGGGAAGAACGCGTGTACCGCCGAGAAGGTACTCCGAAGTGCAGAATACTACACATCTTAGGTACGTATCGCCACAGCCCATGGCCCATGCCGAGTATTAGTCACAGTAGGTGTCGTATATGCCAGGGCTACGCAGGATTCGAAAATATCAAGCCAGGATGAGGACAACCGCAGTCCTAGGAGGCGGTTTTCGTACCAATAAAAACCAGATTTGAACTTCTTCCTTGACAGAAATACCGACACCGGTGCCTAGAGAACCATTCTACTAATTGACCTGCATACACAGTAGCCCGCACAGTGAGGCTAGTCCTCATCGACATCTTGCATTCAGATGGAATGTGTGTGGAGCGATGTGTGATGAGCGATACTATGTGTCGAGGGACACTTCACATGGATGGCCCAAGCGGTAACCCATGGCTGTAGAGTGAAAGGTGCTGAGCGCCTATGAAGATGCGATGTGCTACACACAACACACTACACTAACACTCAGTAATTGCGGTTCGAAGGGAGGTATATTATACCAGGTTACGATGCTTTGTACTGTAGTTTACAAGTTCCGGGTGCAATGAATATGATTGTATATAAAAGATATATTGCATTTTCACTCTAAGCTCAACATGTTACTGAACACAAACTTAAACTGATACAGAATAACTGCCTGGTGCAGGTTCTGAACTCGTGCTGGCTGCCTGGTGCAGTTTCAATATTGATACTTTGTGCCTGGTTGCGACTTAAAACACTCTGACTGGTTCTGAACTGTTTCTCAGGTCTTGTCTTTCTGTTTCTAGCTTATACTGCTTGCTTGCTTTACTGTTCTTGCACACACAAAGTGACCAGGTCACAATATTTCTATTCCCAGTGAGTCTATGACTCGAAGCTCTTAACCAATTAAACCTGTACTATTTGCCTGGTAGTGTTCTGGGGGTCAGAAACCTGATTCCCCACTAGATACATGACCTGTATTTATACTGTCCTACTGATACACTATTTCCAATCCTTTTCCTACTGACTAATGTGCTTGCTGACCCAGCCTGGTGAGGATAAACTCTCTACCTGGCAGATATTATCTCATCCATGGCTACCAGGTCGATCAATTGTACTAGATCACCACCAGGCTATTGGATAACTTCCACCGGAATGCTGGGTGATTACACTATACAAGTCACAACCTGGAACCTCGGTCTACCGGGTAGAATACCCGATCTTCTATTCAAGCGTTAGAACAGCCCGTTTCAAAGTTACCAGGTGGACCTTTTGCTTTACAATGTGTTACTTTCTTTCTATGTCTTATTGATTGGTACAATGTAATACTGTTGTATTGCCAGAAAATGTTAAATTACACACATTTTCAAAGGGTGTACACCTGGCAGGCATATCAAGAGGTATATTGGGCGACAATAAAAATGGACAAGAGATGACATACACACATGATGAAAGGCATTTTCCCACTGATCTCTTGAGATGAAGTGTTGCCCAACAAAATCCAATGCAGGTTTCTGGTGTAAAGCTATATATGGATCTGAGGCCAATAAGCATGCAAAAATATCAATATCGCACACATGTACCAGCATCCTTATCAACAGCACCGGTCACCCGCTACTCCCAAAATGCTTCCCAAATATGATGAAGTCCAAAATTCCCTGACGACACATGTGATATGGATTCATGTCAGACAGGAGCTGGGAGTAAGACCCATGTGCCTTGATGGCCATCATTTCCACATCGAAACCAAGTAGCCCGTGCAGCAAGTTCTTGCCAAAAGCTAATGGCAACGATCCACAGAATTCTGGAAAAGAGCTAAGCAAGGATCATGGTGGTCAGAGGCGAAGATGTGTTGCTGTTTGCATCACTTTGATTGGGTGGCCAGACCGATGACTCAGGGGCACTCCTTCTTTCCATCTTTTGACCTTCATCAAATTGGGCACTCCAGATCTCCAGGTCTTGATTCGAGGCATATTGGCTAGAATATGTACCGGTACGATTTAAGTGGAAGGTGACCCTAGTGAAGAGAGAAACCACCAGTTTACTCCAGATTTGTCTTGTCATTAGTCAAACCACTGGCCCCTGCACTGTGCATAGTGCTCTTTTGTCTTCAATTATTATGCAAGGACAAAGTGATGGCAGCTATTGTTCCAAAGAGATTCTGTCACATCTCGATATCATGACTATCAAATGAATTTCCCTCACATCCTCCATCCTTCGCACAGCCTGCTTTCCCATATCTCTCATGCACTGTATCTCTACTGATTCATGACTACATTTTTCGAAGATATGATAGGTCAGACTCCTATGCCCTGCTTGCACAGCATCAAAATAGAAGGCTTATGGGACGATGTCTCTGCCGACCTCTTTTCTTGGTGCACCAAAGTTCACGCCATGAAACTTAGCGCTACCAACATCAACAATACCATGATTCTTCCCTCCGTGACCAGACTCAGAGACCTCGAGTTATCCTACTTGGAATTCTGAGCTGTGAATAGCTTTTCCACCTAGTAGCAAGTCTCCATCCAACACTGAAGAAACTCACAGTCAGTGGCATCAGATTCTACAAGCTGTACTGACGCTCTACACTACCTTTGGTTGTGGTGTTGATCTAGAGCACTTAGAAACTGAGTCGGCCTAGGACTTGTCACTGCTCCTTTGAGATGACTCTCCAATCTCGCTCAAGTCTTTACAAGTGGCAGCTGTTTCCCAAGCTCATCCCCATGGTCTTGAGGACCTTATCCAGACATAATCGGTGTCCGCCTTGACATCAAAACACCACAAGACCAACCAGATACATGTCCTAATCCCTTGAACCTGCCATAGTCAAGCTCACTCCCTACCAGTTTCTCTTCCTCTCACCAGACTGAAATCATTCTCTATAACCGATGACACCGAACTCTCTTACACACTTCTATGTCCCATCCACACTATAAGGGTTGAACTTCACATTCCTGCTCGACTGATTAATGGGTGGTTTTGAAAGTCTGGCCATAGCACTCTCACAACTGGGATTTCACAATTTGAAATAACTCGGCTTGCAGACAATGGAAGTGTATCCCTTAATTCCTCATCACCAGCTATGGTTGTTCGATGAACAGGTTTGAAGATTCCAAAGCAGACTTCAAGAGTTGGGGATAATTCGGAATATGAATTTCGAATTTGCCACTTTTCCTTCATTTACACTTGTTCTTGCCCATCAAAACCTAGTCGTTTTCTTCCTCTCATGATGGGCCATGTAGTAGTGTTCATGAAAATCATGTAAAGACGGAAACTCCATATGTCTGCAATGCGATTGAGGATCCGTTACGCTTGGATGAAGATCTTCCGCACCTGTATCCAGGATGTATCGTCAATGAGGGGACTGGAATGAGTATCCCGAAGGATGAAGCGAAGAAAACTTTGGGAGCTAGACATAAAGGTGACTCGGAATGTAAGTACAGCAAATCTTCAGAACATAGACGGATGCATTTGACTTGGAACTTTCACCAAATGGCGATCCTGCCGAGGAAGGATGACTCTCTATTTCATTTGTGCCTACCCTTGTAATGTGTATGTACTTCCTAGTCCCATAGCCATCCAGAGACATCATAGAGAGGCATATGGATGAGGGAGAGAAAAAGAAGCCTTAGGGAATTGGAACTCAATGCGCACAAGCCGGCCCGAGGGGCATGTGCGCATTGCTTGACAAGCTTAGTTTGATTGACTTCAACTTCAAGCGCCTAGTTTCTTGGAGATGGACTAATGACTAGTGAACATTGAAACTCAACCTTGGCTCAGCGCCGCTCACGCCTCCCCGAGGAACGAGACTCTCTGGAATAGGATAGTCTCAGGGAGGACCCGTACTATTGATCTGCAGTGTTCTTGTCAGCTATGTATATGGTATCAAGGCTGATGCTCATACTAGTACCTCTCCAAACAACACAACACTCAAATCAAACTGATACAGCCATCTGGTTAGGTGAGAATCATGGCTGAGTTGCCGCAGAGATGTATGCATTTTCTTTTCTCATTGCTATCATCTTCATTTTCTACATGAATATTGACCCTTGTATGGGGTCGGAACCGAAATTGTTGATTGAAGTGACACTGCTAACAGGGGAACAAGCAATAGCAGCTGTTCCTAGCCTCACTCAGGCCATTGGTCGCAGCACGCTATCACCAATGAAGTGTAAATAGACGCACTCATTATTTCATGTTCTAAATTATATTAGCCTGTAGATATTGTTCGTGGAGAATTCTCACACCATTCCAATTATATAGAAAGTCCTTAATCACCCCTCCCTTAGTAAGGACAGACCGAGCATCAACTCAGGACTGTCGAGACATGTTGTTTTCCATGACTGAGATCATTATTGTTTACAGTGGGGTGACATATGTTGCTATATCAGTGACATTGTGTTTGTGAACACTTTGTCTGCTTTTATTCTCATTGTATAATGTACACACTGCCGACTTGATAAATATATTATGCATTACAAAGATGTCCGTGTCATTGAAGTGACCATTCTCCCTCATAAGATGAAGGGTAGATTCGTATTCTAGAAGACATTGGAGGAAGACCTCCAGAATAAGATGGAAAACTCACTATATGATGAGAACTACTGAGTTGAGGTTTCTGACTGTAATTTGGATGTAGAATCTTCCTATGAGGACAAATCAAAGGTAGAGGCATCAGCGGGATAAATTCATTAGAGCATGTAACTTTCTAACCTGACTGATCAAAGTAGCTGTTGATAAGATTGTTCAGGGTTCTTCCTGAGTGACGATATGAAGGCCTGACACCTCCTTTCAGGACAAATTTGCGAAGAGTGAACCGAATCACTCATGTAGCTCATAGCGCCCATGTGTACACCTCCCAGGAACGTGTCTACACTTTTCTGACCATCTTGACATGCCGACCACAATATCTATGCAAATTTATACACCATTTTGCTCAACTAAAGGAGATGGGATGTATCACATCAGCAGGTGAGGATTTGAGTGCTCTTGAGTTCCTGGATACCATCTCTCTTTTCAATTGACCATCAGAACCATACTTCAAACCTGCCAATCAGCCCATGGAAAAAAATAAGTAATGTTGCCATGCACTTACTCTATAAGGCAAATCTAAGGCCAGAGAGAATAAGGACAATCTTCAACACCAGTAGACACACATACCCAAAGCAGTTCCAGAGTGAGAACACTATATGATCATGATCATTTATTGACATATAAACATTGAGAATTTTCTGGCTTACATCGAACAGAGCCTGGGTTCAAATGAATTAGTGTTTCAATTCTTCAAAAAAAAGTACTTACTGTTAAATGGCACCCAGAAGGAAGGGACTTGACCATGATCAAGTGCATTTCCTGTGTGTATGGTAAGTAAGAAAACGACAAGTCAGAGAATTTTGAGTTCACATCATCGATGATCTCTCCATGGAGCTTAAAGTCAACCGGAAAAATGACTGGAAATAGGAGTCAGAGTCTATAAGTGTTACGATTTAACCACTTTTATTCTTTTACTTACATAACCCGGGTCACCGGACCGTCCGGACCGCTTATCAGACAGACACCGAGCAGTGGCTTCGACACTACGCACTACATGGCGTAGTAGCCACTTCCACCTTGCACCTTATCGTGTGATAATGTGCCAGGTTGAAGTGTCTATCGCTTCGATATTGCGTGCTCAAGCTTTCCACTCTCACGAACGGTTTATATTTAGAATCTTACTTTTAGTATTTAAGTAGTAACGCTCTCACTAGTTATACCCTAGCTTTGAGCTAACGTTTAATCTATACCGAAACTATTGTCTTATCTATCGCTAAAGTGCTAAGAACTTACGCCTCTACTCTCAATCGTATAAAGAACTCAGCGGTGACTGCCCGAACGCGAGACAGCCGTTGTTTATCTTTGATTGAAGTTCGGGTCTAACACTTAGCTCAAAGCTTCCCCTGGTTCCTTAAAACCGAACCTTCATGTTAACGACACTCGAGGCAATCTTAATCGCAGTCTTCTTCGGTGTCGGAACCGCCGTCTTTGCAGCAGCAGTAGTGCTAGCAGTATTGCATGAGTACGGATTATACCCTCGCCCTCGACGAAACCAGATACGCTACCCACCACCCGCCATAAACCATGTCCTCCCACAGCAGCCACCACCGCTCCACGTCTACCCACCCATATTTGGGCAAAGAGCCGAGGCAGTCGACGAGTACCGTCGCGTCCTCGACCGGCGAGCCACGCAAAATGACGTTCTTGGGGAAATGGAAGCAGGCGTTCAAGAAGGAAGCTCTAGAGACACTGCCAGAGCAAGGCACTCTCCTCCACAGAATTCTACAACCGGCTCCGCCGGCCATACCCCCCATCCCCATCGACCAGCTCCCGCTGCTGCCGCAGCAGACCTGGCAAGATACCTCGTCCGACTCGGCCTGGGGGAAGGTGGCGACGGAGCAACTCCAGTTCCAAAGCAACCTGCCGGCAACAATCTTGGGACTCTACCAACCGACCCCTCACACAGCCTTACCGAGCTATGGGACAACATCAACCTTCCATCCACAGCCTTCCATCCCAGACGAGCCAATCCCTATCGACGAAGAACTCCGGAGCCAGAGTGTGTACCAGAGCAGCCCGTCCAGATCACAGAGCAGCCTCCAACCCCTCCAATCTCGCCCAGAGAGTCGACGCCAGAGTTCAAGCAGCGACCAGAGAGTTCGAGCCAGGCCAGACTCCGCCCGCCTCGCCCACCTCGAAGAAGGTACAGACGAGAGGATAGCGTCGGGTACGATCCGGACACCGGGCTCACCTCAGCCGAGAGAAACCGGATCGACGACGCATGGGCACGGTCAGACACCCCTAGGCCTAGGGCAGGAGATGTCGGGTACGACCCCTTCACCTTCCGCGGCCAGTACAACAGGGACAGATACGAGGCAGAGCAAGTCATCGCAAGGCTCAGAATGGCCACGAGACCAGCCAGCGAGGGAGCGAGCAGCGGAACCAGTACAACAGAGGTACTCCCCGAGGCAGAGCATGTCAACGGGAATCCCTGGGGAAGCCCCGCCGCCTCACCAACTCCCCCGACACCTGAACCCCCAAGCACTCCGCCGGCCGATCACCCCGATAACCATGTCCCAGGCTCTCTACCTCCTCGCCACGGGTAAATTAATCCGAATCCCCGAAATACTCGCCTATGCCACGTTACTCGACCTATTTAATCATTTCAAAGAAGAATTATTAGCGGATCAGGACTGGGCCAGAACCCCAGCCGGAATAGATTACGCTCATTTCGGATATGACTATATCCTAAAGGAAGAAGCCAGGCACTTCGCCCATATGGCTTACAATATGATCCATCAAGATCAACCTCTCCAGGTCCCCGCTCGTTACCAACGACCCGATTACAAGTATCCTGAACCGATGCCAGATGAACCCCCGGTACCGCCGCGACGAGCCGAAGTACCCATTCCCCGTTACCAGGTATATAGCTATGCTTATCCCCGGGGATACGGGCCGCCAGGCACCCAAGCGCCGCCTAGGCTCTTCGCTGCCGCAGACGACAATGCCGGACCACCCGGCCCGCCACAACAGCCACTGCCCGGCCCTGTACCGCCAGCAGCCCCACCCGTAGCACAGAGGTGGGCACCCCCGCAATATCCTCCGCCGCCAGGACCACCAGATCCACCCGCCCCCTGGATTCTCACTGAAGACGCTCAGGGACCCTGGGCATCGTTAAAGCCCGAGATGGTCAAGGTCCCCGAGAACTTTAATGGCGACTCCAACGACATCGCCCGATTCTTCTCCCAGTGCGACATGTACTTCTCCGTATTTAACCAATACTTCCGATACCACCCGCACAAGGTTATCTTCTGCGCATCCCGATTCGGGAAGGACGCTCAAGTCTGGTGGGAGTTGTGTGCACGGGAGCTCGGAAGGAACCAGAACGGGGATCAGCTGTACCCTGCATATGAGAACTTTGTAGGCGAGGTCCGACGACGATTCTGGAAGGACGCCAATGCGGAAATTAAGTTCGCACAGTGGGAACGGCTGCGACAAAGCACCTTCCCTGACGGCGACTTGTTCTTCCAGCAGTTCGACTCGCTTGCGTTCGAAGCAGGGGTTATCGGAATCGACCAGATGATGGTGGCACAAGTAAAGAAAGCGTGCCGCGCCTCCACCAAAGACATCATCTATGCGTCGGACGCGGATCCTCCACGAAACTATCCCGAGTGGAAGCGTCGTATACTCCGCATCGATCACAACTGGAGGACGAAGAAAGCAGAGTCTAGCGGAGGGGTTAAAGTAGCGGACTGGAAGCAGCAGGCGAAGCCAAACACGCAATGGAAAGGAAACCAGCCACAGCAGCAGCAGGCCAGCACCACGGAAAAGAAAACCGGGACTGGCACCACATACGGAGGCGGAGGGAAGCCCATGGACGTCGACGCCCTACGCACCAAAGCGAAATGCTTTGGATGCGGGGAGCCTGGACATTTCAAGAAGGACTGTCCCAAGCGCGCCAGAACGAAGGAAGAACTTTTACGACGGGTCGAATATTACTGGGACCACGTCGCGACAAAGGAGAAGACGGAATCGAAGGTTGAGGAGGTAAAAGACAGCGCCGAGCAGTAAACGATTCGACTGCCTCGGCCAAGGACTTAGTTTCATCCGGTACGCATCTGTCGCCCGCTAGTCAGGCTTACTGTACTTCTGTAGTATCAAACGTGCATTCGAATATACCATTTTGTGACTTCACTACCGAGACAGAAACTAAGGAAGAATCGAAACAGGACGTCGGGACATCGCCACCGACTAAACGTTCGGCGAGTAACTCATCACGAGCGAAAGCGGCGAACGAAAAGGCACCCACCATAGTGCTACCCGTCGTAACAGCGCCTAATAAGCGACTGGATGGGACAGGGGAACAAGCGCCTTCATTGAAGGGACACGCCCCCTCTGAAGCAGAGGAACCGGTTTCCTCTCAGGCGGCTCTACGGGGTCCCAGCCTCGCTGGGAGTATCGAGGAAATAGCTTCGGCGAAACCTCCCCTGGTAACAGAGAACACCGCGTGGTCTTCTACGGCCAAGGACGACCTGAACACCGTGCGCAGCGGGCGAACCCGACAAAAGGGCCCCAGGAGCGCGACCCAGCGACAAGACAAAGACTGGGACCAGGTTGGCAGAGGCCCCGGGACAGGTGAGCGGAACGTTTCGCATAGTCCCGAGGAGGAGGGTGAGGCTGTTCCGCATTCTGCTATGGTCCAAGTGCAGCCCGTCGTTGCTACTCGCGACGACTCCTCGGTCAAGACGAACTTGCTGCTAGAAACCAACACACCACCGGGCGATCCCAACGAAGGCGCACATGTGGCAAGAACCGTTGGATGCGCAACGGCCCCGACCAAGACAGCCGAACGGAAGGAAGCTGCTAGCGCCCAGGCGGTAAAAAGGGGGCCTCAGGTACAGTTAGAGGAGATTCCCGATGAGGAGGATGACACGAGTTTCCGACGAAGTCAAGAAGCTAATCGAACCCCTTCTGTAGCCCCCGAGGTGACCCAGCCGACGGTAGCCGAACCAGCAGGTTCCGGTGCGAAGGCTGAGAAGGTCCCACACGAGTGGCTGAAGCCGTTTGGAGCCGAGTGGACGCTGCGAGGAATTAAAGACACCAGAACGGAATCGGAGGCAAAAGCGATCTTAAAGAACTGGATTCATAAAGCACGAGCAGAGGAAGTAGTAGATGAGTTGCTAGAAGGACTGAAGGGAGCTACGCGCATCAACGCGCTGGAATGGATGGAGGAACTGCGGGAGCCCAGGCGCTATATCTGCCGAGTAAGCGGAAGCGAGAAAGCCCTAACAACCGACATTCAGATTGAAATGTCCGGCCGTACTCCCCGAATCTCCTCCTCTGCCCTAGTCGATAGTGGCTGTACTAGCAGCGCCATCAGTCGAACCTTCGTTGAGAAACATAACATTCCTACTCGCGCTACAGCAGCGCCCATTACCGTTTACAATGCGGACGGATCACAAAACAGCGCGGGACGGATCACCGCCTTCGCTGAATTACGCATCATTATCGGAGATCACGCCGAGTGCATAGACCTAGCTGTCACCGACTTAAAAGATCGGGACATATTCTTAGGGCATGATTGGCTAATCAGGCACAACCCATTGATCAATTGGCGGACCGGAAAAATGACGTTCGCCCGATGCCAATGCCGTTATGTTCCGCTCCCCTTACCCGATGCGGACCCGTACGACAAGTGGGACGAAGAGCTGGAGGAAGGTGACACTATCCTAGCGATAAGCTTTGAAGAAGCTATTCGCATTAGGGCAATGCGGCATGTGGCCAATGACCTAGCGGCCGAGGCAAACGCGAAAAAGGCAGCCAAAACGTTTGAAGAAATGGTTCCCGAGTGGTGCAGAGACTTCAAAGATTTATTCGATAAGGAAAACTTCGATGATCTGCCCGAGCCTAAACCATGGGACCATGCCATAGAACTCATCCCCAACGCGAACGCCAACCTCGACTGTAAAGTATACCCACTCAACCGAGCGGAGCAAGAGGAGCTCGACAAATTTCTTGACGAGAATTTGTCTAGTGGAAGGATACGCCCCTCCAAGTCGCCTATGGCTTCACCGTTCTTCTTCGTCAAAAAGAAAGACGGCAAGCTAAGGCCCGTCCAGGACTATCGGAAGCTCAACGAGATGACGATTAAAAACCGTTATCCTCTTCCCTTGATCTCCGAACTCATGGATAAACTACGCGGCGCTAAATACTTCTCTAAACTCGATGTGCGGTGGGGATATAATAACGTTCGAATCAAAACGGGAGATGAATGGAAGGCAGCCTTCAGGACGAACCGTGGCCTGTACGAGCCGACGGTTATGTTCTTCGGCCTTACCAATTCGCCCGCCACCTTCCAGTGGATGATGAACGATATCTTCAAAGACCTCATCGCATCAGGGAAGGTGACCATTTATCTGGACGACATCCTGATCATGTCCAAGACCAAAGAGGAGCATCGCCGTATCACGAGGGAAGTATTGGCGACCCTAAGGAAGCACAAGTTGTTCCTTAAGGCCGAGAAGTGCGAGTTCGAAGTCCTAGAAACGGAGTACCTAGGCGTCATCATCAGCGAAGGGAGCATTCGCATGGACCCAGTCAAAATCAAAGGCATTGCCGACTGGCCGATACCTACCAAGAAGAAGGAACTCCAATCCTTCTTGGGATTCACCAATTTCTATCGATGCTTTATAAAAGACTACAGCAAAATCGTAAAACCTATGACCCAGTTGACAGGGAACGACGCGTGGAGGTGGGGCGAGGCTCAACAGGAGGCCTTTGATCAGTTAAAAAGGCAATTAGCAGAGGACGTCATACTCGCGATACCAACGAACGAAGGGAAATTCCGAGTAGAAGCCGACGCCAGCGAAGGAGCCATTGGCGCAGTCCTCTCCCAAGAACAGGATGGCAAATGGAGACCCGTATCATTCCTATCGAAATCACTCTCAGTTACGGAACGTAACTACGAAATCTACGACAAGGAACTCCTTGCGATCATGCTCGCCCTCGAGGAATGGAGACACTACCTTATGGGTGCATACCAAGACTTCGAGATCTGGACAGATCATCAAAATCTCCAGTACTTCCGAAAGCCCCAGAAAGTAAACCGACGCCAAGCCCGATGGATCACCGAGCTAGCAGAATATCATTTCACCCTCCATCATAAAGCCGGCACTGCCAACAAAAAGGCTGACCTCCTCTCGCGACGTGCAGATCATGACCAGGGACAGGACGATAACGATCAAGTAGTAGTCCTGTCTCCAGAACATTTCAGAGCAATGATCATGCCCACCATCGAAGAGACCCATCGAGACGTACGAGTTGCCACAAAGAACAATCGCCTTTGGGATCGAGCTGTCGCTAGTTCCCTCGACCACGACCGAGGTATGAAAATAGCAGATGGGCTCATCTGGTACGACGGGAGGATCTACGTTCCCCGAGATCATACGCTCCGCGGAGAAATCATCGCGCGATCCCACGACCATATCACCGCTGGGCATCCAGGGATCGAAAAGACCAAAGAACTCGTCCTACGAGAGTTCTGGTGGCCAAAGATGAAGAAAGACATCGAAGCCTATGTACGAGCCTGTGAAACGTGCCAGCGAGCCAAGAGCAGCAATCAGGCCAAGGCAGCACCACTACACCCCAATGAAATACCGTCCCGCCCATGGACTCACATCTCTGTAGACATGGTTACCGGATTACCCGAGAGCAACGGACACGACGCCATCATCGTAATCGTCGACCGTTTCTCGAAGGAAATCATCCCGGTTGCATGCTCCACGGAATTATCCTCCGAAGGCTGGGCAAAGATCCTACGCGATGAAGTATATGCCAAGCACGGAATGCCCCAAGTCGTCATCTCAGACCGGGGAACTGTATTCGTATCCAAATTCATGAAAGACCTCTACCATCTTCTCCAAATCAAAGGGAACGCCTCCACCGCCTATCATCCACAAACGGACGGCCAAACCGAACGCGTAAATCAGGAGGTTGAAAAATACCTTCGCATGTTCGTCAACCACCTCCAAACCGACTGGGCAGAATGGCTCTCACTCGCCGCGTTCGCGCACAATAACCGAAAACACTCTTCCACCGGTAAAAGCCCATTCGAAGTCAATTACGGTTACAATCCCGCTGTACTACCTGGAATGAAATCCACTACACCTTTCCGCACCCCCGCCTCTGACTCCTTCGTCTCCAAAATGCAAGAGATCCATGCTACCGCCCAGAAATCACTCGAAAAGGCTGTGTCACAAATGAAAGCACAGTACGATAAAAACAAACGACCAGCCATCGAGTACAAAATAGGCGACAAAGTCTGGCTCGACACCACCAACCTCCATCTTCCCCGTCCAAAAAAGAAGCTCGACGACAAACGCACAGGTCCCTTCGAAATAAAAAACAAAAAGGGCGCCTCAGCATACACCCTAAAGTTACCAGCCAACTGGAAAATTCACCCTACCTTCAACGAATCACTACTTACTCCGTACATCTCACCCGCATTCCCAAACCAAGAACAACCGCCTCCACCACCACCAGACCTAATCGACGGCAATGAACTTTACGAAGTCGAAAAGGTCTTGAACAGCAGGCAACGAAATGTTCGAGGGAGACAGGGAGAACCATCGAGAATCACAACGGATTATTTCGTCAAATGGAAGGGCTATGGACCAGAGTCAAATAGCTGGGTACGGGAGGGCGACATGGATGCAGACGAGTTAATCGAGGAATTCCTGGCAGAACACGTCGACGGGGTGGACACCAAAATCGTAACCCCGAACAAAGCCGTCACCATGATCCTAGATCACGAATATGACAGTGACGGCAACGTTCGGTACCTCGTCCAACGGACAGATGGATTCCAAAAGTGGGTCAAAGCCCTCAAACAATATAACTTTGAGTGGCGGAGACTCCTACAAGACTACTGGAACAACGAATCTGACGACGGAGAGCCACCAATCGGAGACGAAGATCTCGTCGACGACCCATACGGAGGAGAGGCTAGAGGAATTTATCAAGAAGACTTCCCCAACGACTGGAGCGGACCATAGCGGCAGTCGGGACGCCTGCCTTAAGAAGGGGGTAATGTTACGATTTAACCACTTTTATTCTTTTACTTACATAACCCGGGTCACCGGACCGTCCGGACCGCTTATCAGACAGACACCGAGCAGTGGCTTCGACACTACGCACTACATGGCGTAGTAGCCACTTCCACCTTGCACCTTATCGTGTGATAATGTGCCAGGTTGAAGTGTCTATCGCTTCGATATTGCGTGCTCAAGCTTTCCACTCTCACGAACGGTTTATATTTAGAATCTTACTTTTAGTATTTAAGTAGTAACGCTCTCACTAGTTATACCCTAGCTTTGAGCTAACGTTTAATCTATACCGAAACTATTGTCTTATCTATCGCTAAAGTGCTAAGAACTTACGCCTCTACTCTCAATCGTATAAAGAACTCAGCGGTGACTGCCCGAACGCGAGACAGCCGTTGTTTATCTTTGATTGAAGTTCGGGTCTAACAATAAGGTTTAGGCGGAATTGAGTGGACCTTCATCATAGCCATCAACTTCATCTCCATCCTTGTCTCTCGTCTGTCCACCATGTCCAGAGTCTAATAGGGAAGAATGAGAGCATGTGTGAAATGACCAGTCTTCAGTGACATTACAGTGAAAGAAGAGCGAGTCGTATGGTTGAGTGTCCTTGACAAGCCAGCACATTCCATCAAGCATGTTCTTCCTGGTTGGCTGAGAACGGGGATTGGTGCTATCGTTGGTGAGCATAACTATATCTTCAGACTTATATCCCCAGTGATCTGTTGTCGCAGGGTCAGCCTTGGAAAAGAAGACAATAAATTCAACGAATGGATTAAAAAGTCCCGTATATGTCTGGCATCATTAATACATCCTTTAAGCTCCTGGGATTGTCCACGATAATTGATTCCAATCTAGTTGCTGAAGGTTAGCGCTTAAAAATCGGATTGTAAGGGTAAAGCCTACACAAAGCGCCTTTTTACATGCAGTGCACTTGGAATACATGAAATGATTCTGTGAAAGTTGCGAGTGTTCCGTAGGTTGTGCGACCGGAGCGGTAGACACAGGACGTGGGCGACTGCTGCTATTGCTGTTATGGTGACTATGGTCATGCAGACCACTGTGGAGCATGTGAGCAGCATGCTCTGGGTTAGAATGATGCAGGTGGCAGTTGCTGCCACTGCTACGATGGTAGTGACGATGATAATGTTCTCCATGATCGCTGAGAGCCTTGGATACCCCAGAGGGAATGTTCATTCTGGAAACAACAGATGAGTATTTTCTTCAGCGGCTCCCCCGAGAGCGTGCACCTACTCTGGTACAGTTCTATGTGACTTGTGCTGAGCGCATCACAGGACAACAGTGTCGAATCACACAAATTGCGCCAAAACGAAAGAAATTCAAACAAGGATGCTGTTCCAAACAAACAAGTTGTCAAGTGAGATAGTGATGGTAAGAAGAAGAAGAGCAATGAGCTGTCTTGTGCAAAGATCAAACCGGATCAATCGGTCTCGAAACTTCGCCGAATGACCTTCCATCAGATGGCACCTAATTTCAATCAGATCCTGGTGCTTAGCGCGGTCTGGAAGCTTGCCTGAGCACAATATCCCCCACCTTGACATGATTATATCAAGTTCATCATCCCAGTGCTATCCATAGCTTGTCTCTATTGTGAGAATGATATAGAAGAGACGTCTACCAATATACATGGAGGAACACCCCCAAAGCCTCCAATTGTGTCATCGTACAATTTTAATTGCTTCGCTTCACCACAACCAAGCAGGTTGTCAGAAAGTACACCTGAAGCCGACTAATCAGCCTACCAGCTCCAGCCCAACAACTGAACATGCCAGAAACAAACCTGAATCCAGTTATTCCTCTTGTTCCATTCCATAGGAGCGGTAAAGTATTGCCCACCTGACTTGACGTTATTGGAGCTCCGAAACGCCCTTCATCACTTGTCAAAACCACGCTGTACTTCCCCACTTCATTGACCCCAACTCAATAGTCTGTCAAACTCTGTGTGTCCGATGGAAGTTGAATACAAAAAGCGGACCTGCAGGTTCGTATACAATCATTTTGTTGACCTTGTGCTTTAGCGAGATGTAAGCCTAGTGTATGCGTCGTCAAAAGCATCTCGCACTATAGAACTGGCAACACATACAGGTTGAGAAGAATGCCAGCCAGACTTCTCGTCTGCATGAGTCATGGTGCTGTTGAGGTACTTGTACTGAAGTAAATGGACATCAACCGCGGTCCACTGCTCACATGCATATTGGAATCAGTCACCATTACCCTTTCAGGTAAATTCAAGCCACTACATAAAATCAGCTCAGTCACATCTGCACATCTATGAAGGCACTTCAGACCATCCAAACTTGTTCCCCTCAAAATTCAATCATTTTCACATGGCACCATCTGCCTAGAAACAGTCAATCTGGTCTCGAGAACCATCTAAGCGCACATACCAACATGAGATAGACAAATGCCTCAAGATCATCAGAATCACCAAAATAGTCATGGTACCCGCCTGAGAACTCAGCTCCGATTCCATGGTGTGTATGTATCATGCTGGTCACACCATCCAACCGAAATCCATCAAACTTATATTCATCCACATAGAATCGGAGGTTGCTCAGGAGGAATAGCCACACACCATAGTTGAAGAGATGGCTAACCCAAAGTTCGTGTCATCCTTTCCTCCCTCATGGAAGTACAGATAATGATCAGTCATGTACAACTCATTTATTCCATCAGGGACGTTCTTGCAAGTATAGGAATGGACAACATTGAGGAGAATGATCAGCCCCATGCCATGCACTGTTTTGATCAACTACTTCAGCTCTTCCAGAATTCCACATTGTGAGCTTATCACACAGAAGCTAGTCACCTGGTACTCAAAGGCTAAAAAAGCAACAATTGAGAGCCATGAATGTTTATGGCAGGAGAAGGACATACAGGCATAGTAGGCATGCTGCAGGACATCAATTGGATGATATTCCAAGAGAACTCCATCACCATTCAAATTGTCAGTCACAATGCATGGCTGACATTCTAAGGACAAAATATGCTGGGGAGGAATGTAAGTGTGCATCCCGCTTGAAAGGCATCCTGTGGTGCGGTTGGCTCTCGCCTCAAGTTTTCAGACGATACAGACGGAGCAGAACAGGGAACAAACAATTTTTTTCTTTGCAAACAAATGCAATACATAGGCTAGCGTAGAGAATCAGGGAAGTCGCTGTTATGTAAAACAGTATCAACGTACAAGGGAAGATAGTGCGTATCACTGAGAAAGTACTCCGGAACGCAAACTGCCACATATCTTTGGTACGGGTTGCTATGACCAATCATCCATGCCAAGTACCGTCGCAGGAGGTAGTTCCATGACTGGATTGCGCAGGAAAGGATAACACTGGGTGAAAGTCAAAAATCTACAGCCAGAATGAGGACAACGTTAATCCCAGTAGACTTTCATACCAATGAAAACCCGACTTTAACCTTTTCCCTGACCAAAATGCTGACACCGGTTCCAAGACAATCGTCCTGCTAACTTCACAGGCATACAAGGTGTCTAGCGCGGTAAGGCTGGTCCTCATCGATGTCATCTTGCGTTCAGACATCATATGTGTGGAGTGGCAAGAGATGGTACATGGCATGGATGAATACCTTAACAAAGATGGGCTGATTGGCAACCCAGGACTGTTGAGATTTTTTGAGCAAAAAGGAAAACAGACATAAGATAACATACACACAGGTTTCTGGTATAAAGCCGTACAGGACTTTGAGGCCAATTAATGTCACAAGTATGTGAAATATTGATACTGCAAACATGTACCATCACCGGCACCTGTCACCCACACTTCCAAAAAATACTTGCCAAAGATGGCAAGGTCCTGGATTCCATGAAGACGCACACAATGTGACTTCATGTCGGACATGGCAGCTGCAAGTAAGAACTGCGTTCCTGAACAGTACCTCGATGGCCATCAATTCCAGTCCAAGTAATCAACATGGTTTGAGCCCTACAATTTCTCGCAGTGAGCTAATAGCCACGTTTCAGAGATTTCTAGGAAAGAGCTGAGCGAGAATGATGGAGGCATTGATGGTGGTCAGAGCGAAAGGTGCATCCCTGTTTACATCACTTTCTCCAGGTGGACAGACCAATGAGTCAGGGGTGCTCCTTTGTTACAATGTTACAATTGAAGAGCTGCCAGTGCTAACTAAAGCTAGGAGTAACTCCCGACAGACCAAATTAGTAACTATGAGACTAGCTAAGTAGATATGGGTACGAGAAAAAGGTCAAAACAAATTGCATGAAATCCACCGAGTCCATCATCAACCTGGCAGGAGATACAGATTCCTACCCAAAACGGCAATCACATGGGGTAAGGAGTGCATGGGCCATCAACAAGCTGGGTGCTGGGGCAGGAATGGCATGCATAGCGAGCACAGGCGAAGCAGCCTGAAATGCCTCAGCAGGAAGCATCAGAAAGATGATTGGTCAGTGAATGACCAGACAAAGGGGATGGAGAAAGGGATTTATGGTTGGATGCAATCCATTGGTTGCAGATGTCATTGGGTTGCTGCATGCCAATGTTGATACAACTTTGTAGGGATCATGACAGTGAAGAGGAATAGTTGGAAGGTTTCACATGGAGTCTCCAGAGGTTGAAAGTAAGATTGGCATTAAAATGTGCCAGTAGTTGAAGGTGAATGATTGAAGATGAAAAGATTTGGTTGGGGTTGTAGCTGTGGTTGTGGTTGTGGTTGTTATGAGCGACCCATGAACTATCGACGACTATGGAAGGGTTCTGTAAAGCCATGTAGTGCCAGAGCAACAGCGAATGTGGACCGGGGATGGGTTGGTGATGGTTGTTGTTGTTTTATTTATTACCCTCCTCAAGCCCTCCTTGACTTTAAACAGCACAGATGTCCTAGCCTCAAGGCTCTGCAGCTTGAATATTTATATTCATAGTGGATGGTGACTGTAACCAGGAGAGATGCCACAGGATATGGCATCCAGCTTGCTCCGATGCTCTTTCCTTTTTGATGATTGCGCGGGAACAAGGGGGTGGCAGCTATTGTCCCGAAAAATTGTAGACCTTTTCAAGTGTCTTACAGCACAAATGATAGCCTGTGCAATAAGGCGTGACTAGTTTTTGCTTGAAATTATGAAGACCGCAGATCTATATAAGCTACACACATATATTCACACACAACAAACCATTGTGTGCTTACCTTCAATGTCTCTTCATTCTTCCGTGCATCAATGCACCTGCATTGATGACCTTCCTGTCGAGCTCTTCAAACAGATTATCTCACACCTCAACATCCCCTCTATTGGATCTCTTTCCATCACATTCTCCACTCTCCATGCCATCTGCTTCCCCCACATATTTCGCACTCCATCATTCTCCCATTGCACGTCTTCCACATTCCTCGTGGACTTCAAAGGGTGTACTCCTACGCCTTTCTTTCGCACTATCGTGTTGACATTCATAATGACAACATCTCTACTAGCCTCCTTCCCTGGTGCACCAGAGCTCACACCATGAGGATCAGCACTACCAACCTTCAAAACACTGCCATTCCTCCCTCCTTGTTCGTCCTCAGACACCTTGAGTTATCCTACATGAGCTTCTGGGTCATAGATGACTATTTCAGGCTCCTAGGAAATCTCCCTCCCACACTCAAGAGGCTAACAGCACATGGGATTACTCAACCATCATATTCATTCCTCGTTCTCTGAGTGCTTGAGGATCTCATGCACGCTTCAGCAACAATTATGGCAATTGAAGCTCGCCGATATCTTCTCCGAATGGTTGGGTAAACTAGTCGATGTTGAGAGCACTCTACCTAGAAGTCGGGACCATTCAATATGACCACTAACACCGCAGAGCCGGAATCGGTACAGTGAGAAGCAAATTCCCACTAGATACATCTATAATCACGATGGAGCTTAACATACAGGGAGGGAAAATAAACAGCATACTTCAAATCCAAAGTTTGTTCTCTAGTCCAGCAATCAGCTTTGGGCTATGCATAAAATGCAGTAAAAAGGGATGTACCAATAAAGACATGGCAAATACAAGCAATACTTGGGCACGGTGAATTTTGCTTTTGCGTGATGCATTCGTGTGTTCGTGCGTTTGCATTAATGTGTTTGCATGTGCATTATTGTATGTGCATTTGCATTGATGCATTGATGCGTTCAATTTGTGGAGGTGGGCAATTTCGCATTCGGAACCGTGCTGCTTAGTCAGCGAGTTGATCGATAAGAGTGACCCATTCACATGTCTGTCTTTCCCCCTTCCCTCGACGCTCCTGCGATGTTCATACAGTGTAGAACATATCTCTTAGTGTCCAATACAATTATTTCTTATATCATACTCAGTCTCTCAAGCCCGCTAACTCACCTAAAGTCCCGGGTTATGGGACTCCATGACCTTGCCCTCTGTCATGCTTCAGATTGGGGTCAAAAAAGTCATGGTGTATACGGAAAAAGGTAAATTCTATTCATCTATATCTATATCATCATCTTCTAAAGTTTCCAGGTCCCCAGACTCTTCCTCTGCAATTGTACGACCCTCAATTTCCCAGCGCTCCAATGCTGCCTTGATCTCTGCTAACTTCTGGGGCTTATTCTTCACACAACACTTGACAGTCTCCACCTCCTTGTCAACATAATTTGTGCTCTTATGCGAGGTTGCATCCCCACTTGCAGTAAAACCTGGATAGAATCAGTAAATCACTTACCAACATAACAAAGATATAGTGTATGGTACGTACCTTTCACGCCATTCAACTCATATGCTAGCTGTAGCTTTGCAGCTGCTCCACCTTCTGTTATAGCCCTTCCCACAGTCCGGTGACTCATCGCTCCCTTCACAGACAGTCCAGCGTATTTTGCAATCAGATAGATCACCTCTCCGACACGCTTCTGGGAGATACCAGCCTTCACCAAGTCACGTGCAAGTGCTCGGGCTTGAGGTGTATAGACACCCTTCTGAACCAAATTCCACGATGCTCAGATTGCTGCCTCCTTAGCCTTTTCACGTGCCTTGTCCCGGGATATGTGAGCTCGTCCAAGTGCCATTTTGAGTGCTTTTGTCTTCTTCCCTGATAATCGAAGCTTTTCGCGAAGGGTAGAAATTATATCATTGCGCTCCTGAACAGATTTCTGAAGACAAGTGATTTCGGCAGTAAGTTGATCTTGCTTTCTCGTATATTCGACAAGAGCAGCTTTGCACTGGGTGAATTTCGACCTCAGAGTCGCATTAGAAGCCTTCGTACACTGCACGCTATGCCTAGCAACCCATAGCTGCTTGTAGCAAGATTCTTTAGCACGCCGAGCAAATGCAAGAGACTCTTCAATCTTCTTCAGTGTTTCTGACGTCCGTTCCAGTTCTGTAGCCAGCTCCTTCAGCTTCTCCTTATCGTCTACCCGTTCCTGAGCTGCCTCATGAACTTGGACCTCCAGGGATTTGTTACGCCTCTTGAGTTCACTCAGTCGCGTTGGTTTTACTGGTTTTGATTTACTGAGTTCAGGTGGCACCAAAGAAGTAGATGATAGATGGGGATGAGGTGGTATGTTCTCTTTGCCCTGTAATGGATGCCGTTTTTTGAAATTAAGGTCACGAATATGAGCCTGCTGAGAAGTGGTACACTGTCGAGGCATATTGACACAGCAATCCCAAGAATTAGAAACCGGAGAGGAATAGAGTGCTTCAAGTGAGGGCTGAGCAGCTATATCGAACCAGAAGAATGCCAGAATAGTTCCAGAGTGCTTTAGAAAGACCTTCCATAAGCATACAAGTGGGAAACACGGTTGTACACGAAGGTGCAGAGAAGTAAGTCGCGTTGTGTCACACTATGTCACACTTAATTACTGTTAGCGCATCTCCATGAATTTCTTCATCCACAGTGCACAGATTCCCATACATATGAGACAAAATATCATTGGTTCATATATACAAGTCATATAGTTGAGCTGAAGAATTTTATTTATCCATGTAGCAGCCGTTATGGGGAAAAAACACGGTTATCTTGACATATTTGGAGCATAGCAAAAGTTTCCTACAAAGAAATTTCTCGGAAGACAGGTAGAGTTCAATATTTTTACATGTACTATGACTTCTTTGTAACAGAATTGTCAATTTCGATGTGGACAAAATGATTCCCTATAAAAAATAGCTCAGATGTGCTGCTTTTATATATTCGGGACAGTTTTTTGAGCAACAAAGACAAAGAATTTAAGCGTTATCACATATAGAATATATTGTTCCACCAAAAGTAAAATTTTTAATGTACGGAATGGTCTTTAAATCGACTGGGTCAACGTCGAAATTTTTGGCCGGGCTTCAAGACCCGTGGGAAAATTCTAGCCGATCAGTCAGATTGCCCACCTCCACAATTTGTGTGCATGCGTGACAGACATGCATTTTCGCATTTCTTGTCATTTCGGTTCATGTGCATGGTCACAGCCTAAGCCAAGGCTTATCGGAAGGATGATTGCACATGGCCCCGATGGCATGAGATAATGATGTGAATTAAACTTCATATCTGCTACCACTTCTATCCCTCCATGAATCTTCCTCCATGACATGCTGGGGGGCACTCAGAATCAACAGAAGATGGCTTTATACACGTGCCGCATTCTTTTTTATGTCTTTCTTGTCTCCCATATTAATCTAACTCACTCCTGGTGTCTCTGGACAATTATGCCTAATTTCATGCACTCATTCACTACTTTGTCAATGCAATAGCAATGCTGTTTGTCTCTACTCCCTCCTGTACTTCTTCTGACCCTGGCTGTTAGCAGAATATGCGATACACCCTTGCCAATCCCTAGACAGATAGTCATGGCGTACTTGGACCTCCAAAATAAGCATCTTGAGAGGTCCAAGTATGTCATAACTAGTGATCTCTCTGCTCAATGTCAAATTTTTATTAAGGACACTCATATAGAATGACGGAAGAACTTAGAGCACTGCTGTTAGAAGATATATATATATCATTAGTATTATTATGCACTAAATTGAATCTCAAATTAACTCTGAATGTCTGGGTAGTCTCTTCACTGCTTAGTGGGTGACCATACATGTCCAAGTCCAAGTCAGATTGATCTTGAAAGTTCTTGAACATTTTTAAGTATGAATACTTAAATTTGAGAACAGTGACAATGTTCCTGCTTAATCAAACAATTTCATGGGTATTATAATGGTATGAGACAGTATAAAATGCTGTTTGCTAAGAAAGAAGTGCTGAGAAACACGATGTGGGGTTGAACTTTGGTTGAACGCACTTAACACACCTAGAATGCACCTGTCACAAATGTGCCACAGTCACATGCATGGATGCGTTCTATTTTGAACGCATGTGTTTTTTTTCCTAATGCATGCGTTTCATTTCCCAACACATGTGTGAAGATCTGCGAGAGGTGCGTTCAAATTTTAGTTAATATGCAAGATGCGTTCTGACTTAATCATTGATTGTGTCTTAGAGCAGGACATACAGAGCATTCTCTAAGGTATGGATACACACCACAAGCATCAATTTTACTTATAATGTGAGCTACGGTACAGATACATGATTGTGGATAGCCAATGATGCCTTCATGGGAGATTAACAGTAGTAATGGTCTCATCCCAAACACACCAAAATGCACCAAACGCAACAAAACACAAAAACACATCACCAAAATGCGAAATTCTCCTGGCCTGCAATACTTTTGAATTAAAGAATATTCGTACAATGAAAGCATACCAGCGTCTCAGGTAGCATCGCATTATCGCTATAAAGAGCTTCGCAGAGATGGCGAGGTTCAGTTTGGTTCCCTGACAGCCAATGCAGATTCGCGTTGTGTCATCTATGCGCACGGACCTGCGCCGATGGGCACCCAAACAAGAACAGATCAACAAGCAAATGATCTTTACGATAGGTCTTTGAAGACAAAGGCCATGTGTCAATGGAAATTGGACCTTACCTTGACCACTATGCTTTGGATTTTCACAAAATCATGCTGCCAAGGAAGGATGGCTTAGCCGGGCTCCCTGTTTCATATGTGCTTGCCTTTGTCATGCGTATGTACATCCTAGCCCCAGCGGGTGAACATATACGATGTTGCCCATCATGGGGAGGGATATATCTTCAAAATGCGGAAATGGAACTCTGGATATGGTACCATGAGAACACAAGATAGAAAAGTAAACATGAACGGTGTCATACAGGGCGCATTTCATTGTTTCCAACTACAACAGACAAATGTTCTTCACTGAAGAAAGTTTTCTTCATACAGGTAAGCTCGTGAAAACACAACATTGAATATTCATACAGAAAAAAGTACTAATTTGCGGCCATCCACCTCAGTTGTTCATTCTCAGAGGATGGTCACACACAGAAATTTGAATAACACCGTTAATTTAAAGCTCAGTATACAGTCATACAATCTGATATCTGAATGGTCGGTTGGAAAAGGCATTCAATAGTCATGCACAGTTACGCACATAATCTGAAGATGAGTGGAACTCGATGAAGTTGACACAGTGTCCTAAACTCCACCTTAGAATGATACCGGAGAAACCATATATTTTCTTTCAAACGGGTTGCTAGCAAGGGCCATCGAGGTTAAATGTCAATGCATAAGACGGGCACATAGAATTCTGCGTTTGCATTTGCGTGCGTGCATTTGCATTTTCACGCATGCATTTTTCACGTCTGTGTGAGCATGACATGGATGTGTTTGTTGGCCATCTTGTGTGTTTGGGCTTACAAACACCTGTTAAATTATTTCATTAGCTACAGTGTAAGTAAGACTTACTGCTTATTACATTTATACCAAGTATGACATTGACACTGGCCATAATTAACTTTCTTTGTCATGGTAGAGTCTCTGTACAGCTGAGTCCATTAATGTTCAAGCTGGTATTTTAAATGTAAGAGCATTTGGAGGTTTTGAGAGCGTTAGTGGCCATGAGGTATGATAACCGTCAGTAAAAACCATGGCACCATTACCATTTTGTTGAGGAACAAGTTGAAGAAACCAAGAAGAAACTGAGCCAAATCCTGGCTCAAAAACAATGACTTGATGGCCACCTGGCTATGCGCGACTAGAATACATCATAAAAATAAAATACCTGCTTAGAATGAGTGACTAGAAGCAATTACGGGCGGGATGAATTGAAGCGATCATAAGTCAACTAGTTCTACTCGGACTTGAACGCATCAAATGCACCGAACACAGATTTGTCACAACACTGTCACACATCTGCGTTTAATCTCGGACGCATGCGTTTTCAAAAGGAACGCATGCATGACTTATTTTTGAGATGCGTGAGTCTTTGCCTTAATTTTAGAGGTGCCTGATTTACTCAAAATCGAGAACAGCATAAGTACTTCAACACCAGAGGGTACTATATTCATTGTGATACTAGAACTTACTAACATGCATGCATTTATAGCCTTTCCAGACCATTCCACCTCATTATTGAGTCATAATAAGTCATGGAGATATCTCCAGGAAATCCGGACAAGTAAGTTTAATTTCAACAGAAAACATAATTACGACGTATTATTGAAATGACACTAGCTATCAGACAACCACGCATCTAAACGCATCGATCAGGGCACAAGCGCACGCAAGTTGAACTTACGCAAACGCAGACGAACGCAGTCACGGTTGAACGCATGCACGCAGGGGTCGAACGCAGAATTCTCTTGGCCCGCATAAGACGTACGTGGGCCACCGCATAAGAGATCTGTATGCATATGCACATCATCAAATATTGGTCTCCCGAATCGAACCGGAGCAACCAACCTTCTGTAGCACAGGACGCAGACGTCTCACTATCCTCAATTTCTGCCGAATTAATTGCGTCATCAGTCCAAGGGTCATCCATACTCGACGATATTTTTGCCGTTAACAGGTAGCATTCGCCATGAGGAGAATATCCGAGGTAATCTTTTCATTCAAGAAATTTGCGAGAACAAAGCATCGAGGACCGGTGAAGTACGAGGAAAGGAAGATGACGGTAAAGAAGCAAGATCTCGATATCCCCGGATATCAGGTCCGCACGGACCCGCAGAACGTTCGGAGCTGAAGTACAGGTATTTTGTGCCTAGCTGAGCACACGATAGCGGGAATTGATATGACCCGAAGAGACTGCATGGCACAATGTTGCTGTCTTCGAAGAGCATTCCTAGCATGCTCTCAGAAAGGGACTAGGTAAGGTCCTGGATCGCTATGGAAATGTCGCGCGCAACGAGGGCCCGTATATAGTTGCATATGAACTGAACGGCGTGCATAAGGAAAAGCGATGGCACGCTAGGAAAAGAGAGAGTCATCGCCTAATTATCGTGCTTGCAATGGATGTTATTGTCGGCATGGCGCGGTGCGAGATGGTTTGGAGCGCAACGAGCTGATGAGGGACAGGTAAACCAAGACTCCCACCTGAGTCTGATCGACGTCTTGAAGGCCTCTTGGTAAACACCCTCTGTAACTGTCAGCGTAGTCCACAGATATACACGGCTCCCGTTCTCGAATTCAACTAGGTGTTCCGCGGAGAGCCGATCCCGTAGTCGAAGCCGCCAACGAAAAAGCCTTCCCAGCATCCAGTCAGAAAGGGAATGGCACGCAACTAGCATCACAGTAGCTCTTCAGTGGTACATACGAGGACCCAGGGAGACGTGGGGTGGAAATCATCCTCCGCAGCCACCGGCGCTAGAAGCGGGCCTTTAATCACATCCGACGGGTCCCGGTCAAGTGCGTAGTCAACGTACCGAAAGGGAAACACCCCTGCATATAACG
Organism: Armillaria altimontana; assembly: GCA_022818075.1. NCBI lineage: Eukaryota > Fungi > Basidiomycota > Agaricomycetes > Agaricales > Physalacriaceae > Armillaria > Armillaria altimontana. The sequence goes on from JAIWYR010000038.1 coordinate 84,363, forward strand.
ACGCCTGTCCCAAATCCAACTAAATGCTCTTCCTTGTTTATTGAAATCCCAGAGCAGCCACATTGGGTTGCGAGGGTAGGTAGAACTCTGTGGCTGTGACAGGAACTCACGCGCACAGAAGATCTACCTGGCGGTGAAAAGAGCGATGAATGTTTGAACGACGGCGGAGTCTTTTAGGGATGTAAAGAGCAATGAGGTCCCAACGTTTGGACGGAAGTATCAGTGCTTCAGCAAAGTTCCGACGACTACACAGGGGACGAGACAGAGGAAAGGATAGCAGAGGTTTCCGCTGCATTGACGATGTTGATGGAAGGAAAACAAGAAGCCCTCGGAACTCAACGTCAACGTCAACGTGCCACGAGCCGGCGGGTCGAGGGACCACACGATCACGCCGAAATCACTGGTATTTTGGGGGAGCGTCCCGTTTGCTTTACTTGGATTTCAAATGGATAGTTTCCTAAATAATGGCTAGGCCTAGTGAATGCTGAACGTTTGGGTTATTCATTGGTATCTATCAGCGACCAACACTAAAGGTAGATGATAGATATTCCCGAGTTCGACACCATCACTCAGAGTTGAACCAAGAAGCTGACAAACAGGAAGACGCGTCGTGCAACAACCGCTTTGCCTCAAACACCAGCTAACTAGTAATCATCACTAGAATAAACAGTGGCGCATGCATAGGCACAGGAAACGTAATTCATGAAGCAAAGCCAGTGGACCGACACTCTACACAAGGAGCAAAAATCACTGACTTTTCAATCTAACAACCAACAGCGGGCCCATGGAATCGAACCATAGATAACCTTTTCCGCTCAATTTGCCACTGATCTACATTTGCGTATGAAATGACGGAAACCATACGGAATCACAATCTCTCGGAGGCAGATAGTGCAATCGTGTTAGTGAAGTGGCTGAGCGCGACTGTTTCTCTGGGTCTTTGAGGCCCAAACTAAGAACGGACTGGATGTGATTCAATTTATAGGATGGAACTGGTAGAGGAGATATCACCGCTGGATCAGATAAAACTGTGTTTTTATGAACTACGCAAAGAAAACGTATGCAGACTGAACTGAACCTCAATCCAGATTCCGAAGCTTCGTATGGGCTTAGCGCGCCTAGGGTTTGTTAGGATATAGGATACACATGTAGGAACGGATTTTCAAAATAAAATCTCACCTATAACTCCCTTGGACACCCAGATCGGCTAGCAATAACTTTCACCCTGACATAGAAAGATGATTGGCCAAGAGTACAAAAACACGATATATTCCGAGTATGCCGTTACTCGGACTTGAACCAAGAGCGTAACAAGGAGGTAAATCACAACACGTTAGCCACTAAGCCATGACGGCCTCGATTTAAGTCTTGATTTATAAGGAGATTCATCGACAGAAGACGCTACAAAGAACATCCGCCTGGAGACTATTCTAGCTTTAGTATTACAAGCTGTTGAATGGAAGTGTAAAACCATAGACGTGGACGGCAGCCCTATCCGTTAGTCGCTTTCGGAGTCGAAGTAATTTGAAATACTCTATGTTTTTCTGTTCTTCGGCCGCCATCTCGCAAGGCACATCGTATATGCAAGCCACGGATAATGCCCCTACTAAACGAGTTGGAAGTTGGACACAAGGAAGGACCTGCTTCGCAATGGAGTCAAGCCTCAGTTAACCATCTGATTCTAAGATATTCAGCTTGACGGCACGACCACACCGAGAAAAATAGCAAGGTTACGCAAAAGCTACAAACGCTCGAAAGAAGTGAACGGTAAGTCTCGTTTATTCGCAGAATGTAGGATGTGCCGCTAACAAGCACTCTTTGACATTAAAGATGATGATAAAATCGATATTGTGAGTATGGGGTTTGCTTACTAGGAAGAGAGCTGTTTTTAGGCGATGCACTGTGATCCTGCATACTCAGTGTGCCAGGGCAGCATTTTGACGGATCAGTCTCTGATAATAGTCAAAGGCCCAGCGAAAAAGTGGCACTCCCGACGCTGGAGTCGAGGTTTATCATCAAGTCCGAAAAGTCCCTGGACGTGTGGCCGATGCTTAGATGTTCCTCGATATCCATGGGTACGAGACGTCTTCAAAGGAGTAGAAAGTCCATCTTCCCGAAGTCGGACCGTTGTGTTACCTATATTGAGAGCGTGAGCCTGTCATTTTCTTTCTATCCGTCCCCCGCCGTGCGCCAAACCTAACCGTTTTCTTCCTCTCATGCCTCATGCTCATGAAAATCCTGTAGCGATGGGCAAATACAGCTACTCCGCACCGAGGTTAAGAATCACTTACGCCTGGATGAAGATTTTCCGGACCTATTGTCGGGGTGTATCATCAATGAGGGGGCAGGAACGACGAATCGAATAAAACGAGACGAACCTTGGACATAAATAGGTACAGCGAATGCAGAGGGGCAAGCACGGCCTTTGGACTTTGACCGAATGGCGAAAACGACCAAGAGAGAATGAGCCCATCACTTTCTCTATATCACTTGTGCTTACCTTCATCGTGCGCATGCTCCATAGTCATCCAGATAGAAAATATATGCGAGACGTGAAAGGTGCCATACAGAGTGAATTCCATCTAATGGAAAAAGATTCTTCTGAGAAAAATTTCTTCGCACACGTAGGCTCAATCAGGTCGCGGGAGACGGAAGCTAAATGTAAACGCCGAAATACGACTGAAAAGCCTAGCCAAGCCAATTTCAGAGGTTACTGTGTTTCCAGAAAGAATGGTTAATGTTAGACATTCATACAGAACAGCGTACTAGTTTGTAGCCATGCGGGAGATTATGGATACTCGATGACCAGGTGCAGCTTGATGCATAATGTAGCGTCTATTTCAGTTCATTGGAAGCGAAGTGCAGAGCCCGCAAGAATTCAAGCCATCGATCATAAGGTGTAACACATAACACGGTCGTTGGATTGTACATGTAAGTAGCGCTGCGCCACCTCACTCGCTCGTTCTCAGATGGTGGTCACACAGAGAAAATGAACAATGCCATCAATTTAAGCATGTGTCTACATTCATACGATCTGAACAATTGGTCAGAACAGGGATCAAGGAGCTACGCATAGATACGCACATAAACAGAGGATGTGTGGGACCCGACGAAGTTGAAGCGGTGTCCCAAACTTCACTCTAGAATGATACCCGACAAACGGGTTATTCCCTCTCGATGGGTTCGTAAGAAAATACCATCAAGGTTGGCGCGCGAGACGTGCATGGTCGGCCGTGATGAGAGATCTCTATGCGGAAGTGTATCGTCAAATACAGGTTTCCCTCGAATCGGAACAATAAACCCTCAGCAACACATAACGCCTGGCTAAACTCACTTCCTGAGAGAATAACACTGTCCCTGCACCAAAGGTGATCCAGACTCGACGAGATTTTCGCCGTTAACAGGTGGCATCCGTCACGAGAGAAGATCTGTGATAGGCTGTTGATTCGAGGAATCCACGAGGACGGAGCATCGAGGACCGGGGAAGTAGGAGGGAAGCGAAGGTGACAGTGAGGAAGAGAGATCTCGATCGAAGGAGCGTGTCGACCCCCGGACACCAGATGCGCACGGACCCGCTACGGGATTCCGAGCCCAGGTGGAGTTACTTTGAAGCAGCATTCTGTAGATCAAAGACAGAGATCGTTAGCGTCGTTACTCGATAGTGGAAACTGCGCTTCACCCCGTATGACAGTATCGCTCGCAGAGAGTGCATGCTGCAGCACCGCTGCTAGCCAATATTCATACCTGTACTAGCTTACCCAAGATCGTGACTGATCCCGTAGTCGAAGGCGCCAGCGAAAATGCCTCCCCGGCATCTTGTCAGAGAGGGAATGACGCGCAACTAGCGTTGTAGCCGCATTTCTGGTGCATACAACGAGGACCCAGGGAGACGCGGGGAGCATTCTCCGATTTGGGCTAATATCGCGCCGGAGATTCTTGCCCGTAGGAGGATATGCGTTAGCTACACGGAGTAAATATGAGACGACTTGCTGCAGCCACCGGTGCTAGAACCGGGGTCATAATCAACTTCGATGGGACAAGGGCGTAGTCAACGTACCGAAAGGTGAACGTTAACGTCCCTGCATACATCCACATCTGTCCCGTCCTCAAATCTAGCCGGGTTCTCTTGCTTATTTATCCAGAGCGGCCACAATGCGATGCGAGTGTAGGTAGAGTTGTGTGGCTGTGACAGGAACTCGTGCACACAGAAGATCTACCTGGCGGCAAGAAATGCGGTGATCGATGGCACAGCTGCGATTCAGAGAGAAACATGACGGGGTTTTTCGGGGATGTAAAGGAGCGACGAGGGCATATCATTTCAACAGAACATCAGCGCCTCAGCAAAGATCCAAAGGCCGCACAGAACACGAGACCGAGTAAACGATAGCAGAGGCTTCCGCAGCACGGAAGATGTTGATGGTGGATGAAGAAGGAAAAGAAGCGTCCGGAACTCAACGCGCACGAGCCGGCCCGAGGGGCCACGCGATCACGCCTAATCTTGGGACGAAGTTTGCATTACTTACTTCGATTTCAAATGGCGAGTTTCTTTGAAGACAGTATGCGAAGATTGTATTACCTTCCCATCACGAGCAACGATGATTTGTACCGTTTCATTAAGACGCTTTTATATACCTAGAAAATGTGAACATGAAAATCTAAATTGATAAGGGTTTTGACTGATCTCTACCGTATTCCTTCCTGCTTGAATATCTCATGTGTGCCTTATCAAGAATCATACCTTCATAGCAAATAAGTAGGCTCTTTAAAGCAAAGGAGCAGAAGTACGTAGAGAGACGATCTCAAGGCGAAGCATGCCAATAAGATGTACAATGGATGCCCGTCGCAGATATCGTCACCATCGAGGTTCACTAGTCTTGTTATTGTTGCGTGGGTGATGCCGAGAGTGTTCTACGATTGTTTGTTAGGATGGGTAAAGAACCGAACACTTTGATGTCCTTAGTAGAAACGTCGCTGCATCGACGGTTGACATAAATAGACCAAGCTGGCTGCTATGATATAATGGACACGAGACTGAATGAGGAGAATACATTGGAAAGTCGGGTCTGAGTATTTACCAGGGCGGGAACGCGATACGCCAATTGGTTATTCTTTCCATCGCCATATCAAGATTTCTATCTCTTCGTTTCCCTGTCCACAATCTTGCTCCTAGTCATCTATGGCCATGCAGATTTCAAGCTTAACCAGCGAGCCATAATCACCACCGTGAACTTCGTATGACTCCGAACATTTGTGAATCAAGTACCGCCTCGAATATTCAGGCCACCCAGGTGCCAAGCAGCAGTGGGGAGAACAAATTGACACGTCACGTTCAACAAGGATATCCTGTTTCAAAGGTCATCAGCTGGTGGTGGACGTGGATCCTAGAACATGGACGGAGTTATAATGCATAGGGTCTGGTAGCGCGTACATGTACTGAGATTCGTACAGCTCGTCTCTTTTACTGAGTCGAAAACAGTCAGATCAGATGAAATGTTCACATGAAGCCCTCAATGAGGTAAACCATAACGATATCTCCGTTCTTGTCGACTGAAAGCAAAATGAAGAACCCAAGCACGGGAAGTCATAAAATCAAGGAGAAGAAAGCTTAACATGGAACGGGGGTCGGATTGTATGCAGCGCCCAACTGGCTCAGTTATTTGTTCTCAGCTGACGGTCACACACAGAAAAAGGAACAACATCATCAATTTGACCTTCAATATACAGTTACAAGATCTGAACGGTGCGTCAGAAAAATCACCACACAGCCACGCATAGTTACGTACATACACCGAAGATGAGTGTGACTCGATGAGCCCAGATATTTCCTCTCGAAGACATTGGTTAGAAGGGGCCACCAGGGTTGGCGGATGAGGCGTGTATGAAACACCGCGACAAGAGATCTGTAAGTATAAGCGTATCGTCAAAAAGCAGTCGCCCTCATTGAATCGGAACAACAAACCTTCAGAGGTACACGACGTCTCAGTACCCTCACTTCCTGTGGAATTAATTTTGTCCCCGCGCCAAGGGTGATCTAAACTCTCAACGAGATGTTCGCCGTTAACAGGTAGCATCCGTCACGAGAGGACATCCGGGATAGACTTTGGCTTCAAGCAATTCATGGGAACAGAACATCGAGGACCGGTGAAGCGGTAAGGAAACGAAGGTGACAGTAGCAAAGAAAGGTTTCGATCGGAGTGGATTATTGATACTCAGAGACATGGTGCACAATCCATGACGAGATTCAGAGCTGAGCACACGAGAGAGGAAATCTGAATGACCCGAAGAGACTGCATACCGCACCGTCGCTGCCGCTCCTAACATCCTCATGGAAATAACATGCAGTTAGGTTTTGGATACTCTCGAGGATTCTCGCTATGCGCTGCCATCAGCTAGTTGGTTCGGTGGTTCACTCCTGCCCAATGGAGCATCCACCAGCACTAGAAGCAGAATTATGATCAAGTCCAAGCGGGCAAGGGCATAGTCAACGTACCAAAAGGTAAGCTCCCTCGCATATATCCACGCCTGTCTTATCCGCTGAAGTACACGAGTTATGTTGGGTGGGTTGGTGGAAGTGACGCCGATGAACAATCACTCTGCTGAGTGCTGTCAGTGAGATCAGATCACATAACACTTGAACAGGGAATCGGCGCACCTTAGAAAAGGATAATAATATCGTACACAGTACAACACAAGATCGAATACCGAGGTCATTAGCATAGAATGTGGGAAATGATGTGCCGCTGGTTTCGTGGTAAGTTTTCTGGCGCAACGACTTAGAAGATCAAAGGAGCTGGTTTGGGTAGCCTTCATACATTGGGGACAGCAAAACTCATGTCCGAGTCTGTTGTATATCTTGAAGGCCTCTGGGTAATCACCCTCAGCAACGATCGGCACTAGAGTCGAGGGTAGGCTTCTCGCTGATTTGAAAGGGCAGATACCTATGCCCTGCCTTCTTCGCTCTGGACAAAGTACCCATTAGAATTTAGCCTGGCAAGACGAACCTCAAGAACAATGGGCCTATAACAAAGAAAGGTGTAGGGTGAGAATTGATATTTTTGGAGATCTTTGAATGGCCCTTTCCATCTGAACCATGTTCATTTTTTCAGAAATTCTTCGTCCAGCTCATTGTCTTTTCTCTTCTTTGTGCTCACTCGCAGCCTTGCAATGGAATCCCTCTCCATTGGACCGTCCAATGCTCCCATATGTCCTTTCAGGCAGGTAATATTAGTGGGAACTGCTCTCTGTTATCTCTTGACACATTGCTGACATACATTCAATACAGTCCAGCAATTTGGACAACATCATTGAGGCTGTTTGCATCATGGTTCTCAAGTGTAACAAATCTGCCTTACAGGGAATAAAACCCAAGAAAAGAGTGCACTTGAACCTCAACATATATTAGCAAGAGCATGAGAGTGTTAAAGACAAGACACAAGGTAAAAATCAAAGGTAAGGAAGGGTAAGAGCCAAAAACAGGGCATACATAGATAACAAGGGACAAATCAAGGCCTATATGGAAAGCGGAAATTAACTGAAACTATATGTGAGGTATGTAAGTGGTCCATTGTACAGTGTGGAGGGCTAATGGGGGTAGGGAGCGCAACTGCATAAATGCAAGGACAATCAACATGATCCGTGCTACAGTGTATGCACAAATAGCAACACAAAAAACAACACCAGCTGCAGTTGATTCTACATAAACTGACCATGAATGTGGAATTAGCTGTGGTACCTTTGAGGACAATTTCCAGAGGACTAACTTACATAGTGTAGTAAGAGTCAAAATGACTGCCACAATCAAAGTGATCAACACTGTGAGGGATGAAAACCTCCACAGCACCATTTCAGTGTGTGATGGAAAGGAGAATGACCAAGCAATGCAATAGAAAGCCCCAAATAACAATGCTACACCACCTACGATCACTTGGCGTGTAAATGCTTTACCTTCATCACCAGAGGAAAATCGAAGGGCACCATGTCCAATGCCATAGTGTCTAGGGGGATCATCAAACACCTCCATAATGGAAGGAATTATCCCAAAGAAACCATCCCAGAAGCCTGTTTGGGTTATTTTCGGTGTCCATCTGAATGTCATCAAGTCCGACCCATCCAAAGATATGTGATACTTCACATTGAGTGGCTTATTCCACCATAAGCAGTATGTTATGATGCTGAGGCCTGCAAATGCGAGTGCTGTCACTTCAAGTAGTGTGATGGGAAGATGTTGAATGGCTCGAGCGATGCATTGGACAATGAACCAGGATATCTGGAGGATAGAAAATGTTTTGGACAGTGCATCACCTTTGCTTTTGTCTGCTATTGTCTCTGCACTGACCTCCTCTAGTTTCTTCTCCAAGTCCGGGGAGTCGAGATCATCAAGAACAAGGATTGATGGCTCTACAACCCTGGACAACATGGCATGATCTGACAATGTTGTGGAGGACGATGATGGTGATGGTGAAATGGATTCAATTTCTGTGTAACAGAAGCCGCCCATACTGAGAACAAATCCATGAGCCATCGTTAGATTTGGAGAATATTTGTCTTTTTTGCCCCTCCACCCATTGATTACTGACGAGATAGAAAAGTCTGTTCCTGTTGGTCTCCAATGTAAGTCGGATAACCCCTTAATGTCATGAAATACTCACTGTAGCACACTGTCCACGCGATAATAAATTGTTCAGCAGCCCATCCAACGATGGCCTCTGGTACCAAGATCGTGCAAACCATGATCTTCACATGTTCAATGGTACAAGAGATCCATCCCCTTGTGGTGATATTGCGACCCAGAACATTGGGATGTACAGAAAGCCAAGTGCATGCAAATATCGTGGCGAGGCAGCTCCATACAATGCTCAAAAGTGTCCGTTGATCTTCTGAGGACGCAGGCAAGTCTTCACCATCCTTGGGAGATATCTCTACCCCAAAGGCACCAGAACTGAAGAGAAGAACGAGAACGATCATCGCAATTTGATTCATGTCGGCGATTCTAAGGACTTCAAGCATTAGGCAGCTTAGCAGACCATAAAATATTGAGGACGCACCCACTATCTGTCGACCAAAGGAACCGATTCTGAGAAAACGCTTGCAGGTACCTGGAGTTTCTTATATTTATCCCACTAAGCGGTGGATAAGATACGCCAAGATGCGACCAGAAATATGCGCTGAGGATGTCTTCCACGAAACTTGAACCTGATGATGTGAGATCCATCGTTGAAGGTTAGCTGAATGGACGATCGTTTGGAAATATGCACATACAGGGAGTATGGTGAATAGGATAAGGATGTGACGAAGTGAACGTATCGCGGGGAATCGAGGAGGGAGGTTACGAGAGAGGAGATCATGCATGCTGACGACATGTGCAACCGACGAGGCAGGTGACCTGACTACACATCATTCTAGTCTGGCCGGGGTCCGGTTCGGGCCAGGTCCACGCACATTTGCCTGAACCTCGAACCCGGACCTCGAGGTATTCATTCCATATGCTAGTCCACACCACGTATTCATGAGCGTGTGTTGTTATTGGAACGAATAAAGAATCCTCTCGTAGTACCCATTGCAAGAGATCGTTGGTACGAAGTTCGTCGCACCTGTGAGCCTGTACCTTAACGAATAGCAGGATGAGAAATTCCAGATCAGAAGCGGACGACAGATAAGCGATAGTCATGTGATAATCGACTGCAGGGCACGGTGAATTTTGTTCTTCCTGCATGTGTTCGTGTGTCCGCGTTAAGGTGGCCGCATAGCAGAAACATGTATGCGTTCGAACTTCCATGCCGCGTGTCACTATGGTGTGCGTCATTTTATATACAACGCAAGCCTCGTACATCTGTCGGCGGCAATGTTTTCAGACTAATTTTCCTTCGGATCAATCGATATCGATCACCCCTGGTTGAAAGATGAACGTTCCCAATGGTCTTGAAGGTTCGATTCGGAGCTTCCCATCAGCATGCGCTCCTCCTCCTTCGAAATCAGAAGCCAACTATCGAAAATATTGCTCTTGAATGCGCACAAAATTGCGTACATCGTACTCTGGATATCAAGGCTCTGTAATTGGCTGCACGCGAAATAACCATCCTCCGAATGTACGCGACTCTGGAACGATGACCAGACCGGAACAGAGTACACATAGAATCTCTACTGGATACAGGCACGGAGGTCCATCAGAATTGCGGCTTCTGTAAAGCCTTCGGCGTCATTTGCAGCTGTTACACATGAGAGGCTGTTCTAGTACGCATTCATCGGAAACTCAATCACCGGAGCAAGCTGGCAGCACGTTGCATCATCCGTTCCACCTGCTGTCATCCTTCTTAGTACGAGCTGTGATAAAACGCGCGCCTTCCGGCGGACTTCGGACAATGATCCTAAATGTGATGAATCCGAAATCGACAGCGGAACTTTTATAAGGTATAGCCACACATAACAGTCGGCGAAGGGTGCACCGTCTGGCCTTTGGCTATACATATTTCAGCACCAAGAAGAGTTCGCCCTGGGTGACCGACGTCCTATGTCCTGCCTGGAATTGTATAAATTATCCCCCCAGTCAGTACCAGATCAATCAGATCGCGGCTCAATTAGCATGCCAAGATGAAGTTTCACGCCTCATTTCAGTCTTCATGAACAAATTCTCCGTCACGATGCGGGGGTCACACGCAATCCAAGCCTTCCGCTCACACCGAACGTTCCCAGATTTTTCGATTAAGAGGATTGCAAACATCATTCGAGAGGTAGAAGAAACCGACCCCTTATATATTGAAGGTCATTTGAGACGACCTGATACTTGGAGCCTGGTCCAAATCTTTGCGCCTCGGGGCGTCGACCAATTCCATGTATTTCCACCCCAATGGATAGTTCCAAGTTCGTAAAGTGTAGGACAATGATAATCTATAGTAGCTTCAGTATAGAGCATTTTAATAGTCATCTCGGCCGAATTAGAGAGCGATTACCGAGTTTATTTTAGTAAACCCGTAGACATACAATCATCGTTGACTCAATTCAAGCATAGTCCACCTTCGCTAACGACACAAAGCTCGACAAAGTGAACCATAATGACATATTCATCGCAGTCTGACTGTCCTAAATTTCATCTGATACGATTGGTAAGAAGGGCCGTTAAGGTTGGCGTACGAGACGTGCATGATCCGTCGTGATGAGAGATCTATATACGGAAGCGCATCGTCAAATACTGGTCGCCCTCATTGAATGAAACTAACAAACCTTCTGCAGTACATTATGACTCGGTAGCCTCCCTTCCTGTCGGAATGATTTCGTCCCAGCGCCAAGGCCGATCCAGACTCGACGAGATTTGCGTCGTCAACAGATAGAGTCCATTCATGAAGCGGTGAAGTGGGAGGGAAACGAATGCGATGTAAAAAAGAAGCGTCTTGATCGAAGTGGCTTATTGAACTTTCGGTGCGCAAGGACCCGTAACGAAAAGAAATGGCACGTAGCTGAGCATACAACAGCGGAGATCGGTGCACAAGAGACTCCATGGCACACCGTCGTTGCCATCCTCTCAGAAAGGGACGGTCCTAGATTGTTATTGAAATGACGGGCGGCTAGGTTTCGGAACCCTGGAGGATTCTCGTCCATGTGCTGCCATCAGTGCCTGTTTGGTTACGTAGGTCAATGGAGCAGTCGCCAGCACTGGAAGCGGAATTATAATCAAGTCCGACCGGAGAGCGGCGCAGTCAACATACCAAAAGGTGATTTTGCCGCATGTATCCAGCCGTGTCCTATCCGTCGAAGCGGCACGTTGCGTCGCATGGGTCGGTCGAAGTGGCTGAGACAAGAACTCGCATGCACATAACACCTGTCGATGAACGAGGACTCTATTGCGTGCGTTCAGTGAGATCAGATGCATTAACGCCTGAACAGAGAATCGGCGCACCTTAGAGAAGGATAATAAGACGACACAAAGTGCGACACCAGATTGCAGACAGAAATCAGTAGCGCAGTTACGCAACAGCGGAAATTGATCGTAAAATGATATCGAATGCATAGTACGCCGGCGCTGTTAGGTATCCATGGCCGTATTCTTACCGAAAATCACAGCAGAACCCGTGATTGAAAGCGCAAGCAAAAAGGCCTTCCCAGCAGTTTTTTGTTCCATAGAACCTAGTAAGTAGATCAAAGTGGGAATGACGCGCAGCTTGTTTCGTAGTAGCTTCTCTGGCGTGTACGACGAGGACCCTTTGCCATGTAGAGCATTCTCCAAGGGGGCTATCTGCAAGGGGCGGTGCGAGATGACTTGGTGGAGCAAAGGAGCTGATTAGGGTACCCTATATGCATGCTTGCAGGTGAAGCGAGACTCCCGCTCGAGTCTGGTGTATATCTGCGCTGTAATCGGGGTTATAATCAAGACCGATGGGACAAGGCGTAGTCCACATACCGAAAGGTAATTTCTCCCACACATATCCACGCTTCCCTTTGTTCAAGACACCTGCTTGCGGAACTCTGCAGTTGTGACAGGAACCCGCGCGCATCAGAACACGAGAGAACAGAGGTCTTTACTGCATGGAGGAGGTTGATGGTGATTGGGAAAAGAAACGTTTGAAATCATCGCCCACGATCCGGCCCGAGTTGGACCTCAGGGGCCACGCGATCAAACACTATTTTTGGGACGCGTCCAAGACGCGTTCCTGAGAAGTCAGGGCTACGTTACTTCACTTTCAAATGCTTAGCGCTTAGCGCCTTAAAACCATAAAACAGTTTGATCACGCATATTGGTGATTTACCGTGGACAAAGCGAAAAAACATCTTCATTCATAGATAAGAGTCAGTACAATCTCCGCATAATATTTGACACGCAGCGATATGGTACTAGTTTCGCTGTGAATTTGATGTTCGGACTCATCCCCAACTCCCCAAGCCTCCGTCTAAATCTCCCAACCCTTTCCTCAAAAAACCCCGACCGGTTAACACAATGAATTGATCTCATCACCTGTAAATCCAATCTCTTCAAATTGCGGAAGCATGGTTGCCATAATGCTACAGCGAAAGTCTATAGTTCATGTACTAACCAGCTGAGCGGGAATGCGAGGTTTAAGCGGAACCTGATTCCTTGGACTGCCAGCTTCTTCAGTGTCGGAGGGAGGTTTGCCAGTAGCTTGAAATAATCCTCCACAATCTGGAATGTAAAGCGTGATAACTCCAGGTCTCTAAGGACGCTCAACAACGGAATAATATCCATATTGTGAACATTGCCACTCCTAATCTTCACAGTATGAACATTAGCGCACCACGGAAAAAGACCTGCAGATAAATCTGCCATAAGCTACGTCAACCCAAGCGTGTGGATCCTATTCAGAGCCCTCCCCTTAGAATCAGCAACAAACGTACAGGTAGGACCGTACAAGAACACAGCGCGGAAGATATAGGGAAGGCAGGATGCGCGGAGGATGGAGGATGCGAGAGACAGCCATTTTAGAGTGGGGATATCAAGGAGTGAGAGGATCTGTTGTAGTAACTCGGGAGGCAGGTCTTCGAGGGCGCAGTGTTGCTGATTAGAATGCATGGTAGCACGTCCCTCCCGTAGCGTGTAGATGTCTGATTTTGTATGAAAGCCCGATGCTCAAGCAAAGGCCGGGTTTATCATTAATAATCAGCCATTATGGCTGTGCTGTAAACAACGCTTGTAGCAGGTCTCCCTTATTGAGAACAATAGCCGCTGTTAAATTGCCGTTCCTAGGTCATAATAATGAGTGGTATGTTGGCTGGGGAGTAACTTGTAGCCAGGACGCGATATCCCACGGCGTCTTTTGTTGTTACGGTGGCCTTCTAGTAGAATTCTCCATATTTGAGTGCGCGAAGTCTGAAGATTTGAAGGAGGGTACAACCGCGCATACCGCGCGCTCTCAGTGAGAAACATGACGAGGTCTTTTGGCCCGTGTCGACTCGTAAATGAACGGAGCTATCGAGATTAAAGAAGCCTCGCGGACACTGCAAAGAACATCCACCTGCAGACCATTCTAGTGTCAATATTACAGCACATATCACTTATGGCTCACCTATGTACATTTTCCTGGACGGCTTCAGTCGGGTTGCAGTCGAGACTGTCGAACGTAGAAGGGAGTCCGGTCCGGTCTTTCCCGTCGGAGTTGAAGCAATTTGAAATGTACTCTATCTTGCGTTCTTCTGCCATCTCGCAAGGCACATCTTATATGCAAGCCACGGATAATGCCCTTACTAAACAAATTTAACACTTTCAAGGCAGGACCTATTTCGCAATCGAGTCTAGCCTCAACTGACCATGGCCTAGACCCTGGCTCTAAGATATTCAGCTTGACGGCAAGACCACACCGAGAAAAACGGCAAGGTTATGCAAAAGCTACAAATGCTCGAAAGAAGTGAAGGGTAAGTCTCGTTTATTCACAGAATGTACGATGCACCTCTATTAAGCCCCCTTTGACACTTAAGACGATGATAACATCGATATTGTGCGGACGGGGTTTGCTTACTAGGAAGAGAGCTGTGTTTGGGCGATGTCTGTGATCCTTCATACTCAGGGGGCCAGGGAAGCACTTTGACGAGGCGAACCAGTCTCTGCGCGGATACCAAAACAGGCTTAATTCCGCGCAAAAATGCGTCGTTAAGTACTTTGGTGCATCTTTCACTCTGACCACCATCAACCTCCTCCTCCTCCTCCTCCATCATTCTCATTCATCTCTTTTCCGGAATTCTGTGAATCGGGGACATTAACTCACTGCTGAAATGATATGGGCAGGGCTGCTTGCCTTTGGTCGACGGAACGCGGGTCTTACTCACAACTGCCGTGCCGAACATGTCTACCGGCTAATATAGTCCTAGATTTTGAAATAATCAGCGCTTCCGTTCACGCTTCACGGAGGATCGCCCGCTGCCGGGGTAAGACTATGAACAATTCTTATTGCTTGTTCAAACGTTCACCTCTTAGCACTATTGCTTCCATCGACAATTTCGGTTCCGACCTGCGACAAGGTGAGTAGGCATGCGGCACCACCAGAAAACGAAGACAATGCGGATGAGAAAAGAAAATACAGTACATCTCAGCATCGATTCTCACCGAACCCGATGACCAGACGAGTGTCCTGTTGTTTGGAGAGGTACGGGCATCCGCTTGAAAATCATTCACGTAGCTGACAATCCCACGGCAGGTCAATACTCCTGCGAGCCCTTTGTAGAGACGGGGATAATAGTGAGGTAGACGCTGAACCTTCAAACGCCGGTACGGTGAGTATGAGCGAGGATTTTACACCAAGGTAGTTTTACAAACATTCCGTTGTCTCCTCTTCTGAAACTTGTTCTAATTCTAGCAACAAGTATTAAGGGAGATGGGCGACGCTGTCCTTCACCCTCCTACCAAGTCTCTTATCAGGACGAGTCGTCGCAGAAGCAGAGCGTGGTCTAAATCTATTCTACGTACACTTCATGGGCTGCTGGCAATGATAAGGGTACATCCTCTTATATTCTGCTAGACGTGACCCTCACAGCGTCCGGCTGTGTTTCTAGTCATCGAAGTTCTGCCTGTTCCCCCGAAAAAAATATCAGGTTTACTCATGTTGACTACACGCAGAAACGGCAAGTTCTTTTTCGTCACGAGCCTGGGTGCACCATGATTGGAAATCTGACTTGAAACTGACAGTGTCATTTTTCTGTTAACACGTAAACTGAAGCCCCAGTTTATGTGAGATCAGGGTAGCCATTAAAACAAGGAACCCGGTGCTGAGTTTAGGGTGAGTGTTGAACAATATTGAACGTTCCTCTTCACTTATTTTATGATACTACAGTGGCTGTGAATAATGAGGAGCATTATTCGCGGCTGCAATAAGTCGCTGATTCGCGCCTATTATAATGACTTGGGCGTCGTCGCCTCTCTAGGTCTGTATTCTGTAACGTGACCTTACATCAGCCGAGTGAATTTTGCACCCTTGATACCTTTAGTGAAGGAATACCACGTACAACGCACAAAGATCTCTGAAACAAGTTTATCACCGAAGCACCATCCTCGTGCTGAAAGTCGGTGGGTAGTAGTACAGGTGTCGCATTCTGCCGCACCTGAGAACGTAAGGGTATGTGTACACAATACCATTTCGCAGCTTTTATAATGAATTATGACAGGAGGTTACATACGAGAGCGACTAAATCTTGGCTATCTACAGACAAAAAAGCTGAATGCAATACCATCAATTCTACCTAGTTCTTAAACCAGAGACGATCACTCTTGTTTTTCCCAGCAACAACCGGTGTCTGTCCGTACCTCGCCGGAAGTGAACAGAGGAGATCAATATATGTTGACTCCTCGCTCAGATTCCCCGATTTCAGAGCATCAATAACCGCCCGAGTGAAAATCCCGTTATACCCCGTCTCTCTTTCCACCTCTCTCGCAATCTGATACTCCTTGCACGCAGCAAGAATGACATGGGAAGACATATCCGGCCTCCAATCACTGTCTAAAATCGACTTGTACGAAGGATATCGGTTCAGATTCTCATCCGCCACATGGAGCATCCTCCTGAGAGACGCGCGCGGTAAGGGTGGGACAGTCCGTGTCCCGGGCTCTGGGAAACACCGAACATGGGTGCCAGAATGGCATGAATCCAGGAAGAAAGTGATTCGGTGTCCTTTGCTTCGAGATATCTGCTGGAAGATGGAGTTGATCTCCCGGTCGCTGATATCGGGAACTCGCAAGCCACTGCTATCGATAGCATCTCGGTCGATGGGACAGATGGCTTCAATGGAATCACCTACACCGCCAAGACTATGGCTATCCTCCGCGTCGCCAAAGTGATAATCATTTGGGGAGTATCCGGAACCATGCCCGGAAAAATAAATGATGATATTATCGCCGACTTCGATTTGAGGGTTATCAACGAGACCGAGAAGCGTGTCGACGATATTGGTACGGGATGGGAACGATGAATCATCCACTGAGGCACTTTGCGATCCAAGAAGTAGCTGTATTCGGTCTTGAGGTATGCCCATTTCCTCCTTCAAGTATTTCTCCACTAACAAGGCGTCTGATACACAGCCTCGTAACGGATAAGATTGATACGCGTCGATGCCAATTATCACCGCCCAGAACCTCGAACGTTCGACAATCTGAAGTGGCTACAAATCCGTACGTCAGTATTGCACTAGTAGGGCAATAGTTCGCTGACCTTCGTATTGACAGAGTCGATATCTTCCACAGATGGTGGCAGGTTTACACTATGTGTGTACTGGAGTCTCAGTGTGATATGGTAGAGGATCTTGTCGTAGAGGCATTGATGCGTCCTTCGAGAAACGTCATCTCCTTTACGCCCTTCCTTCGTTGAAGTCGCCTCGGTATCAAGTTCGGGTATTGCGATATTTTCTTTCTCATAGCGAATTAGCTGCTTCTCGAGCTGTTGAGGCATAGTATCCGCCTTCTCTGAAGATAGATCCTACTTCGAGGTTCGAACAGTTTCTCAGAAGCTCAGTATTTACTCACATCATCATCGAACAGCAGTAAGTCAGGAGCCGTCTTTGGTTGCCAGAACCATTGTCCCATTTCCTGTTAAAACAGGTGTAGCGTTCGTCAACTCGACAAAAGGAACCAGAGGAACAGGGTACTCACAAAGAGGGTTAATCCTGAGTAGACAATTTCGTTCATGGTTTTGTTCAACTCAGTAGTATGACCTAGGAACTGTGGATGAGGCTCAGATTTAGAAGACCAGTTGCTCTCTGTATGAATTCGGGAGTCAGGTAGCGTCTTTTATTCTGGGGAATACAACAGCAGTTGCACAGCTATAGATTCGTATCACGTATAACAATAGCACAGACGATCAAAATTGAAGGGTTCACAGCTTCCGCGCCAAAGCAACCCCCTCTACTGCCACAACAATATCCTTCTGATTCAATGAAACTGCCGAATTTGATGGTCAGCACGCCAGTGCAGTGGCAGAAGGAGAAAGTTCATAGCGCTGTGATTGGACCATAAAATTGTGCCTCATGCATACGAACTCGTGAACACATAACACATTGTATACAGGAGGGGATAACGGAGGGACGAGAATAGCGGATCTGGATCAGCGTTGAATGAAGGGAACCGGATGTGGTGCTGCAATGCGGTTGCTGATAGATGTACGCGAGGAAGACAGGCAGAATCTATGCTCCAGTCAGAGGGATCAACATTCGAACGTTCAACGTTGAGGCTGTTGTTCGTTGTCCGGTGACCGTGATCGTGCTGTGGAACCCGTTCCCTAATGTGATATTGTGATGTTCGAGATGGCGCCAGCGCCTGGAATCCCCCACTGCTATTGGTGGAGATGTATTTGAGTATGAAACCAAGGAAGGCATACATTCTATCACATCCAGCCGCCAGCGCGGAAATCGAACTTCTCGACAGTGCCACCGCAGCCAAGGTCTTTTTTTGTTCCCGGCGATAACGTATTCCTACATAGTTCATGGTGCTTATCTAGTAAGGATGGGGATGTTTACAGACTTATAGCTGAACTACTGTCAAACGGCGCAAAAAGTAGTTGTTATGGATTTCACCCATCCATTGACTCGGTGCATGAGTCAACACATGCCCATACTCGGCCTTCTCGGTCTTAACAGTGACTCGCTAGTATTTTCTATTACTTTCTGTTACTTTCTCTATTCTTCGTACTAATACTAGAATATCATGGAACATTGTAGAATAATAATGACTCGAATCTTCGCTTAGTATATAAACTTGTAGATCAATTGTATTAGGGATATCTTAATCTAACTTTACCCATCTTCGAACGTCCACTTAACTGTGTGATTTAAGCATCCCTGATCGGTTACGCCTAGCGCTTGCCAATCAACTGCTTCCCAACTACGCCTAGCGCTTGTTGGAAACCCTGTTAGTTACGCCTAGCGCTTGTTAGCACTCATATCGGATCCCTCTTGGTGGTTGGAACTCGGCTTTCGGACATCCTCGCTCACGACTTGGGTTTTACTCGAATATTCATTATCTCGTGTATTACTCTAAATACTCTGATTCTTAACAGTAGTCCAACCAGAAGTACAGAATCCCATCATCAGCCGAGTGGCGGATCACAAAGCACGCTTGACGTCCCTAGGATGAAATCTGCCGTAGAGGAATGTAAGCGTGCATCCTGCTTGTATGGCGCAGATCACAATGGTTGACCCTCATCTTGTTTTTTTCAGACATCACGAGATGGAGCAGAAGCGAGGAGAGGAGCAATTTCATTCTAATGTAAACGAATGTAATACACAGCTAGCGTAGAGAATTAGGGAGCCACCATTGTGTAAAACAGCATCAACGTACAAGGGAAGAACGCGTGTACCACCGAGAAGGTACTCCGAGAATACAACATATCTTCGGTACCTGTCGCCACAATCTATGGCCCATGCCGAGTATATGTCCCAGTAGGTGTACGCCGGGGTTACGCAGGGTTCGAAAATCGAAAGCCAGGATGAGGACAACCTCAATTCTAGTAGGCAGCTTTCGTACCAATGAAAACCAGATTTGGACTCCCATGACAGAAATGCCGACACCGATGCCAAGGGAACCATTCTACTGATTTATCCGCATACAAAGCAGCCAGTGCAGTAAGGCTAGTGCTGATCAATATCTTGCATTCGGACGGAATGTGTGCGGAGTGACGCGTGGTGAGCGATACTGCATGTCAAGTAACACTTTCGCAAGAACGACCCAAGCAGCAACCGATGACTGCCGAGGCGTATTGGGCGAAAAGGAAATGGAGAGAAGACAGCATACGCACTGATAACATGCAGTTTCCCACTAAATTAGACCGATCTCTTGAGAGAGGATGAAGCGTCGGCCAAGGAGATTATTGATACAAGCGTACGAAATATTGATACCACAAAAGGCGTACTATCACCGGAATCGGCCACCTGTAACTCAAAAATGCTTGCTAAATGTGGTGAGGTTCAGAATTCCTTGACGGATTCATGTCGGACACAGCTGCGAGTAAGAACCTCGTTCCCTCGAGGGCCATCAAATCAAAACCAAGTAACCCATATCATTTGAGTAGCGAGTTCTTGCAAGGAGCCAATGTCAATGGTTTACAGGATACCGGAAAAGAGATGAGCGAGAATGATGGAGGAGGTTGATGGCGGCGCTCAAGATAGAAGTCGCTGTTTGCATCACTTTGTTCGGGTAGCCGGACCGGCGACTCAGGAGCACTCCTTTTCATGTTTTGACCTCTTTCGATTTAGGCACTCCAGATCTCCTTAACTCGCACGATACTGGCTCCCATATGCACAGTCTTAGTGAAAGGTGACCATAGCGAAAGGAGAAGCCGCCAGGTTACCCCGGATTCTTCGTGTCAAGACTCAAACTGCCGGGGCGCTCTTCCGTTTTCTATTGTCACCCAAGAACAAGACAATGGCAGCGATTGTTTGGAACAAAAATAGACCCGCACGAACACATGTGTTCAACACAATGATAGCGTGGATAACGTGCACAGTAAGGTGGTCTTCGCTTCAAACTATGTCCCTCATAGATTTATATAATCTAGACACGTATATTCCCCCTACCATCGTGTCCTTACCCCCAATGTCTCCCAATGCCTCCTTGCATCAATGCTCGGACCTGGGAGAACTCCCTCCTGAGCTCATCACAGAGATTCTTTCACATCTCGATATCCCTTCTATCAAATATCTTTCCATCGCATCCTCGATCCTCCGCACAGCCTGCTTTCCTCATATTTTTCGCACACTGTATCTCGACGGGTCCATGACCACATTTCTTGAAGATATGAAAGGGCATGTTCCTATGTCCTGCTTCCACACCATCAAGATAGAAGGGTTATGGGACGACATCGCTACCGACCTCCTTCCGTGGTGCACTAAAGCTCACACCGTGAAGATAAGCACTACCAACATCAACAATATTATTATTCTTCCCTTCATTACCGGGCTCAGAGTGCTCAAGTTATCCTACTTGGAATTCTTGGCCGTCAACGACTTTTTCAGGCTCCTAGCAAGTCTCCCTCATACACTCAAGAAGCTCACAGTTCGTGGGATCGAATTCTACAAGTCAGGTATGACTTTGTACACTTCCGTTGGTCGTGGTATCGATCTGGAGCACTTGGAGACTGAGTCTGCCGAAGACTTGTCACTGCTCCTTCGAGGCGACTGTCCGATCTCCCTCAAGTCTTTACGAGTGGCATCCGTTACCCAATCTCACCCTCATGATCTTGAGGTTTTTTTCCAGAGGACTCCCCACCTAATCGACCTCCGCTTCGACATTGTAACACCGGAAGACCGACCAGGTACGTGTCTTAATCACATAAAACTACCATAGTCAAGCTTACACCTTCCTAGTTTCTCTCCCTCTCACCACACTCAAATAACTCTCCATAGTCGACGACACCATACACTCTGGCACAATTGTACAGCTTCTCTCCACTCCCTCCAACGTCCCATCCACACTAGAAGCGTTAAACTTCACATTCCCGCTCGACTGGTTAATAGGTGGATTCGAACGTCTTGCTGTAGCACTCTCGCAACCAAGATTCTGCAACTTGACAGTCTTGAACTTGCAGACAATGGAACAGCATCATTTATTCTATCGTCACCGTTTGTTGTTGTTCGATGAACAGGTTCGAAGATTCCAAAGCAGGCTCGAAGAGTTGGGAATGATTCAGAACATAAATTTCACGGCTAAACTAGTACCGGATCGCGAAGTTTTAAAGATGATGCAAAGATTTTAGTAACTCCCCGCCCTCATGAAGACAATGATTTGTACCTTTTCATTTGAATTGCTATTATGTGTTGGAGAATGTGAATTGATCTTTGTTTTTACTGCTCACCATCATATTCCTCCGGTGCTGATTGATCGAATATCTCAT
Organism: Armillaria altimontana; assembly: GCA_022818075.1. NCBI lineage: Eukaryota > Fungi > Basidiomycota > Agaricomycetes > Agaricales > Physalacriaceae > Armillaria > Armillaria altimontana. The sequence goes on from JAIWYR010000038.1 coordinate 106,172, forward strand.
GCTGCGACGCTGGAGTGGGGGACGTCATGAAGTCCGAAAAGTTCGACATGTGGGCAGGTACGAGCCGATGCTTAGACGTTACTCGATATCTATGGATATGGTGGTCCGGTTCCTCCGAGATCACGCGCAACATTCCCGTAGATTTCCGCTTGTCCGTAGCTACATCTGCGACAGTCACAGATGTCGTTGCCAGCTATCCATGCCTGTACTCTTACCCAAGATCAGACCTGATCCCGTAGTGGAAGGCACCAGGAAAAAAGCTGTTGAGAATCAGAGTATTTAGAGTAATACACGAAGTAATGAATTTGTTTGACATTTACATGCAGAGGTCTTGAAGTGCGTGACATGCGTTCTTTATGTTCGACCTGTATTTCTGTTAGGTACCTATTCGGGCATCCGCTGCTACCTTGGAAGTCGGTAGTCCGTGTCTACTGTGTCTGAAAGAATCATTGTAGCACTATTAAGTATCTGTTAACTCCGCATGGTCTTCTACAAGGTCAGAAAATCGTGATTTTTTGTCAGACTCAGTAACTCAAAAATTTCCCTTGTATTCATATTTGATTTCACGCAAACATAGCGATGTACGCTCACTGATGGGAACGCAGATGAACGCATCCGAAACGCATCGAAACGCAAACAAACGCATTCACGCACCACGCAAACGCAGAATTCTCTTGGCCCAAGGACAAGTAACGAGAAGAAATGGCACGTAGCTGAGCATGCGACAGCGGAAATTGGTGCACAGGAGACTGCACGGCACGCCGTCGTTGCCATCCTCTCAGAAAGGGACAGTGCTAGATGGTCGTTGAAATGACGGGCTGCTAGGTTTCGGGAACCCTGGAGGATTCTCGTCTATGTGCTGCCATCAGCACCTATTTGGTCACGTAGGCCAATGGAGGAGTCACCAGTACTGCAAGCGAAATTATAATCATGTCTGACCAGACAAGGGCGTGGTTATGTTATGGATATCGTGCCTTTTTCGGCTGGTGCACGAGTCAACATATGCCTGCTCTCGGCCTTCTCGGCCTTGATGACGGCTTACTAGTACTTTCTCTTAATTTCTCTCTACTTCTTGCGGACACTAGAATATTATAGAATCTTGTAGAATATTAATGACTAGTAGTATATATCTTTAATCCATGTCTTTGTATTGGAGATCTCAATCCAATTTTTACCCATCTTCGAACGTCCACTTAACTGTGTGATTTAAGCATATTTGATCGGTTACGCCCAGCGCTTGCCAGTCAATTGCTTCCCGACTACGCCTAGTGCTTGTCGGAAACCCTGTCAGTTACGCCTAGCGCTTGCTGACGCCCTCGTTAACTACGCCTAGCGCTTGTTAGCACCCATATCGGATCCCTCTTGGTGGTTGGAACTCGGCTTTCGGACATCCTCGCTCACAACTCGGGTTTTACTTGAGTATTCATTATCTCATGTATTACTTGAAATACTCTGATTCTTAACAGGTTAACGGACCAAAAGGTAAACTCGCCAGCATATAGCCACCCCGGTCGCATCCGATAAAGTGCACGCGTATGGTATTGCGTGAATTGGTTGAAGTAGCTGAGACATGAGCTTACACGCACAGAGGACGACACAAGATCGAAGACAGGCAGCTGGTTTCGCAGTAGCTTTTTCCGGCGCATATAGCGACACCCAGAGCATTGTCGTTATAACGGTGTTGGAATCTGGGTTATGACCAAATCCAACCGACGTGCCAAAAGGTAAACTCCCCCACATATGCCCACACACGTCCCCGGTCACGTCCTTAAATGCAGCTAGTGTCAAGTGAGCCAACCGCGTGCTGTCAGAAAGATCAGAGAGATATGCCACAGGGACTTTGGAAGATGCAAAGGAGTGAAGAGGTTAAGCTTGAACAGAGCACTGGCTTGCGGCAGAAGTCTCCGCTGCATGGAGGCTGTGGATCGTTGACGGAAAAAGAAGCTTCGAAAATCATCGCACAAGCCGGCCCGATGGACCACGCGACCGCGGCTATTTTTGGCACGCGTCGCGCTTGAATTTGTCACCGTACAACGACGAGGCCGTCTAGTTCCCGAATTTCTTCGGCGCTGGATCTGTATTCAAGAGCCACAATCATATAAGTAAATGACGCGCACATTTTTCACATCCTCGCGCTCTTGCCAGCTAGGAAGAATCTCTGCTCACCCAATGAAGACCTTCCGGTATCCCAGCGATCAAAACACCTTTCTCTCGCATCCTGCGGGTCTGCCTTTCACACTTCCTGCTTTCCTCATATCTGTCCTTTCACAGAGACGATCGTCCTGCTCCCAGGTTTCTCGCCGATTTGAAAGGAAGCCCTGCTTACTTCACTACAAATTGAAACAAAGAATGCATGAAGCCGAAACAGGAGGACACAGGGTCCCTATTAAACGTGTACGGTACGTATGTCGGGGGTTCTCTTCTGTCCGAACCATATTCACTTTTGTGCTTGCAGCTTCGGTCCTCTACTTTCTGTTGGCTCCCACCTTTGTGAACAGTGATAGAATTCCTCTCTATGAGCAATGATGCTGGGCTCCGCTGGTTGCGCTACAAAGGATGTCGCTGACCTCATCTCATGCGTACCGTTCGTTCCTATCCACTTTCTGTTTCTTTATTCCCCTTGTTCTCTTTCTTCACCGCTTCCATTTTCCTATGTTCCCTTACCCCGATGTTGCGTAACCTACGCTTCACCCTCGTTCTACATCCATCGACTGGTGGCCACTCAGTTCCTACGTTCCGCTATATAAAGCCCGAACGCTTTACTACAAAGACTATCTATCTATCCCTTCACGTCTCCGTCTCTCTCAAGTAAAAATCCCTAAATCTCGACAATACACTACCATGCAAAAAAAGGTCTATAGTACCTTCCCACTAGTACTTTTTCGCTTCCACTTATCCTTTGCCCACTAGCAACAAGTACGGACGGTCACAATATCTTATATAGACAAGTTAGCAGGCTCTCAGATCTTCCCGGCGTGCACCAAGGTATTCAAACATCACCTTTCCCCGAACAAAGTTCCCTCCCGTATTACAAACTCGTTAAACATGCCTGCTACTATCATGGCTATGGCCTGTTTTCGCGCCATCTGCAGGGGTCTTGAATATAAAAATACGGATTCATGTCACGTCAGCTGTGCGCACACACCCGATCAGCGGAGCAAGGAAGAGTACGTCAACAAGCAAATGATCATTACAAAAGGTTGAAGATAGAGCCCGCAAATCAACGGAACTTGAACTTTACCTCGATCACTTCGGGAGACTGCACGCGGTGCACCTGACCAGATTCGAATCCATAGTCAAAGGCCCAGCGAAAAAAGAGCATTCTTGTCATGCTCTCAGATAGGGAGGTCCTAAATCGTCATGGAAATAACGCGCGGCTAGTTATCGTAGTAACCTTTCTGGTGCAAAACAACGTGGACGCAAGGAGCCACGGAGGCCTCTCTCGCTGCGAGACGACTTGGAGGACCGTAACGAGCTGGTTCAGGTAGTCTATATATATTCATTCTAACCAAAGTGACGTGAATCCCGCCCGATGGTGCACATCTTGAAGGCCTCGTGGAAACATTCTTTGGAGCCACCGACGCTGGAATCGAGGTTATCAACACGTCCGACTGGTTAAGGAAACTCCCCCGCATATGTCCACGTCCCCTCCTCAAATTCAACTACATCGTCCAGGAAGGTTCAAGAGAGATCTCTGTGGATGTGAGAGGAACCCGCATGCACATGAGAGAACGATTACTCCTGTCAGAAAGGAATGGGATGGACAGCAGAGGTCTCCGCTGCATGGGGGCTAAGGAAAGGACGAAGCCTTCGGAAACGACTTCTAGGTGAAGTATTCCAGAGACGACTATCCGTGTAAAACCTGCATAATGTAGAGAGAAAAAAATCATCAGGTGGGAGTATCTATACCATGAGCTAATGCGGGGTCGAACCGACGGGGCCTATACAGCCATTGACCTATAAGAGCACAGAGGGTACTGTTTCGTTTCCTCACTTAGTCCTCGCTAGATCAAGGACCGCCTAGGGGACATTCAGATATTCAGTCAAGAATCTCTCCGTATCAATCGCGCTTTCATGCTTCGGGGAATTCAAGATATCGATGAGAAGAAAGAATAAAACAGAGCATCGGCGTCGGATGGCACGTAGCGTCACACCACCTCAGTTTTTCGTTTTCACCTAATGGTCACGCACAGAAAATTAAACAACGCCGTAAATTTAAACATCAGTATACAATTATACAATCTAAGATCTGAATGGTCAGTCAGAACAGGCAGTAAATTGCGACGCACAGTGACGTACATAAAGCGAGGCTGAGTGGTGTCCTAAACTTCACCCTAGAACGATACCCGGCAAACCGAGTGTTTCCTCTCAAATGCATTGGTTCGGAGGTGCCCTCGACGTTAACGTTAAAATGTTAACGCGTGAGGCGTGCATGGTCTGCTGCGATGAGATATCTATATGCGGAAGAGCATCGTCAAATACAGGTCGCCCTCTAATCAGAACAACAAACCCTCAGAAACACATGACGCCTCTCTAAGCTCACTTTCTGAGAGAATAAGACCACCCCTGCACCAAGGGTGATTCACACTCGACAAGATTTCGTCGTTAACAGGTGGCATCCGTCATGAGAGAAGATCCGGAATAGATTGTTGATTCAAGGAATCCACGAGAACGGAGCATCGAGGACCGGGGAAGTGGAAGGGAAGCGAAGGTGACGGTGAGGAAGAAAGATCTCGATCGAAGTGGCATGGTGACCCCCCGGACACCAGACGCGCACGGACCCGCTACGAGATTCCGAGCCCGGGTGGAGTTACTTTGAAGCAGCATTCTGTAGATCGAAGACAGGGATTGTTAGCGTCGTTACTCGATAGTGGAAACTGGGCTTTACCCCGTACGGCCGTATCGCTCGTGGAAAGTGCGTGCTGCGACACCGCTGCCAGCGAACTGCCAGCTATCCATGCCAGTACTCTTACGGAAGATTCGAGCTGATCCTGTTGTCGAAGGCGCCAGCAAAAAATCCTTCCCGGCATCCTGACATAAAAGCAATGACGCGCAACTAGCGTTGTAGCAATTTTCTGGATCCTGGCATATACACTGAGGACCCAGGGACACGCGGGGAGCATTTTCCTATTTGCGCTACTATCAGGCTGGAGAGTCTCGCCCGTAGAAGAATGCTGCACGGGGTAAATATGAGACGACTTGCTGCAGCCACCGGTACTACAATCGGTGGTGAAACCAAATCCGACGGGTCGAGGACGTAGTCAACGTACCAAAAAGTAGACACCCGCGCATATAGCCACATCCGTTCCATCCTCAAATCTAACTAGATGCTTTTCCTTGTTTATGCAGCGCGGCCGCATTGTGTTGCGAACGTAGGTAGAACCCGATGGCTGGGATAGGACTGCAGGAATCCACGTGCACTGAAGATCTATCTGGCGGCAAAAAGAGCGATGAGCGATGGCTCAGCCGCGTGTTCTCAGTGAGATCAGAGAGAAACATGACCGAGTCTTTTATGGATGTAAAGGAGCGACGAAGGCATAAGATTTCGACGGAGCATCATCGCCTCAGCACCGATCCAAAGACAACACAAAGAATGGGAAAGAGTAAAACATAGCACATGGGCGACGTTGATGGCGGACGAGGAAGGAAAGAAAGAAATCTTCGGGAATTGAAACTGAATGTGTACAAGCCGGGCCGAGGAGCCACGCGATCATGCACAAATCACGCGTATTCTTGTGACGCGTCGCCTGACGAGTTTGCTTAACTTCAATTTCCAATGTGTAGTTTCTTGAAGACTGACTAGGACTGGTGAAATTTTGAACACGGTTGCGTTATTCACTACTGATTATCAGAGACCGATGCAAAAGTTATTGGACACCGTCACTCAGAGTTGAGGCAAGAAGCTGACAAAAAGGAAGGCGCGCCCCGCAACGACCACGTTGCCTCAAACACCACCTAATTTGTAATCATCAGTAGAATAAACAGCGGAATAACGCATCCGGATTCCGTGCACACATGCATATGCACAGGAAACGTAAATTGTGAAATGACACCCTATATGAGGAGCAAAAAATATTGATCCTAATACACAACAGCAGGCCCACGGAGTCGAACCGTAGATAACTTTTTCCGCCCAACTTCCTGCTGATCTACGTTTGCATGGGTAGCTTATGAAATGGCAGAATGAAGATCCCTCGGAGGCAGATAGTGCAATCATATCTGAACACGACTGTTTCTCCGAGTCTTTTAGGGCCGAAGTTCGATGTGATTCAATTTATACCACGCAACAGGCAGAGGAGAGATCACCGCTGGATCAGAGAACTGTGATTTACAAACCATGTGAATAAAATGTATGAGCTGGATCGAAGTCCAGCTTCCGAAGGCCCATATGGACTCAGCTCAAATAGGCTTTGTTAGGATACACAGTTAGGATGGATTTCCAAAATAAAACAGCACCTATAACTCACTTTGACACCCAGATCCTACTAGGAATAACTTTCCCTGTTTAAAAGAAAGAAGGATAGCAAAAGACACATTTCACCGCACACCGTTACCTGGACTCGAACCAAGATGTGCTGACAAGTTATAACCCAACTACAACGGCCCCCGTACAAATTTTAGTTCATCGACCGAAGAAAAATCATCCTCTGATAAAAAATAGAAGGAACGTACAGAAAAGGTAATTCAAGAATTCAGTGAAGAGGCCTAAAAAGGAGTAAGTTTTGTTAAATGGACAGCCCGCGGAATCGAACCGTGGACATCACTCAATATGCCGCTTGGCATGCCGAGCTAGTACATACGAAAGAAGATCCGGGCCATTAGTCCAATGCGAACGACAGATTTTGTTGACTCGTATTGGCTGTAAGATAAAAGAAGCAGAGCAGTTATTTATTACCTCCCCATCACGAGCAAAGATGGTTTGTACCGTTTTATTAAGATGCTTTTATATACTGAGAAAATGTGAACATGAAAATCTAAATTGATATGGGTATTGACTGGTCTCCGCCGTATCCCTCCTTGCTTGAATATCTCATGTGTGCCTTATCAAGAATCATAGCTTCATAACAAATAAGCAGGCTCATCAAAACAAGGAGCAGAAGTACGTACAGTGATGATCTCAAGGCGAAGCACATCAATAAGATTCAGAATGGATGCCCGTCGCAGATACCGGTACCATCGGGGTTCACTAGTGATGATTATTATTGTTGCGTAGGTGACGCCGAGCGTGCTCTTCGATTGTTTGTTAGGACAGGTAGGGAACCGAACAATTTGATGTTCTTAGTATAAACGTCGCTGCATTGACAGTCACATATATAGAACAAGTTCGCTGCTGTAATTTAATGGACGCCAGATTGAATGAGGAGAATACGTTGGAAAGTCGGGTCCGAGTATTAACCAGGGCGGGAACACGATGCGCCAATCGGAGATCCTTTTCATCACCATATCCTAATAGGACGAAGATTTGTATCCGTTCGTTTCCTTGTCCACAACCTTGCTTTCAGTGATCTATGGCTGTACAAATTTCAAGCTTAACCAACAAGCCATAATCACTACCGTGATCTTCGAACGGCTCGGAAGATTTGTGGATCAAGTACCGCCTCGAATATTCAGGGACACCTGGGCGTCAAGCGGAGATCTGAACGGTGAGTCAGAAAAATCACCACGTAGCCAGGCATAGTTATGTACATAAACCGAAGATGAGTGTGACTCGACGAAGCTGCCGCAGTGCCTTAAACTTCAACCTAGAGTGATACCCGACAAACCAGATATTTCCTCCCGAAGACGTTGATTAGAAGGAGCCACCAAGGTTAGTGGGTGAGACGTGCATGACTCACCGCAACAAGATATCTCTATGTATACGCACATCATCAAATACTGATCGCCCTCATTGAATTGGAACAACAAACCTTCTGTGGTACATGACAGCTCGGTAGCCTCAGTTCCTACGGGATTAATTTTGTCCCCGGGCCAAAGGTGATCCAGACTGGACGAGACTTCCGCCATTAACAGGTAGCATCCATCACGAGCAAAGACACGGCATAGACATCGGATTCAAGGAATTGGCGAGAACGGAGCATCGAGGACCGGTGAAGGTGATGGTAAAGAAGAAGGATGTCGGTCGAAGCAGCTTATTGGCCCCGGACACCGGGCATGCACGGATCCGCTATGCGATTCCGAGCCCAGGTGGAGTCGTTTGGCACCAGAGGAGCAAAGAAGGCATCAACGAGTAAATTATGATTACCTCGAGACGGCATTCTGTTGATCAGAGACGGAGGTCGTTAGTGTCGTTACGCGAGAGTGGATAACTGAGCTTTACCTCGTGAACTCGTGTTGCTCGTGGAGAGTGCATGGTGCAACGTCACCGACCGCTATTGCCAACGTCAGAGCTGATCCTGTAGTCGACGGTGCCAGCGAAAAAGCTTTCCCGACATCCTGTCAGAGAGGGAATGATGTGCAACGATCGGCGTAGCAGCCTCTCAGGTGCATACAACGAGGACCCATCGTATTTGTGGTACCATCATGCCAGAGAGTGTCGCCCGTAAAAAATTATGCGTTGCCGCTGGAAGTCGTCCTTGGCAGCCACCGATGCTAGAATCGAGGTTGTAATCAAGTCCGACGACTCAAGGGCATAGTAAACGTACCGAAAGGTAAACTCTCCCGCATATAACCACACCTATCCCATCCTTGAATCTAACCAGATGCTCTTCCTTGTTTATGCAGCGCTGCCGCATTGTGTCACGAGGGTAGGTAGAACTCTGTGACTGGGACAGGAACCCGCACGCACAGAAGATCTACCTGGCACCGAAAAGAGCGATGACCGATGGCTCAGTCGCGCGCTGAGATCAGAGAGAAACATAGCCGGGTCTTTTAGGGTTGTAAAGGAGCGTCGAAGGCATAAGATTTTGACGGAGCGTCATCGCCTCAGCACAGATCCAAAGACCGCACAGAGAATGAGAAAGAGTAAAGTATAGTAGAGGTTTCCGCTGCATGGACGACGTTGATGGTGGATGATGAAGGAAATAAAGAAGCCTTCGGGAATCGGAACTGCACACGAGCCGGGCCGATGGCCACGCGATCACGCTCAAATCACGCGTATTCTTGGGACGCGTCGCCTGACAAGTCTGCTTTACTTCACTTTCCAATGCCGAGTTTCTTGAAGACTGGCTAGGACTTCGCGTTGAACGTTTGAACACGTTTACATTCTTCATTTGTATTTATTGATTATCAGCGACCGACGCAAGCGGCAAAAGGTAGATATTCTTGAGCTCTTGGATGCCGTCACTCAGAGTTGACAACGTCAAACCACGAAGCTGAAAAACAGGAAAGCGCGCTGCGCAACACCCACTTTGCCTCAAATGCCGCCTAACTAGTAATCATCATTAGAATAAACAGTAGAGTCAGCCGAATGCTGCGCACACATGCATAGATACAGGAAACGTAATTTACAAAACAAAGCCAACAAACCGATACACTACACGAGAAGCAAAAATCACTGAAGCTAACAATCAACAGCGGGCTCACGGAATCGAACCGTAGATAACCTTTTCCGTTCAACTTGCCACTGGTTCACTTTTGCACAAGTAGCTTACGAAATAACAGAATGGAGATCTCTTGGAGGCAGATGGTGCAATCGTATCTAAGCACGACGGTTCCTCTGAGTCTTTTAGACCCCACATTAGTTTAATTGAGAACGGGCTCGATGTGATTCCATTTACAAGATGCAACAGGTAGAGGAGATATCACCGCTAGATCGGACAACCGTGTTCTTACGAGTCACGCAATGAAAATGTACACAAGGACAGAGCCGAACCAAAGGCCAGTTTCCGAAACTTTGTATGGACTCAGCCAAACTAAGCTTGGTTGATTAGGATGGAATTCCAAAAGAGGATATCGCCTGTAACTCACCTGAATACCCAGACCGGCTAGGAACAACTTTTCCCCTGGAAAAGAAAGCTGATAGGCCAAGGGTACAAAAACACCATATATTCCCAACATGCCGTTACTTGGACTTGAAGCAAGAGCGTAACAATGAGTTAAATCACAACACGTTGGCCACTAAGCCATGACGGTCTCGATGTAAGTCTTGATTTATAAGGAGATTCATCGACAGAAACACAATCGTCCTCCCAAAAAATAGAAGTGATGAGCACAGGAAAGGTACCTCATGAAGCGAAAAGTCCGAAAAGACCGTAGAGTCAGTTTTGTTAAATGGACAGCCCGCGGAATCGAACCGTGGATACCGCTTGATATGTCTCTTGGCATGCCTAGCTAGTACATATGAATGAAGATCCGGGGCCGGAAAGATAATTAGTCCAATGTAAACGACAACTTTAGTGCTGTAGGATGAAATAGACGGAGCAGACATAGTCGACTATCGAGCTGTGTTTTGACAAGCCAGCAATTGTAATCCACGCAATAAGAGCGCACCTATTTTCTGGACCTCTGCGAAATTTGGCTTCCTCGCAAATTGAAAACCAGCCTGTTCACAGAAGCTAAGCGATCAGCGTTGATTTTCACAACTTCATGCGCAAGAGGAGTATCAATGCCGAGAGAGAGAGATACGACGGCGTCCCAACAATATTTCTTCGCGACCAAGAGAAAGGGTCGAAAGGAAAGGAGTGCCCCTTTCATACCTCAGTCGTCGACGTGGTGGTAAACGGTAAAGGCACCTTTCCGTATCCTACTCAATAGGAAGCCCCCAACTCAAAAACAACAACCATATTCCAGGTGACGGAATCGAACTTGACTTGCTGGATCTCCGTTGATCGTAAAGCCGGAGTCGTGACACGAAGGCTGTTGAAGGGACCTGTGAGCGTTGGTAAACTAGCAGCCATCCATTCGAGTTAGGAAACTAGATTAAATCATCAGTTACACATCTACGGAATTTTTTTAACGTACCGGAAAATATGACGGGCAACCTGGTAATAAAAGCTCAGAGTGACGATCCAATCCGGATGCTTGTCATTCTCCTCATCTTCGTTAATAGTTATGAGGTGGTGCAGGGGTAACTTGAGTTCTGCGCTTGGCATGGTATCGAGGTGATCGATACAACTCCTACAAATCAGGGCTAACGTTGATCATGAATGCTACACACAGGATGACACTTTAGGATTTGCATCCAACGAAATCAAAGAGGAAAGTATGACTGATCTGATTTCGAACTGCGCAGAAGGTAGCCCAACATGAATGAAGTTAGGAAATCCCATCATCGGCGGAACATCCAGTCGCGAAGCACGGGTGAGTTCGCTTGGATGAAATACATATGCTCACAAACAAGGTAAGCAATCTTCCTGATTCCAGAACCTCCTGCCATGCGGACCGTAATGGTGGATTTTTGTCTTGTGTTTGTAGGCAGTACGTGACAGAGCAGAAGCACGGAAACAGGCATTTTCATCATAGTGTAAACGAATACAATACATAATTGGCATAGAGAATGAGTGAAGTTGCCGTTATGTAAAACGGTATCAACGTACAAGAGAAGATCGGGCATGCCACCGAGAAGGTACTCGAAAATAAAGAATACAACATTTCTTCGGCACACGTCACGACAACCCACTGGCATTGCTCATGCCAAGTATATGTCGCATTAGGCGTCGTATATGCCGCGGTTACGCAGGAGAGGAGAGCATCGGGAAAAATTCAAAAATCTAAAGCGAGAATGAGGACAACATAAATCCGAGTAGGCGACTTCGTACCAATGAAACCTGACTTCAAACTCCGGTCCGACTGAAATACCGACACCGACGTCGGGTACCAGGAGAACCGTCCTACGGACTTCGCACGCATTCAAAGTGGCCAGCATGGTAAGTCCAACCCTCATCTGCATATGGCATTCAGACGTGGCGTATGCAGCATGATGCGGAGGGGCGATGCTACATGTTAACTCGGGGAAGTTCTCGTGTTTCCTCTCAAATGTGTTCATTCGAGGGGGTCATCGAGGTTAACGCACAAGACGTGAACGGGCCGCCGCGATAAGAGATCTGTATGCAGAAGTGCATCGTCAAAAAATGGTCGCCCTCATTGAATCGGAAGAACAAACCTTCTGCATGACGTGGTAGGCGCACTAGCCACACTTCATGCAGGATTAATTGTGTCCTCGTGTCAAGCGTGATCCATAATCGACGAGATTTTTGCCCTTAACAGGTAGCATCCATCATGAGAGAACATCCAGGGGAGACTTTTGATTCAAGGCATTCAAGAGAATGGAGCGTCGAGGACCGGTGAAATGTGAAGAAAACAAAGGCGACAGCAAGGATGAAACATCTCGATTGACCCTCGGACGTGCACGGACCCACAACCCAACTGAGCATGCGATAGCGGAAATTAGAATGACCCAACAGACTGTAAGGGACACCGTTCCTGCCAGCTAAGAGTATACCTGGCATCCTCTCAGAATCGGACTAGGGAAGGTCCTACATCGTTATATGGAAATGACACACAGCTAGGTTTCAGATGCAGGAAGGCCTGGAGGATTCTGGTCTTTGTACGACATCATCGCATGATTATTGTGCTCTCACTGGAGAGTGTGCGAGATGGCTTGAAAGAGCACAACGAGCTGATCGGTGATGGTGAAGCGAGACTCCAGCCCGAGTCTGACATACGTCTTGGAATTGTGTTCATAATCAAGTCAGATAGCACAAGGGTGTAGTGCACGTACCAAAAGGCAAACTCCCCGCATATATCCACGCATCCCGTTCTCGAATTCAACTAGATGTTACGGGGAGTCATAGAGCTCTGACACGCCGTGGTGCGCATCAAAACACGAGATAGCAGAAGTTGTAGTTGCATGGATGATGTCGATGGTGGCTGAGGAAAGAAAAGAAGTGTTCGGCCCACGAGCCGGCCGAGGGACCAAGCGATCACAGCTATTTTCGGCTCACGTTGCTTAAGAGCTACCAGAAATTCAAGCAGGACAGCTCAAGGTCTCTACGGACATTCATGGACGGAAGAATCGCTGTATTACTAATGTTGTCTTTGTTGGTCTTCATGGTGTGACTCCGGAGATCCTGTTGGACTACTGAGAGATTAGACGGTATGTGGTACGTGCGAAAGGTTCGGCATGTAGTGGATATACTTGGGTGGATGATTTTCTATGAAGGCCCCATTTCGAGAAAGACTAGGTTTAACTTTATTTTCACCACCCCGATGTTCCGAGTAGCAAAACACGTTCTCTCGCATCCTCTTCCCCCCACACTGCCTGCGTTTCTCATTCACAACTTGTCCTTGCACGGAGATCTCTACCCTGCTCTCGTCGGCTTCAGCTGTCGGGAAACTATTCCATGACTGCACAATATCTCATTTGAATTTTTGAACAAAGATCTCCGTAACCACGATCATTCCGTGGTGCACGGTCACCAGAGTTCACACCGCCAAAATAGATGCGAGTCCCGTTAGTATCACGGCCATTCTTCCTTCTTTAACCGTTCTGAGAGCCCTGGGATTGGCTGGCTTGACGTTCTTCTCTGTGAGTAAATATTTTGCATTGTTGGCAAGTCTCCTGTTCACAGTCAAAGAGCTCAGGGTTCGCAGGAATATTCCATGAATCCCAGTCAACGCGGTCTGTTGGTCGTAGGATTGAACTGACGCGGTTGCACACTGATTCGGCTGGGGACATGGCGCCTTTTATTAGAGAGGATTGCCCGATTGACATTGTGTCATTACAAGCCAAGTCCCTTCGACATCCAGATCTGCAGAATTCTATATACTTCATTCGGAGGATCCCCTTTCAGGACGGTTCTCTTTTCGCAGAATGATGCAGTCATAAAGATCATCATTGTTTACCGTGGGGTGGCTTATATTACTATCAATGACATTGTACATGCGAACACTTCGACTGCCTCTGTTCTCGTTTTATAATATACACATCTCCGACTTGATATGATAAATATTTTATGCATTACAAGGATGTCCGTGTCATTGTAGTCACCGTTACCCTTTATAAGATGAAGCGCAGACTCGGATCCTAGAAGAAATTCATCGATTCGCTCCAGAATAAGATGGAAAACTCACTATATGATGAGCGCTACCAATTTGAGGTTTCTGACTGTACTTTTGATGTAGAATCTTCCTATAAAGATGAATCAAAGGTAGGGACGTCAATGAGAGAAGTTTGTTAGCGTGTGTATCTTTCTAACCTGACTGATTGAAGTAGCTGTTGGAAAGATTGTTCGGGGTTCTTCATGAGTGATGAGATGAAGGCCTAGTGCCTCCGGTCAGGGAAATTTTGTAAGCGCAAAGTGAATCGCTCACGTAGCTCATAGCGCCGATGTGTACACCTCCCAGGAAAGTATCTGCACTTGTCTGACCATCTTCACTTCCCGACCACGATATCTATGCAAATTATAAATTATTTTGCTCAAAAATAAAGGTGATGTGACGTACGACATCAGCAGGTGTGGATTTGAAGTTTTTCCAACTCCTGGATACGCTCGATCTTTTCAGTTGACCATAAGGATCATACTTTGAGTTCCCCAATCAGCCCAGGGAAAAGGTAGGCAACATTACCATGCACTTACACTATAAGGCAGATCTAAGGCAGGAGAGAATGAGCACCATATTCGACACCAGTAGACACACATACCCAAAGCAGTTCCGGAGTGACAGCACTACACAGTCAGGATAACTTACTGGCATATAAACTTTGAGAATTTACTGGCTTACATCGAACAGAGCCTGGGTTCAGATGAATTATTGTTTCGATTGTTCAAAAAAGTACTTACTGTCAGACGGCACCCAGAAGGAAGAGGCTTGACCATGATCAAGTGCATTTCCTGTGCGGACAGTAAGCAAGAAACGACAAGTCAAAGACTTGTGAGCTCACATCATCGATGATTTCTCCATGAAGCTCAAAGTCAACCGGTAAAATGACTGGAAATGAGAGTCAGAGTCTATGAGGTATAGGCAGATTTGAGCATACCTTGGTCATAACCATCAACTTCATCTCCATCCAGGTCTCTCGTTTGTCCGCCATGTCCAGAGTCTAATAGCAAAGGATGAGAAAGAGAGCAAATTGACCAGTCTTTAGCGGCGTTACAGTGAAAGAAGAATGAGTCATGTGGTTGAGCGTCCTTGACAAGCCAGCGCATTCCATCAACCATGTTCTTCCTTGTCGGCTGGGAACGGGGATTGGTGCTATCGTCGGTGAGCATCACAATATCTCTAGACTGATATCCCCAGCAACCTGTTGTCGCAGGGTCAGCATCCGAAAAGAAGACTATAAAATTCAACCAACAGATTAAAAAGTCCCGTATATGTCTGGCATCATTAATGCATCCTTTAAGTTCGCGGGATTGTCCACGATAATTGATTCCAATCTAGCCGCTGAAGGTCAGCACTTAAAATTCCGATTGTAAGGGGAAAGCCTACACAAAGCGCTTTTTTACGTCCGTTGCACTTGGAATACATGAAAGACTGGTTCTGTGAGGGTCGAGAGGGTCGCATGGGTTTTGCGACAGGAGGGGGGGTTGAAGGACGTAGGAGACTGCCACTATGACTGTTATGGTGACTATGATGATGCGGAATGCTAAAAATAATATCCTGACTGCTGCTGTGGACCAAGTAAGCGCCGCGCTCGGGTTCAGAATGATGCCGGTGGGTACTACTGCTACTGTTATGATGATGGTGATGATGATAATGTTCTTCACGATTACTGAGAGCCTTGGGTACCCCAGAACGAATATTCATGCTGAAACAACGAATGATTATTTTCTTCAAAGGGCTCCCCGAGAGTGTGCACGTACTCTGGGACAGTTCTACATAACTTGTGCTGAGCGCGTCACAGGACGACAGTGTGGAATTGCGGACTTACAGAGAATGGGAATCGACAAGGGCCGGAACCAAGCCGTGAGATAGGGCACCGGAGTATCGGGTATGGTGAGAAGAGCCTGGAGCTGCGACACGTTTGCCATAGCTGGGCTGACCATGTGCACTACTTATGCGTTATTGACCTGTGGTCCGCATCGCCAAATGGCTACTCACACGGTCGGAAACCTGTATGGGTTTTTGTACATCAAGGCAAGTTAATCGAAGGGTATTCTGTACTCACGAAGGGGATAGCGTGCCATAGGCCAATGGTTGAGATAAATGATATCCGTTGGGGGTCCGAGTGGGGCTGTTTGTACCAGAAAAATCCGACATCGTCCTGACGAGTTATTGATGCAAAGCACGCCGAAATGAAAGAGCGGCAGAAACAAGGATGCTGTTCTAAAAAAAAGGCTGTCGAGCGAGATAGTGGTGGTAAGAGGAAGAGATATCGGCTGGCTTGTGCCAAGATCAAACCCAGATCAATCAGTTTCAAAACTTTGCCGAATGACCTTCTATCGGATGGTGCCTTTTCTCACTCTAATCCTGGCGCTTAGTTCAGTCTGGCAGTTCACCTGAGCACGACATTTTCGTATCCCCCACCTTGGCATAAAATTTCTGATACAGATCTCACGTTCTTTATAGTCCGTGAAAATGGCTGATAATATAACACGGAACAGACCTTGAGTCGGAGATCATGTTCGATCATGATCGACCTGATTATATCCATCCTCCTCCGAGTGCTATCCTTATCTTTGCTATTTTGTGGAAAATGATATGGAGGAGACGTCTACGAATATACATGGAGGAACACCCCCAAAGCCTTCAATTGTGTCATAGTACAATTTATTCACTTCGCTTTGCCAGAACCAAGCATGCTCTTGTCGGAATTTATACCTGAAGTCGATTAATCAGTCCAACCGCTCTAGCCCAACAACAGAACATGCCAGAAACAAACCTGAAGCCGATTCTTCCTATTGTTCCATTCCATAGGAGTGGTAAAGTATTGCCCACCTGGCTTGACATTATCTGAGCTGCCGAAACTTGGCAAAGCCACGCTGTACTTCCCTGCTTCATCGACCCAAACTGGATAGTCCGTCAAACTCCACGCGCCCCATGGAAGTTGAATACAAAAAGCGGACCTTCACGTTCGCATACAATCATTTTGTCAACCTCGTGCTTTAGCGAGACGTAAGTCTAGCGTATGCGTCGTCAAAAGCATCTCGCGCCACAGAACTGGCAACACTTACAGGTTGCGCAGAAGGCCAGCCGGACTTCTCGTCTGCATGAGTCAGGGCGTTGTTGAGGTACTTGTACCGAAGTAAAGGGACATCTACCACGTTCTACTGGCGACGCGCATACTGGAATCACCCTCTCAGGGAAAGTTGAGCCACTGTATAAAATCAGCTAAGTCGCATTTGTAAATCTATGAACGCACTTCGGAATATCCAGAGAATATGTCAAAAGCCTACAAAGTGTTTCATTTTCACACGGCGTCGTTTGCCTAGAAACGGTTAATCTCGTCTCGAGAACCATCTAAGTGCACATACCAACATGAGATAAACAATTACCTCGAGATCAGCAGAGTTACCAAAATATTCATGGCACCCGCCTGAGAACTCAGCTCGGATTCCATGGTGCGTATGTATCATGCTGGTCACACCGTCAAACCGAAATCCGTCGAACTGATATTCATCCATGTAGAATCGGAGGTTGTGCAAGAGGAATCCACCTTTGTGCAGATCACAATTGTTGGCTCTCGTCTTGTGCTTTCAGATGATACGAGACGGAACAGAAACGAGGAGACAAGCATTTTAATTTCAGTGTAAACGAATACAGTAGATAGCTAGCATAGAGAATTAGCGTAGTCGCCGTTACTTGAAACAGTATCACCTTACCAGGGGAGACCACCGAGAAGGTACTCTGAAACGCAGAATACGACAGTTCTTTGGTATGCGTCGCCACAACCTTTATTGCGGTATCGCCAATGCGGAGTATATGTGCAGTAGGTGTCGTCTACACCGGGGGTACGCAGGAGATGAGAGCACTGGAAAAGTTGAAAAATCTAGAGCGAGAATGAGGACAACATCGATCGTAGTAAGCGAGTTTCGTACCAATGAATACTAGATTTGAACCTCTTCCCTGACTGAAATACCGACATCAGTTCCAAGAGAACCGTCCTACTAACTTGACGCGCATACAAGGCAGGCAGCGCGGTAATGCCGGTCCTCATCGATGCTATCTTGCCTATCTTGCATTTGGACGTGATGTGTGTGGACGAGCGGCGACGTAGGACTATCGAGGCATATTGGGCCAAAAGGGAATTGGAGAAATGGCAACATACGCACAGGGTACCACACCATTCCCACTAGCTTGGGCCGATTTCTTCAGAGAGGATGAAATGCCACCGAAGGAAATCCAGTGCAAGTTTTCGTATAGCAATCTAAGGCTAATGATCGATAAGGCATGCGAAATATTGATACTGAAAACACATACCATCACCGGAACCAGTCACCCACAACTCCAAAAAATGTTTGTCAAATATGATGAGGTCCCGAATTCCCTGATGACGCGCGCAGTGCGGATTCATGTCGAACACAGCACCTGCGAAGAAGCATCGCGTTCCTGAACAGTGCCTCGACGGCCAAGTAGCCCACACCGTTTGAGCAGTGCTAGTGGGTACTAGTGAGTACTTTAGTGTTATTAGCCACGTTGCGGAGGTTTCCAGGAAAGAAACAAGCGAGAATGATGGAGGCGTTGATGGTGGTCAGAGCGAAAGGTGCGTCGCTGTTTGCATCACTTTGTCCGGGTGGACGGACCGACGGGTCAGGGGCGCTCCTTCGTTTCATTTATTGCCCTCTTTGACTTTAAGCACCACAGATATCCTAGCCTCAAGGCGTGCCGCCCGAATATTTATAGTCATAGTGGAAGGTGACTGTAACCAGGAGAGATGCCATGGGATATCGCTTCCAACTTGCTCCGATGCTCTTTCCTTTTCGATGATTGCGCAGTAACAAGAGGACGTTACCGATCTCCCCAGCACAATCATACATATCCTCCCCACGCCCTCCAGGCTAGAAGCGGAAGTGTTAAGCCTCACATTCCCACTCCGCTGGTTAATCAGATTCGCCGGACTAGGCAATCTCGCCATAGCACTCTCCCAACAAAAACTCCGCAATTTGAAGGCGCTCAACTTGTAGATCATGAAACCGCTTTATCCATCTTCTCATGACCATGAAGGGGTGTTCAAGGAACGAGTTCAAAGATTCCAACGTAGGCTTGGAGAGTTAGGACTGAGTTCGAAGATAAAGTTCACGGCTAAGCTGGTACCGGATCGGATTCGAGGTGTTACCAGCAAGAATGGGAGATTTTACAAACTCCGCACCCTGAATGAATATGATTTCTACCTTTTTATTTGAACCACCTTTATGTGCTGAGAAAATGTGAACATTGACTACTCACCATCATATTGTGCGCTCCATCAATGATTATGGCAATTGAAGCTCGCGGTTATCTTCTCCGAATGATTGGGTAAACTAGTCGACGTTGAGAGTGCTTTGGGACGAAGTCTGGATCATTAGGTAGGACTGCTAACACCGCCAAGTAGCAATCGGTACAGTGAGAAACAGATTTCCGCTGGATACATCTATAATCATGAGAGAGGTTTACATACAGGGAGGAAAATGAACAGTATACTTCAAAACCAAAGTTCGCACTCTAGCCCAGCAATCAGCTTTGGACTGTGCATAAAATACAGTAAAAAGGGACGTACTATTGAAGACATTACTAATGCAAGCAAGACGGTGATATCAAAGAATATTCATACCACGAAACGTAACTAACCATCGAATTGTCGCTATAAAAGGCGAGGATCGGTTTGGTTCCTTGACGGTCAATGCAGATTGACGTCAGACCAGCGTGAGTTCCTTGGAAACCCAGCGGAAGCAAATAAGAAACGATCAAAAAGCAAGCGATCAGGTCGAAACAGCAATCAAAGACAGAGGCCGCGCAGCAACGGAAATTGGACTTATAACTAGGAGGCACAACACACCCAGAGCCTCAAAATGGCCCAGCGAAAAAAAAGGAGCATTCCTGGCGTAAGGGAACCTTTACGGGAATTACGCGCGGCTAGTTTTCGTAGTAGCCTTTCTGGTGCATGCAACGAGGACAGAGGGAGCAGAGGACCGTAGCGAGCTGGTCCAACTAGTCGTAAGGCGTGACTCCCGCACGACTGGAAGAACTCGGGAGACACCATTCTCTGCAAGTCACTGCAACGTTGGACTCGGGAGTTATCATCCAGCCCGAAACGTCCGTGGACATGTTGGCAGGTATGAGCGGATATTTAAACATTCCTCGATCTCTATGGATAGGAAACGTTGTCTTACCTATATTGAGAACGTGAACTTGTCATTTTTCTTCATCTACCATCCGTCTCCCGCCGTACAATGTGCAAGCGCTGACCCTAACCGTATCTTCCTCTCACGTCCCATATTCATGAAAATCCTGAAGTAATGGGTAAGTCCAGCTATTCCGCACTGAGGTTGAGAATTCCTTACGCTCGGATGAGGTGGGCCAGAACGAGTATAAGGAAGAAAACGAGACGAAACTTCGGGAGCTGGACATAAAGTTTACCTCAGAATGTAAGTTCAAAACATAGATGGGCAGTCACGGACTTTCGATGTTGACCAGATAGCGAATCCTACCAAGAGAGGATGAGCTCATCGCTTTCTCTATTTCACTTGTGCTTACTTTCATCATGCGCACGCCCCATAGTCATCCAGATAGAAAATATATGTGACGTCTACGGAGATATCTTCAAAGTCCGGAGACAGAGGACTTCTAAAGTTCTACCGTTAGGACACAAGGTAAAAACGTAAATGTGAAACGTGCCATACAGGGTGCGGTTCATCTACAATGGACAAGAATACTTTACTGAGGAAGTTTCCTTCGCATACGTAGGCTCAATCAGGTCGTGGGAGACAGAAGCCAAATGAAAACGCTGAAATACGACTGAAAAGCCAAGCCAGGCTAATTTCAGAGGTTACTGTTGATACACCTGCTGGGTGTACACCCTTTAAAAACGCGTGTAATTTGACATTTCCTAGCAATACAACGGTATTACATCGTACCAATCAGTAAGACACAGAAAGAAAGTAGCACATTGTAAAGAAAAGGGTCCACCTGGTAACTTCGAAACGAGCCAATCCAATGCTTGAATAGAAGATCAGGTATTCTACCCGGTAGACCGAGGTTCCAGGTCATGACTCGTATAGTGTAATCACCCAGCATTCCGGCAGAAATTATCCGATCACCTGGTAATGACCTAGTGCGATCGATCAACCTGGTAGCCGTGGATGATATAATACCTGCCAGGTAGAGCATTTATCCTCACCAGGCTGGGTCAGCAAGCATATTAGTCAGTAGTAAAAGGGATTGGTCATAGGGTATCCATAGGATAGTATAAATACCGGTCATGTATCTAGTGGGGGAGCAGGTTTCTGACCCCTGGAACACTACCAGGTGAATAGTATGGGTTTTATTGGTTAAGAGCTTCGAGTCGTAGACTCACCTGGAATAGAAAGATTGTGACCTGGTCACGTTGATACACTTGAAAAGCGTTCACACATGTAATTTTGCGAAATGTATCAATACATACATTTTATAAGATCTAGATACCAAAGCAATGAGATATACCTTAGAGCACAGTATCCTAAGTGTGGACAATGAAGTTCCTTGAGTGATGCTTGGTGGAGCACAAGGCTTAACTGCAGAGTGATACCATAAGGGTCACACTAAGTCTAAAGCCCCAGCACTTGACACTGAGTACGCTGACAATGCACAGAAGATGCATGCTAAGAATGGAACCAGCGAAGCTCAGGAGATAATTGATACTTCGCACAACCTTGATCTATGATGCACGAGGCACTGCCATGCAGGGAACTAGCACTCTAGACCTTAGAATGTTTAGAATTGAAGTAAGACCGATGTCTCTGACTTTGGCTGATGCGTGCGAGGCCTAGACTAGATGCCGGTGGTCCTAGAAGACCATGGAAATCACTAGAAGATATTATTACCATAAATAAGAGTTGCGGGGTAGGCTACAACTCCAAGGAAATACTAGCCGACGTCAGTACGCATGGATAGCGCGGTTAACCGATGTCACGCAGCTGAGAGACCAGGATCTGGCCCCGAGCTGGAGCTCTGAGTAAGCGCCAAGCAATGGCATGATTATGGCAACATACCCGGGACTCAGGAAAGGAAGTTCCGCCAGCCAAGAGTTACTATTTAAGGTTGTATTAATATGTAGAGCGCATAGTATAAATACCGTAGTGTAGTAATAGTGTAGAAGTTTCGGACCCCCATTGTAGTCGCGTGCAAGCCTCCAGCTTGACGCCGTAGCATCAGGATTAGTTTGTAACTTCGAGTGAGAGAATATACCTAGGATTGATATCATATTGAGTGAATTGAGTCGCGCGTGAGGCATAGAAAGCTAACGTGGCACTTGTGTGACTGTTAATTGGTTGGGTGACTTGAGCTCTAACCTGAGAAGAGGAGTTTAGTGTCATTGTGGACGCGCTCTTGTGCTTTGAGGGTTTCTTGCGACGCGCGGTGCTACAGGCGGCAGAGGTTCAAACCCTTTGGTCTGATTAGTGTTCGTACAGAGGCCTTCTTTTAACGCGCGGCACTACAGGCGGCACAGGTTCAAACCCTGTGGTCTGATTAGTGCGCACTTGAGGGTTCTCATTTCCGCAAGAGGCAGAGGTTCAAACCCTGTGGGTCTACGATCGGTTTGGAAGCTTGAGCATGTGGGTTCAAATCCTGTGGCTTGAGTGGACGTGTTTTGAAGGGTTTCTGCTTAGAGCGCAAGCTTTAAGTCGTGTTTAGGGTGTGTTTAAGTTCTTTGTGGTCACCTGGGTGTGTCGCGCGAGGCTTATTGAGGGTTTTGTTGGTGTGTGGCAACGAGTTGTGTATTGTAGTACACCTTGCCTTGAGGCCCGGCGACATCTGTCGCCCCTCTTGTTATTAAAAGCCTTTGGACTTAGAGAGATCTAGATACCCTATGAGCGCTATCGCTATACGTGTGTATCATATATTCTGAGAGTTTAGTTGTATTGCTTCAATCTGCTTCTATCACATAATATCCCCCCAAGAACTTTGAGGGTTTGTGTGTGTAGTGTTGGGTGTGGGTGTGATCAGTGTCTTCGATGCTGTTGCATTTCTAGCCTGCGCACACAGAGTCTCTTCAACGTTGTGTGTGCAAGAACAGACAAGCAAGCGAACAGAATTAAGCTAGAAACAGAAAGTCAAGACCCGAGAAACAGTTCAGAACCAGTCAGTGTGTTTTAAGTCGCAACCAGGTGCAACGTATCAGCATTGAAACTGCACCAGGCAGCCAGCACGAGTTCAGAACCTGCACCAGGCAGTTATTCTGTATCAGTTTGAGTTTGTGTTCAGTAACACATTGAACTTAAAAGTGGACATTGCAATATATTCTTTATACAAATCATATTCATTGCACCTGGAACTTGTATCCTACAGTACAAAGCATCGTAACCTGGTATAACATACCTCCCTTCGAACTGCAATTACTGAGTGTTTGTGTGGTGTTTAGTGTGTAGCACTTTGCATTCATATAGGTGCTCAGCACCTTTCACTGTGTTTCCAGAAAGAATGGTTAACATTAGACATTCATACAGAACAATGTACTAGTTTGCGGCTATGCAGGAGACATGGATATTTGATGACCAAATGCATTTTTGTGCATAATACAACGTCATTTTCAGTTCATTGGAAGCACAGCCCGCTAGAATTCAAGCCATCGATTAGAAGGTGTAACACAGAGCATGGGCGGTGGATTGTACATGTAAGTAGCACCACACCACCTCACTCGCTCGTTCTCAGCTGGTGGTCACACAGAGAAAATGAACAACGCAATCAATTTAAGCATGCATATACATTCATATGATCTGAATGGTTGGTCAGAACAGGCATCAAGGAGCTATGCATAGATACACACATAAACAGAGGATGTGTGGGACCCAATGAAGTTGAAGCGGTGTCCCAAACTTCACTCTAGAATGATATCCGACAAACCAGATATTATCCTCTCAATGGGTTCATAAGAAAATATCATGGAGGTTGGCGCGCGAGACATGCATGGTCTGCCACGATAAGAGATCTCTATGCGGAAGAGTATTGTCAAATACAGGTTTCCCTCAAATCGGAACAACAAACCCTTAGCAACACATGACGCCTCACTATGCTCACTTCCTGAGAGAATAAGACCATCCCTGCACCAAGGGTGATCCACAGTTGATAAGATTTTCGCCGTTAACAGGTGGCATCCATTATAAGAGAAGATCCGGGATAGACTTTTTATTCCAGGAATCTACAAGAACGGAGCATTGAGGACTGGAGAAGTGGGAGGGAGACGAAGGTGACGGTGAGGAAGAAAGATCTTGGTCAAAGTGGCGTGTTGACCCCCCGGACACCAAATGCGCACGGACCCACTATGCGATTCTGAACCTACGTGGGGTTACTTCAAAGCAGCATCCTCTAGATCAAAAACAGAGATCATTAGCATCGTTAATCAATAGTAGAAACTGCGCTTTACCCTGTACGACCATATCTCTCATAGAGAGGTGCAACACTGCTCCCAGCCATTCATGCTTGTACTCTTACCCAAGATCGGGGCCAATCCTGTAGTCGAAGGCACCAGTGAAAATGCCTCCCTTGCATCCTGGCAGAAAGGGATAATGCACAATTAGCATTGTAGCAGCCTTTCTGGTGCATATAACGATGACCCAGGGAGACGTGGGGAGCATTTTCCTATTCGAACTACTATCGTGCCAGAGACTCTTGCATGTAGGAGGATATGTGTTATCTGCACGGGGTAAAAATGAGGTGACTTGCTGTAGCCACTGGTGCTAGAACCGGGGTCATAATCAAGTTCGATGGGACAAGGGCATAGTCAACGTACGGAAAGGTGAACATCCCTACATACATCCACATCTGTCCCATCGTCAAATATAGCTGGGTGCTCTTTCTTGTTTATCCAGAGCAGCCACATTGCGATGCGAGTGTAGGTAGAACTGTGTGGCTGTGACAGGAACTCATGCGCACAGAAGATCTACCTGGCAGCAAGAAGAGCGATGAACAATGCCACAGCCATGATTCAGAGAAACATAACGAGGTTTCTATGAGATATAAAGAAGCGACGAGGGCATAGCATTTTGACAGAACATTAGCACCTCAGCAAAGATCCAAAGGCCGCACAGAACGAGATTGAGTAAAAGATAGCAGACACTTCTGTGACACAGAAGGTATTGATGGTGGATGAAGAAGGAAAAGAATAAGGCTCATGTATTATGTCTGTGGACAATTCAAGTTTTCAAGTTTTCAAGTTGAGGTCACCATAGGGAGTACATGTCAACAGGAGACTATGCCAGTTTAGCTTAGGTGTTAATTCATCAGATTTTCTTTTTAGAATGTCGGTCGCCTGTTCAAACCTTGCCATTGTCACTAGTATCGTATTATGATTTTTTGCTCTTGTCGCATTCATTGGGGGGGGGGGGATTCCAGTTGCTTTGAACAGAATACTAAGAGTATGAAAGTACTGAACTATGTTGATTGTGAAGCCCAACAGCAAGTACCAGTGCCATGGCTATGTAGTAAGTGTAATATCTATTGTCATAATATCCAATGCTTATCACAGTTATAAATATTTATTTCAGCTACAGGCAGGCTTAGGATCTTGAGAATTGTATTGACGCCCCCACTGGTCTCCTTGATTGTTGTTTGAAGGTGCTAATCTGGAAAGTTAGACAGAGCAGAGAATGTATATAATACTATATTTCACTCACTCTGGCCATAAGGTGGTGACTCTATGCTTGTAACATCATTGCTATTATTTCTGGAGCAATGTGGTCCATATTGGGCTCACATAGCACTGCATAATGGCTTTGATATGTGAGGCTGAAATATTAAAATTGAAAGATATTTATTTTTAGCTAGTTTTTAGCTTCAAATATCAAAGAAATATGCACAATATCTTTTCTATATTTATGATTTTATTGAGTTTTGAGGTGATTTTCACAAATATAAAAAAGATATTGTGAATATATCATTGATATTTAAAGCTAAAAACTAGCTAAAAATAAATATCTTTCAATTTCAATATTTCAGCCTCACATATCAAAGCCATCATGCAGTGTAGGACCTGCCAGGATTACACAGTGACTTAAGAAAGCAGAAATTCAGTAAAAAATCAATATACCTTGCTCTAAATCTACTTCTCAAAGTGATGAAATTGCTTGAAAACCCCATGCATCTTAGGCTGAGGGTTCATAAGTGAATGCCGAGAGAATCAAGCCAAGCTCCCATTAATTTTGCCCTGCCCAGCACCCCTGTGGCCACCAGCCATGCTATAATCAGGTTGAAAGTTTACAGTGATATTAATGCAGTATTGGCACATAGCAACAAGCCTTGAATGAGACACATTGCAGGGCTACCCAGCTATTATTGTGTTGAGGGTAAGCATTGCCAGATATATTGATGTGAGAACAAACTGCCTAAGACATCTTGAATTATGATTGGCCAGTGCATATGTATGAGCTATGTACAAATCAGGACATAGCCTCTCCACAGGCACCAGACATGAGCCAAGAATAAGCATCTGGAACTCAATGTGTATGAGCCAGCCCAAGCAGCCACATGATCATGCCTATTCTTGGGAAGAAATTTGCATTACTTATTTCAATTTCAAACACCTAGTTTCTTTGAAGACAGTATGCTAAGATTTTATTACCTTCCCATCATGAGCAAAGAGTATTTGTACCTTTACAAGGTTGAATGAGAAGAATACATTAGAAAGTTGGGTCTGAGTATTTACCAGGGCAGGAACATGATGCACCAATTGGTTATCCTTTCCATCACCATATCAAGATTTCTATCTCTTAGTTTCCCTGTCCACAATCTTGCTCCTAGTCATCTATGGCCATGCAGATTTCAAGCTTAACCAGCAAGCCATAATCACCACCATAATCTTCATATGACTCTGAACATTTGCAAATCAAGTACTGCCTCAAATATTCAGGC
Source organism: Armillaria altimontana (assembly GCA_022818075.1). Taxonomy (NCBI): domain Eukaryota; kingdom Fungi; phylum Basidiomycota; class Agaricomycetes; order Agaricales; family Physalacriaceae; genus Armillaria; species Armillaria altimontana. The sequence continues at coordinate 133,070 of JAIWYR010000038.1, forward strand.
CACCTACATGTCAAGTGGCAGTGGGGAGAACAAATTGACATGTCATGTTCAACAAGCATATCCTGTTTCAAATGTCATCGGTTGGTGGTAGGCATGGTTTGTAGAACATGGACGCAGTTACAATGCATAGGGCCTGGTAGCACATAGATGTACTGAAATTCATGCAAATCATCTCTTATACTGGGTCAAAGACAGTCAGATCAGATGAAATGATTATGTGAAGCCCCCAATGAGGTGAACCATAACAATATGTCCATTCCAGCTGATTGAAAGCAAAATGGAGAGCCCAAGCATGGGAAGTCATAATATCAAGAAGAATAAAGCTTAACATGGAGAATGGGGGTCGGATCATATGCAGCACCAAGCTGGCTCAGTTGTTTGTTCTCAGCTGATAGTCATACACAGAGAAAGGAACAACCTCCTCAATTTGACCTTTAATATACAGTCACAAGATCTGAACAGAGCATCAGAAAAATCACCACAAAGCCATGCATAGTTACATACATACACTGAAGATGAGTGTGACTTGATGAACTGAGATATTTCCTCTTGAAGGCATTGGTTAGAAGGGACTAGTGTTCCTATGACTTGACTTGGCATGGCATAGCATGGCATGACTTTGTTTGGCACAAGTGCCATCATAACATGAAGTCATTTAGTCTCATCGACTTCACTGGAAGCCATCTCCAATTGGCATTGAGTTGGCATGCTACCGGCATGAACTAAATATGGAAATACAAATATATCTATTGATCTGCTATATCAATTATCTCCTCATACTGCTCTAAACTTCATATGAATGCGTTTAATTCACTGGGAACCAGAACTTCATCTTCCAACACAGCCTCCAACTGCTGTAGCTCATCAGCCAAGCTGAGTCCCACTGTAAAATCAAGTCCGCCATCGGTCTTGATTGAGAATTTGAGGAGCTTCCATCATTTCTGGCAATAGTCGACTTTGATGCATGGTGATGGTTTCCTTACTGGAAGAGAAAACATGCTCACAGGGCACTGATGAGCCTTGGATTAGAAGAATATCCAATGTGAGCTGATAGATCATGGGATAGCACAGACAATTTTCATGATAGCCAATGTATTGTCAAATAACAGATGACAAGCAACAATTACCCACCTGCCAAAACATAAGGCTGCTTGTAGCCATCGTAGTATCCAGCAAGTACATATCAACCTCCTGCTCAACTGTATGTTCAGCAGGAGATGGCTGACTTGTTGCTTGTCCTCACTGCAGCAGATGATTTGCCCATGCAGCAGGGTCAGTATCAATCCATTGAGTGGATTGGAAAGACTGGGCATTTTGCACTATGTCAGAATGACTTTGACTATTGTGGTACTTCCTGACCTGTAAAATGCATGACTGAATAAAATCAGAAGACTCAGATCATGCTTACTGCACCAGCAAATGTATTTCGGGCTGTGACATATTCTGTTGGCCAGAATAGATGATACCATTCTAATTTCATGTGCAGATTGATAGCTGCAAAAAATGTCAGTCAAGTATCGCAAGTGGAAAATGTGCATACCCATTGATAAGACATATACTGGTACTTCAAGGGTGCAATGTACATAATCAGACAATTTTTCGAGGCCAGCATCGATGGCAGGGACAAGATCTGGATGCCTAACTTTCATTTCTTCCCACAGAGACATCATCGCTGCAAAGGACAGAATTGTGTCACAAAGGGTGGGTCTTTTTTCAGCAGACAGTTGCTGCTGAAAGACATGAGGTACCTAGAAATCGACTTGAATAGGGATGCAAATAATACATCCAACATATCTCAAGCACTTCATTCATCAACTCAAGCAAAGTCCACTCATTTGAGAGCAGACTGTAGAGAAGAAGATCTTGAAAGTCATCCATAGAGAGAAACCGTCAAATAGCCTTGAAGCATCCAGATGAGATACATCAGAAGGTAGCAAAAAATACTCACTTCTTGTAGAACAAGAGCACGTTCAATCATGAAGTGGGTAGATGACCAATGCACATCTACATCAAGAATAATTCAGCTCCTTGATGCATGTCTTCACTGTTGTGAGAAAGTTCTCCCGACATAGTGATGATCCACAAATCTGCAACCAACTGTAAGAAGGAAAGATCTCACAAAATAAGAACTTACAGCCCTAATCAATTGGTGAAGCCGTGATATAAGCTGATCAGCTATGGATTCAAGTGCTTCAATCATGGCTTTACAAGCAAGATTGACCATGTGGGGAAATCACCTACAGAAAATGACTTATGAATAAGAAAGATCATAATTATAGAGCAACAAACCAGATTCTCCTTTTAACAGGATCAAAATCAAGATCTGGAAACTGATGCAATAAAGCACAAGCTAATGCCTCCAACAATGTATTATTGTTAGAGGCATTATCTGCAGTAATCCACCCAAGCTGAAAGGATATAAATAACCAGTAAGAGGACCAAGTAATGAGACATGTACCTTATGAAGAATACCCACATGCTCTAAGATGAAAATAAAAGCTTCAGCTAAATGTTCACCTGTGTGACATCCAGGAACATGATGGAAGCCAATAAGTGCTGTTCGCATTTTCAGCTGGACCTGACTACCAAACAATGTCTGAATAGTCTCTTCTTGAATCCAATGTGTGGTAACAGCCATGAATGAGTGCTGCTTGGTGTCCATCCACATATCTGTGGTGCATGAGATTTTGCTGGTGGTATTCTAATAAAAAAATATGAGATCTTTACTGGTCCAAAAGATGCAAATAATACAAATGTACCTTAAGTTTTTCATGTGTCTTTTCAAAAAAGTCATCTAGGGTGAGTAAAATCTTGGTGCAAAGGTGATCAGCATGTGAGATATCAGAATCCTTGAGATCACACCTGAGATAGAGGATCAGGTTCCGAAAGTGCCAGTTTTCAATCACATATATGGACTTGGAAATATTTTAGAATAGCATTACAGTAGAGTTGGAATATTCAATACCTGATCATCTGCAACAATCCAAAGCATACAGTAATTAGCTAGACCTCCATGAGAGTATGCTCCAAAAGATGAAGGTACATCCTCAGGGTCTGTTTAGACAAACAGAGAAGCCTTGGTTGACTCGGGATGTGCATTGACACGCTCTATGAGCATTTACATGTGTAATTTTGCAATTTCTACAAATGAATATATGCTACAAGGCCCAGATACTAAGGCAATGAGAAACACAACAGAGCGCAGTGCTTATAATGCTGGTAATGAGATTACCAGAGTAAAGCTGGGTGGAGCACATGATGTAACCTAAGAACAGTACTAGAAAGGCTGGACTAGGTATAAAGTCCCAGTGCTTGACACTGAGTGCTCTGACAAGGCATAGCATATGCATGCTAAGAATAGAGCAGGACATGCTTGTGAGATAATCAAGCCTTTGTGCAACATTGATCTATGATGCACAAGGCACAGCAGATCCGGAACTTAGCGCTCTAGACTTTGTGATGTCAGAACTCGAGTAAATCTGAAGATTCTGACTTCGGCTGAAGCACACGAGGCCTAGACAAGAAGCTCGTTGCCTTCACTATGATAGAATTCCCTAGGAGAATCTTATGAAGCAAAATAAGAGTTACACGGTGGGCTGCAACTCCGAGGAGATAGCAACCAATGTCAATACATGTGCAATGGCACTGTTAACCGATGTTGTGACACTCAGAGACAAGATCTGGCCCCAAGTCGGACTCCTGAGTCAGCACCAAGCTATGGCATGATAATGGCGACATGCACGGGATGCAGGCAAAGGAGTTCAGCAACCTAAATAATACTATATTTGGTGGTACTAATTTGTAGAAAGTAAAATAGATAAATACTGCAGTGTAACTGTAGTGTACAAGTTTCGGACCCCCATTGTAGTTGCGCACAAGCCCTCAGCTTGACACCCTAGCTTCAGGTTTAGTTTGTAACTTTGAGCGAGAGAATATACCTTTGATTGATAGCATTTTGAGTGAACTGAGTTGCATACGAGGCATAGAAAGCTAGCATGGCACTTGTGCTACTGTTAATTGGTTGAGTGACTTGCACTCTAACCTGAGAAGAAGAGTTTAGTGTCATTGTGGATGTGCTCTTGTGCTTTGAGGGTTTCTTGTGATGCAAGGTACTACAGGTGGCAGAGGTTCAAACCCTTTGGCTTGATTAGTACTCACTTGAGGGTATATATTTCCCAAGTGGCATAGGTTCAAACCCTGTGGCTTGTGGATGGTGTTTTATAAGGTTCTTGTGTCTCTGGATCGCATAGGTTAGAACCCTGTGGATCTATGATCAGTCTTGAAGCTTGAGCACATAGGTTTCAATCCTGTGGCTTTAGTGGAAGGTTTTGTGAAGTGTTTCTGCTTAGAGCACGAAGCTTTGAGTCATGTGTAGTGTGTTTCAAGTCATTTGAGGTCATTTTGTGTGTCGCTCTAGACTCAGTGAGGGTTTTTGTGTACGTCTCTCAATGTTGCATGTATTGTACTACACCTTGCCTCGAGGCCCAGTGACAACTGTTGCTCCTCTTGTTATTAAAAGCCTGTGGACTTAGAGAAATCTAGATACTTGATGCATGCTATCGCTATATGTGTGTATCCTATAGTCTGAGAGTTCAGTTGTCCTGTTTCTGTCTGCTTCTATCGCATCAGAATCCCCCATGAACTTGAGGGTTTGTGTGTGTAGTGTTGGGTGTGGGTGTGATCAGTGTCTTCAATGCTGTTGCATTTCTAGCTTGCATGCACAGAGTCTCTTCAGTGTTACAATAACTCTCTACATATGGCTGGGCACAATCAGCAGTAATAGTTATACCAAGTGCATCACATGCACCAATCCAATTGTCAAGGTGATTCTTGGCAAGATGCTGACACATCCTATCCATACTTGTGCTGCTGTACTGATGGAATGGGACTTTTTCACCAGTGCTTAGTTTCTTTCTAGAGATCAGAAGATCAAGTCAGTAAAGATACAAGAAGAAAATAAAAAACATACAAGCAATAATGACATTCATGCTTATCAGTCACTTCGTTCTTCTGAAAAAATGTCCAAACATGGAACAGTTGGTGGTCATCATGCTGGAGACCAGCCTGGAGTACAGGTACATGGTGAGTTTTGGTGCCTTTGTGATGCCAGAATTGTCATAGGGCATGGTGTTGACTCTGGTGTTGGTGTTTCCAAATCAATACCAGAGAAATCGAACTCCTTGCCTGGCATACCAGCAAATTGAACAGTGGGGCCCTGGCGCTGGGGCATCATTGGGAGTGGAAGTGGTGGTGGAATTGGGGTTGGGGCTACAGCTGGATGAGGGTTTATACCTTCCAGTGAATAAAGAAGATGTCACTAAAATTATGAGTACATACCTTCCAGCTCCACAGTGCTGAGTACTGGCTCACTAGTCTGGTTTACAGCACATGCTCGGCTTCAACCTCCAGTTCTTCTTGAAGGAGCCTTTTGCTTTTTGCGGCCGGTCAGGACTGGCACTTCAGGGATGTCTACAGGACCATTGGCTATCAAGCATTAGCGTCAAAGCCGAAATACAGAATAACGGACAAGACTCACAATTTTGAGGGGGACCAGAAACATTGTTGTCAGGATCCAGTGGGGGTATGGGAGATGGTTCAGCTGTACGTTGAGTAGCTTCACAAAATGTGTAATCAGCAGGAGATTGATGCTGGGAAGTAGTATATGCACTAGAATTAGCCTTGAATACAGTCTCAACAGCCCCTCCTGGATGTCGTGCAGTTGTACGAGATGTGCCAACTGGTGGCATACTAGCAATATGCTGTCCGGGTCACAGAAAATCAGTGTTTGATAGCACAGGAGGGCAGTTATGAATGAAAGGCTGCACAAATGTTATCTTATGCAATTTGGATGCTAGGAAAATTTCCATACCATCCCACAAAAAAACCAAGATAGAAGGTACAGCTTGAAGCATGTACATGGCTTGAAATCCAAGGGCAAGAGTTTTCTAGCTACAGGTGAAAGATCAAGAAGTTGTCGCAATACAAACACAAAACACATACTTGTTTTAATGGAGATTAGCAAGGGAACATACTTGAAATATGCTTTGCATCATCAGTTGATGCTCTGTTGAGGACTGGACACAAAGGAGGAAGAGTAAGCCCAAATCCAATAATGTGAAAAAATAAAAATAAAGCATACATGAATTGAAAATTTTTGTCCAATTATTCAAGTGCAAATTGTCTCCAGGGTCACTTTAAAGCTTCAGCAGAGGAAGGCAGAGTACCAAAAGATTGAAAAATGCTGCAGGACACAAGTTGGAAGGCATCATAAAGCAGATGACATGGCCAAGAGCCAAGGAATGAATTTGGTCACATGCCACCAGCTTCATGGCACAAAGCTGAAGTCAAGTTGATTGATGCAACTTGCTTCTTACGACTTGCTGAAGTCAAGCCAGTCACTTCAGCTTGGCATTTCTCGGCATGACTGCTTCAGCATGCAGCAGGAAGCTGAGTCATTGGAACACTAGAAGGGACCACCAGGGTTGGCAGATGAGGCATGTATGAACTGCCACAACAAGAGATCTGTAAGTATAAGCATATCATCAAATACCAGTCACTGTCATTGAATTGGAACAACAAACCTTCAGAAGTACATGATGTCTCAGTAGCCTCACTTACTGTGGAATTAATTTTGTCCTCACACCAAGGGTGATCCAGACTGTCAATGAGATGTTCGCCATCATCAGCAAAATGCAACACTACTGAATTGGCTGGAGGAAGCTGGTGGAGTGGAATATCTGGAGCCAGTACAGTTCCAGTATAGGTGAAATTCAGCCAGACCAAGCCAGTAGTACCAGTAGCTTCAGCATGTCAGTTCTCCATTATCTGTGTGGTTTCTTTTCTGATTAAACAGTGTGGAAATTTATATGGTGTGTGTATAAATGAATGGACCAGTGTGTTGGCATGGAGTCTGGGGTAGTGCCATGATGATTGTATCCCTACATATTAAAATCTGCAGCACAATATTTATAGCTGTTATGGTGTAAGTGTTATTGCTTCTGTCTTTGATATTGTCTCATGGGTTCAATCCATGTGCTGATCATTTATTTTTGTCTGATCTGATGTTCCGGGGGTTTTGCTACAGTGAGTTACTGCTACTTATACCATTGCTTAAGCTGGTTCAATTCATTGTTACCAACTTCAACAGCTTCTGCTCCCAAAGACTTGATGCAAGCAAAGTATGATGGTCTAGCCTCATTTTGGGGTGTCTCAAATTTACAATTATCCAAGCATATCATTATCATGTGATCAACTGAATAAATCTGAGAGTGCAACCCCATTCCTTATCTTTTTACCTTCAACATGACTATTGTCTGCTGTGCTGACAGCAAGAGTGATTGGATGGAAGGTACTGAAAGGTGTGTTGCTTGTTATTCTTTCATTTCTGTGTCTCACTTATTTACCTATAGCAAACCATTGGCTGTGGAAGCCCTAACTGCCCCTATATCTGCTTCTGCATCATCAGCAGCAGAGCCAATCATAAACATCAACTGGGCTGCCTCAACTGTTCATTCATCATTCCCGTTCAATGATTCCCTACCTCCAACACCCCCTCCCAACTCACCAGTCATGTCACCATCGGACTTCCCGCCACTCATCTCTCCCTCCCCCATGACATCCTTGTATATGCTCTCACAGCTAGCACATGCTGTCCGTTGATGTGCTTGGTAATGGGCAGCATGCAAATGCAACAAGTGTCTAGATCATCAATCTAGATACTAAATCACACACACACACACACACAATCACCAATGTTAAGTTTGAGGGTGAGTATAGTAGAAGCACTCGTGGTGTACTTAGATATCGATAATCAATTGGGTTTGCTTCAAAACAACTTCAATTCAAGTCTAGAAGTGTTTACACAAGATACACTAATCGTGACAGCGAGGTATATGGACATGGGGGTTTTGTAAGGTATAATTTGAGTGGCTTAGACTCGCAATGACTTCGTCTAGAAGAGCTGGTAAGGCTTTGACTAGGGAAGCTTTAACAATTGAACAATCAAAGACCTAGAGGTCTACAAAGAGTGTAATTGCTCTGGAGTACACGGACTCGATTACAACACAAGCACATGCACTTGTGACAAAGAACCAAAGTTCTACAAAGAGTACACTGACTCTACAAAGAACTCACAGGTCCTGGCTTCAAGTACAAGACTTGCAAAGAGTACACAGACTCTAGAGTACACTGACTCATTAACTGTTCAAACTTAAAGTGTTCTATGGCTTATTTCACTTCAACTAGGCAACATCTTTGGTCTGTGGTCGACTTAGCACATCTAGATCACTTTAGTCGGTGAGGGAGCATGAGGCCTTTGTATGTGGAGCAGTTCAATTAACTAGCAAGGCACAAACACGGGGACAACTCTTCTTCCTACTTAGCACTTCTAGATTACTTATAGCCGCCCTTTTGGGGTTGACTTGGTAAACTTAATTCACTTCAGTCGAGGATATGCAATTAAACCAGTGATTGATTAGGTAGCTATAAGGCTACTAGCACAAATGCAGGGAATGCTTTCCTGCTGTTATGCGTCTAGTTGCTGCTAATTTATACAATTTCTAGTCTAGGTATAGGAGCTTGTATCTAAAAGTAATTATGGTATGAGCTTTGGGTATCAATACAAATGATGAGTAATTAATTTACAAGGATTGCACCATTCTGAGGTTTCTATTCAGTTGGATGGAATGACTAGCAGTCATTCTATTGCCGAGGAGTGCCCTAATGGTCCATAGGAACTCCTCGCTACTCCTTCATGCCTTGCCATGTGGATTCCTATTCAATACTACAGATTGCATGGTATCTTGAGGATGTAACCACCGATCATGATTGATCGTCAGACTGAGATTGTATTTGCTTCAATCACTGCGTGATCTTTAGCTATCTTGGCACCAAGCATTGGTTATTCAGTTATTCCAAGTTTATTTGTGTTCTAGACTAAGTTCATTTCACATTGTGAACCATTGTGGACTTAGCAATTCTTTTCTAGGTTCATTCAGGTCGTTGAGATGATGAGTAATCTAGTCCTGCTATGTTCTGCTTTATGTTTGTAACCCATCTTGATGTGTCCCTTGGTTCCAACTGTAACTAGTCTTGTTTTGGGCAGGGAATAGCATTCAGTATTGAAGGCTTATAGAGTTGACTCATTTAGATGTCGCTTCTAAGTCTGTTCTTATACTGCATTGCTCACTATCTTATGTAGTATTCTAGCTCTCAGTGTAAAGCCTTCACTATCGCTCTCTGTACCACTTGTAGACTGCATTATTTGATATAAAATCGCAAAATCTATGGGTAGCCTGATACCAAGTGTATCACTGTTGAACCAGGAGACACAGAAAATGACTTTATGGAGGTGGTGGCAGAAGAATTGATTGAATATGGAGAAATACATTTCACATTGGGAGAAGAATCTGTAGATGTCTGTTGATTCTCCTTTGAAGACATTGGGCTCCCTTACCATCTTTGGCTTGAGATCTCCCCAGGGCCCAGGTGTGGCTTGCATTAATACCCAGGGCTCTGGTGGATCAGGTGGTTTGGGAGGCGAGGGGTGTCGTGGGAGTGGCCATTGAGTTAGGACAACTGGAGGCGGCGCAGGTGGTTGCCCCAGTAGCTCGGTTGGTCCTTCTGCAGGTCCTCCTCCCACCCCTGAGAATGGTACCTAACCTCGTCGGTAGTTCCTGGGAGCTCTGTCACCTCGTTGAAGGGGATAGGGGGGAATTGGAGCTTGGGGCAGTGGTACCGGTGGTTCATTGGGCATGGGTTCCAGGGTGTATATGATCAGGGGAAGATTGATCTTGGGTTGTGTATAGGGACTGATTACCTTCATCATGTGATGAGGGTGAATCATGTTCCAGGTTCAGCAGGCATAACGGCCTGCTTCTTCCTGTAGTATATATCCGATGGATATGTTCCTGGAAGTGTAATGGAAATAGTCAATCCCAGCATCAGATGCCTGTCAGGCTGGGTCTGCTAACAACTCATAGATGAAATGATTAAATATAGTGTTATAGTTGGCATGTAAAAGAATGTCAGGCATATGAACGAGCTTCCCTGTTGAGAGCAAATAAATGGCACTAGCCAGAGTCATTGGGCTCCATGTTTGTCTCGGCAATGGGTTGAGTTGACAGGACTGGGGACACTGGATAGCTTCCTCCAGCAGCCCCATTGATAATGGCTCCATTGGGGAGCCTTGCAGTGTCGATGCTGGAATTGGAGCTGGAGTCAGAGCCCTCACTGGGCCACCTCCTAAATTGGGCTGATTCGAAGGTGAAATGTGAGAGACTGGGCTCAGGACAGGGCTCCTCTGCAAGGGGCTCAGGTGTGGGGTTGGACTTGTGGAAGGGGATGGGGACAGGGGTTCCTGAAGACCAATGATACACTTGGTATCAGGCTACCCATAGATTTTGCGAATTTCTATCAAATAGCGCAGTCTACAAGCAGTACAGAGAGCTATAGTGAAGGCTTTACACTGATAGCTAGAATACTACATAAGATAGTGAGCAATACAGTATAAGAACGGACTTAGAAGCGACATCTAGACGAGTCAACTCTACAAGCCTTCAACACTGAATGCTATTCCCTACCCAAAACAAGACTATTTACAGTCGGAACCAAGGGACACATTGAGATGAGTTACAAACAATAAAGCAGAACATGGAAGGACTAGATTACTCGTCATCTTGACGACTTGAATAGATCTAGAAGAGAATTGCTAAGTCCACAACGGTTCACACCGTGAAAATGAACTTAGTCTAGAACACAAATAAACTTGGAATAACTGAATAACCAATGCTTGGCGCCAAGATAGCTAAAGATCACGCAGTGATTGAAGCAAATACAATCTCGGTCCGACAATCAATCACGATTGGTGGTTACATCCTCGAAATACTGTGCAATTCATAGTATTGAATAGGAATCCATGCAGCAAGGCATGAAGGAGAAGCAAGGAGTTCCTATGGACCATTAGGGCACTCCTCGGCAATAGAATGACTGCTAGTCATTCCGTCCAACTGAATAGAAACCTCAGAATGGCGCAATCCTTGTAAATTAATTACTCATCATTTGTATTGATACCCAAAGCTCATACCATAATTACTTTTAGATACAAGCTCCTATACCTAGACTAGAAATTGTATAAATTAGCAGCAACTAGACGCATAATGGCAGGAAAACATTCCCCCGTGTTTGTGCTAGTAGCCTTATAGCTACTTAATCAATCACTGGTTTAATTGCATATCCTCGACTGAAGTGAATTAAGTTTACCAAGTCAACCCCAAAAGGGCGGCTATAAGTAATCTAGAAGTGCTAAGTAGGAAGAAGAGTCGTCCCCATGTTTGTGCCTTGCTAGTTAATTGAACTGCTCCACATACAAAGGCCTCGCGCTCCCTCACCGACTAAAGTGATCTAGATGTGCTAAGTCGACCACAGACCAAAGACATTGCCTAGTTGAAGTGAAATAAGCCCTAGAACACTTTAAGTTTGAACAGTTAACGAGTCTGTGTACTCTTTGCAAGTCTTGTACTTGAAGCCAGGACCTGTGTGTTCTTTGTAGAGTCTGTGTACTCTTTGTAGAACTTCGGTTCTTTGTTGCAAGTGTGTGTGCTTGTGTTGTAATCGAGTCCATGTACTCCAGAGCAATTACACTCTTTGTAGACCTCTAGGTCTTTGATTGTTCAATTGTTAAAGCTTGTCTAGTTAAAGCCTTACCAGCTCTCCTAGACGAAGTCATTGCAAGTCTAAGCCACTCAAACTATACCTTACAAAACCCCCCATATCCATATACCTCGCTATCGCGATTAGTGTATCTCATGTAAACACTTCTAGACTTGAATCGAAGTTGTTTTGAAGTAAACCCAATTGATTATCAATATCTAAGTACACCACGAGTGCTTCTACCATACTCACCCTCAAACTTAACATTGGTGATTGTGTGTGTGTGTGTGTGTGTGTGATTTAGTATCTAGATTGATGATCTAGACACTTGTTGCATTTGCGCGCTGCCCATTACCAAGCACATCACCAAGAATCCCAGAGACTGTCAGGATCGGTCTCAGGAACAGGTGGCAAAGCTCTCCTATCCCCATTACAGTGATGAGCCTCCAGGCTCTGTATGCTCAGAATTCATGGATTTTCCCTGCTAATTAACACTATTATCCCTTCAATGGCCTTTCAGCAAACCAAAGATTGCACACACATTGATACCACTTTCATCCTATGGCAACTACTCTTCACATGCTTTGTTATCCATCCCATCTTGCTATGCATCAGAATTGCTGTATTTCATCATGGCAAGGCACCTATGATCGACAATCACCCCAAAAATGGAATTGCCGCATCACTCAGAAGCACCCAGTTGACATGCCCATTGATCACTTAACGAAAATAACATGATTGATGTGAGTACCCTCCCAGCTACAATAATTACAGCTACAGCAACTACAGACTGTGTTTACTAAGGCTGTTATTTTGCCAAGGCCTCAAGAAAATGTTGCCCCACATGTACTCTTCAGCACGACCACTGAAGCTCAGTAATCCACAGCTAAACAGCACCTAACGATCTGTGCATTGCTCAATGACCCCATACGGTTCACATCCATATGCAGCAATGTTGACAAGTTTCTGTTACTTTAGAAGACAAAGGACCATGTTTCCTATGAGTTTTACAAAGCCAAGACTTTACAGCCTTACTAAGTCTCTCATATTTACACTATTTATAAATTCATACTTGTAGTATAAAAAGCTAGCTAGAAAACGTAGTCAGAAGTTAGTTCATCTCCAGTTGACCACAGTCTACATCAATTATCGTCACACTCTAGTCTATCGCCAGTAAACCACATTTATTCACTGTTCTATGGCAATATACCATTTACCCCAGCATATTCTCAATTGCACATCAACTCTTGAACTCACCAGAGTTATTCCATGGTTCTTAACTGTGAAAAGTCTCTTGACATTTGCTCTTTGCTCTTAACACTATTGGTGCATGCTCATATTGTGCCAATACATGATCACTGTGCCATACCTTGTCCCCATTATCTTTTATAGGCCATCATCATTTCACTTTCACACCATTGGAGTTTTTACAGTTTCTCTTTCGCCACCGTTATCGTCACCCACTTGGGTAGTCTCCAAGCAGACTCAGGATCAGTTTCAGCCAGTTTTCATATAGTATCAGTCCCTCGAGTGGACTTGAAGGTTAGTTTGACATAGGATAGGATTGTTTCAGTACAAGACCAGTTTCGACATCAACTCAGCACCATCACACCGTATAGGACCAGTATCACCAACAGTTTTCATAGTTCCACATTTTCTCTTGCCATTCCACCCTCAGCACCCCTTTCCACATTTTCTCTCACCTCATGCAGTCTCCACCCCATGTTTTCCCATTGCTTCACTCATTCCTAGACTATTGCTGACTGTTTAGTCTATCATCCGCAGTTCACCCCACTCAGATTACCGTCTAGCGACATTTTCTAGTCTCGTCTCATGTTTTCTCATACAGATTCGTGGTATTCATGTCATACCTGATTCCATCCCCTCTCCCTTTGAGAGATCCCTACCAGCTTACAGCCAGAGCATCTAGTACTCAACTACCAAGCAGTACTACTTCGCTGACTTAAAGTTGCAGTGTATACTTGCATATAGAGGAGTTGATTTACTGCATGGAGGTGCCCCAAACCCACTCACACACACGATCGCCTTGATTGCCATGCTACCATGTTAACTTGCCCAATCTCATTCTGAGTTGGTGTTGCCATTGCCATGGAAGTCTAGGCTCATCAACAGTCTGTGGAGCCTGTGACGGGATGGGGGGTGGGGGGTCTGCTGAAGTAGCTCAAGCCCAATTGGAATCAGATAAGCTGTTCCTTGAGCTCCTCTCTGGATAAGGGAGTGGGGGTCCAGACATGATATGAGGGAGAGCTGGAAGCAGTGCTGGTGGTTGTGGTGACAGCGGGAATGGTAGTTCAGGCAGGGGGGGTAGATCCAACTTCTGAAATGTTGCTTTGGCTCTGCTGTACCACAATTTCTTTGTTCTGCTGCCTGTAGAGGCCAGGGAATCCAACTACTGGTGTCAGTCCATTTGGTACAGGTGTGTGGTCATGGATTGTGAATAGCCTGAGTGGGATGTCATTGTTCAGGGACTGTGGTCTGTTAAAATACTGGTTGACATTTATTGCTGGTAAGCCTCTACAGTGTCGAATGGCTAGTACGATGGCAGCTGCGGTGAGGCTGACCCCAATGGCTATGATGGACATGGCTATGATGAGGGTAGTATCAATCATGAGGGCTCCAATTAAGGAGCAAAGGAGAGCTTCGAGTTAATTGTTAGACCCAAACTTCAAACAAGAGTAAACAATGGCTGTCTCACATTTGGGCAGTCACCATTGAGTCTCTGAGCGAATGAAGTGTTTGGACTAATGTCTTAGTATAGGCACTGATGAGCCTAGACTTCCATGGCAATGGCAACACCAACTCAGAATGAGATTGGGTAATTAACATAGTAGCATGGCAATCAAGGTGATCGTGTGTGCGAGTGGGTTCAGGGCACCTCCATGCAGTAAATCAATTCCTCTATACACAAGTATACACTGCAACTTTAAGTCTGCAAAGTAGTACTGCTTGGTAGTCGAGTACTAGATGCTATGGCTTTAAGCCAGTAGGGATCTCTCGAAGTGAGAGGGAACAGAAGTGGGTATGACATGAATACCACGAATCCATATGAGAAAACATGAGACGAGACTAGAAAATGTCACTAGACGGTAATCTGAGCAGGGTGAACGATGGAGAATAGACTAAATGGTCAGCAATAGTCTAGGAATGGGCGAGGCGATGAGAAAACAGCATGGAGACTGCTTGTGGTAATAGAAAACATGGAACGAGGTGCTGAGGGTGGAATGGAGAGAGAAAATGTGGAACTACAAAAACTGGTGATGATACTGGTCCTATATGGTGCGATGGTGCTGAGTCAATGTTGAAACTGGTCTGGTACTGAAACGGTCCTATCCTATGTCCTTCAAGTCCACTCAAGGGACTGATACTATATGAAAACTTGCTGAAACTGATCCTAAGTCTGCTCTGAGACTACCCAAGTGGGCGACAATAACAATGGCGAAAGGGAAACTGTAAAAACTCCAATGGTGTGAAAGTGAAATGATGATGGCCTATAAAAGATAATGGGGACAAGGTATGGCACGGCGATCATGTATTGGCACAATATGAGCATGCACCAATAGTGTTAAGAGTGAAGAGCGAGTAGCAAAGGACTCTTCACAGTTAAAAACCATGGAATAACTCTGGTAAGCTCAAGAGTCGATGTGCAATTGAGAATATGCTGGGGTAAATGGTGTATTGCCATAGAACGGTGAATAAATGTGGTTTACTGGCAATAGACTAGTGCATGACTATAATTGACATAGTCTGGGGTCAACTGGAGATGAACTGCCCCTGAACTATGTTTTCTAGCTAGTTTTTATACTACAAGTATGAATTTATAAATAGAGCAAATATGCGAGACTTAGTAAGGCTTGTAAAGCCTTATCTTAGTAAAATCATAGAGAACATATGGTCCTTTGTCTTCTAAAGTAACAGCAACTTGTCGACATTGCTGTGTATGGATGCGAACTGTATGGGGTCATTGAGCGATGCACAGATCATTGGGTGCTGTTTAGCTGCGGATTACTGAGCGATAGTCGTCATACTGAGGAGTACACATGGGGCAACATTTTCTCAAGGCCTTGGCATTGTAACAGCCTTAGTAAACACAGTCTGTAGTTGCTGTTGAAGAGACTCTGTGCATGTAGGCTAGAAATGCAACAGTGTCAAAGACACTGATCACACCCACACCCAACACTACACACACAAACCCTCAAAGTTCTTGGGGGGATATTATGTGATAGAAGCAGATTGAAGCAATACAACTAAACTCTCAGAATATACGATACACACATATAGCAATAGCGCTTGTAGGGTATCTAGATCTCTCTAAGTCCAAAGGCTTTTATAACAGGAGGGGTGACAGATGTCACCGGGCCTCAAGGCAAGGTGTACTACAATACACAACTCGTCGCCACACACCAACAAAACCCTCAATAAGCCTCGCGCGACACACACAGGTGACCACAAAGAACTTAAACACACCCTAAACACAACTCAAAGCTTGCGCTCTAAGCAGAAACCCTTCAAAACATGTCCACTCAAGCCACAGGATTTGAACCTATGCGCTCAAGCTTCCAAACTGATCGTAGACCCACAGGGTTTGAACCTGTGCCGATCCAGAGAAACAATAACCAAATAAACCCCATCCGACAAGCCAAAGGGTTTGAACCTCTGCCACTTGCAGAAATGAGAACCCTCAAGCATGCACTAATCAGACCACAGGGTTTGAACCTGTGCCGCCTGTAGCACCACACATTAAAAGAAGGCCTCTGCATGAACACTAACCAGACCAAAGGGTTTGAACCTCTGCTGCCTGTAGCACTGTGCGTCACAAGAAACCCTCAAAACTCAAGAGTGCATCCGCAATGACACAATATCTCTTATTCTCAGGGTGGAGCGCAAGTCAACCAATCACTCAAACCGTACACAAGTCCCATGCTAGCTTTCTATGCCTTGCACGCTACTCAAGTCACTCAAATGTTATCAATAAAAGGTCTATTCTCTTGCTCGAAGCTACAAACTAATCCCAAAGCTAGAGCACTAAGCTGAGGGCTTTCATGCTCCAACAAGGGGGGTCCGAAACTTTTACACTATTACTATACTACAGTATTTATATACACTGCGCTCTACCAATTAATACAACCTTAAATAGTAACTCTTGGCTTGCGGAACTTCCTTTCCTGGGTGCCGTGCATGTCGCCATAATCACACCATTGCTTGGCACTTACTCAGAGCTCCGGCTCAGGGCCAGATCCTGGTCTCTCAGTTGTGTGACATCGGTTAGCCGCGCTATCCACACGTACTGATGTCGCCTAGTATCTCCTTGGAGTTGTAGCCTAGAGCGCAACTCATCTTTATAGTAATAATATCTTCTAGTGATTTCCATGGTCTTCTAGGACCACTAGTTTCTAGTCTAGGCCTCGCGCGCATCGGCCAAAGTCAGAGACATCGGTCTTACTTCAATTCTACACATTCTGAGGTCTAGAGCACTAGCTCCCAGCATGGCCATGCCTTGTGCGTCATAGATCAAGGTTGCATGAAGTATCAATTATCTCCTGAGCTTTGCTTGTTCTATTCTTAGCACGCATCTTCTGTGCATTGTCAGCGTATTCAGTGTCAAGTGCTGGGGCTTTAGACTTAGTGTGACCCTTATGGTATCACTCTACAGTTAAGCCATGCGCTCCACCGGACATCACTCAAGGTATTGCATTGCCTGCACTTAGGACATTGCACTCTAAGGTATATCTCATTCCCTCGGTATCTAGCTTTTATAAAATGTATGTATTGATACATTTCATGAAATTACACGTGTGAACACTTTTCAAGCATGTCACCGTGGCTGCAATTATCGTAGCTGGGAGGGTACTTGTGTCAATCACATCATTTTAATTAAGTGATCAATGGGCACATCAACTGGGTGCTTCTGAGTGATGCGGCAATTCCGTTTTGGATGATTGGCGATCAAAGGTGCCTTGCCATGCTGAAATACAGCAATTATGATGCATAACGAGATGGGATGGATAACAAAGCACATGAAGAGTGGTTGCCATAGGGCGAAAGTGGTATTGCCATGTGTGGAATTATTAGTTTACTGAAAGGCCGCCAGAGGGACAGCAACGTTAATTAGCAGGTAAAATCCACATATTCTGAGCGTACAGAGCCTGGAGGCTCATCAGTGCAGGGTGAGTGAAGAGAGAAGTTTGGTATAGATGAACTTTAGCTCAGACCTGGGGATATACAGCAAGAGCTATGCTACTTAAATACTAAAGAGAGAGGTCTAAATATAAGTGTCTGGTGCGAGAAAGAAGCAGAAACATGTGTAAGGCAAACGATGGTTGCGAGTCATAGCACAATTGCTGAAGTCATCTGATAGAGTTGTGGTGACCAGACTGGGCACCTAAAGATAAAATGGGATAAGATAAGCACCAAAGATAAGATAGATGCTGAGGTGCTTATGATAAAGAAAATAAAAGAAATGGAAAATTTGTAACAAGTAAGAGTTGAGAGTCGATAATCTGAAGCATTCAAGGGTGGGACTGGAATTATGGGAGTCTGGGGTATTTCGGCCCATTTTTTGCACCATTTTGGTGGTTCTGGGTTATAAAATGCCATTGCTCTTGAGAACAATACAGTTTGGAATCACAAATACAGTGGAAATACATCATGATGGTGGTGGCAAGTGAAAAAAAGATCAATGCATCTGTGAAGCACATGATAGTTTTACATAACAAAATGATGGTGACACCAAGGCCCCCCACATAAACAACACACTACATACACACTGTCACTCCCTCCCTCCATAGTGGCCATATTTGTTTAGTCCTGCTAGCATTCAAGTCACTAGTATGGCCAGCTGGTAGATTTGACCCACTAGTGGTATTGCATCTAAGTCCTGGCTCTACTAGTCACATACTAGTCTAAATATCAGCTCGAAGCCTCAGCTATAGTCCTTGGTGAGGCGCAATCACCGATACAGTTGCGGTGGCTGACTAATCGCACAGCCACCCAAAATGTGAAGCCCGATTTTGTGCTTTCCACTTCGACTCTTCAACATATTCCTCAGTCCATATTGCATCTCTACTTGTCAAACATCATTAATATAGCTATAGATATGCAAACTTAACCTCTAATAACATAAATTACTCTTGGGGCCACCTAGGTGCACGTTGCGATGCGATTGTCATGGTAATGTCATGCATCTTTTTACAGTAATGTGATACAAAATTAAAGGTACATTCTAGACTGATACACCCACAACTCAGCTTTGGTTCATAGAAAGAAAAATGCCAGTAGACTAATACCTAGAACTTGGCCAAAGCAAAATTTCGAAATTATTGGTGGATCCCCAATTTTGCATTGCTACAGAAGGGCATGGAGGCTCACATAAAAATCCGTTTTGGCCAATTTTCATACAAAGATGCAAATCTATTATTTTGATGTTAATATACACGATAATTGGCCTGCCAGGTGACAGAATGTTCAGCTTCACTTTTTGCTATGAGAAGGCCATGGTAAATATATACAAACAGAAATTCCTTTAGTGGGATTGCACCTCACCATAGTCCTTTAAGTATCACTAATGTAGGATAGATATGCAATAGTATTGTTATAAAATCACAAAATCTAGGTGTGAATGTGTAGACAGTGTATCAGCAGATCCAGGCTATCCAAATGCTGAATAGCCAACTTTTGTGTACAGCATTATTGGTTTCTATCTCTTGGCTACTCTTGCAATCTTGGACTTCTATGGGACCTTGACTCTTATTTCATGGCTCCCATTTGAGACAACAATAGGATTGCCTTGAGACCATCCCTCAAGTTCATTGAAGAGATTCTTTCACATGTTGACATCTCACAGATCAAAATTCTTTCCCTCGCATCCTCTATCAGGCTTTTCCAAGCAGATTTTTGATATTAAACTTGGCTCCGATGTATCATAGGCTTCTCATTGATTTGAAAGGGTGGATTCCTATGTGCTGCCTACTTCACTATGGAAAAAGCACCCATTAGCCTGGCAAGACATACCTTGAGAACAATGAACCCATATCAAAGGTGTAGGGTAAGAATTGGTATTTTCAGAGATCTTTGAATGGCCCTTTCCATTCTTTGTCCAGCTTATTGTCTGTTCTCTTCTTCATGTTCACTCAAAGCCTTGCAATGCAATCCCTCTCCATTGGATGGTCCAATACTCCCATATGTCCTTTCAGGCAGGTAAGATTAGTTGGAACTGCTCTCCATTATCTCTTGACATAATGCTGACATACATTCAATGCAGTCCAAGTGGCTGTTTGTATCATGGTTCTTGAGTGTAACAAATCTGCCTTACAGAGAATAAAACCCAAGAAAAGAGTGTGCTCAAGCCTTGATGTACTGTACTATGATGACCAGATATTCACATAATGCATAACACAGCCTTGTAATATGAAGATCTGTGAACATCATAATGCATAACAGGCCCTTTTGCTGCTTCAAATTACTCAATATAGTGATATTTGTTCGGTCCAGCTCACACCAGATCACCTATTAAGGTATAGGTATATGACATCATAATGAAGATGTGGTCCTGTGAAGTGTGTAACACGAAAAAAATAACCTGTGAAGATATGGTCATAATAGTACGGTATATAAGTAAGAGCATGAGAGTGTTAAAGATGAGACACAAGATAAAAATTAGAGGTAAGGAAGGGTAAATCCAAAAAAGAGACATACAATGGAAAGCAGAAATTAACTAAAACTGTATGTGAGGTATGTAAGTGGTCCATTGTACAGTATGGAAGGTTAATGGGGGTAGGGAGCACAACTGCATGAGTGCAAGGACAATCAAGATAACCCATGCTATGATGTATATGATCACACCAACAACAAAAACATGAATAGAAATCCTAGACCAAGCTTGAGATTCTTTCCATGAACGTGGAATTATCCATAGTATCTTCAAGATCCACTCTGGCCCATGCTGCAGATCCATCGCACCTATGAGAGGCACATATCCCACTGCATTGAGACCAATTGACATTGCAAAAGATGAACATGCCCATAGCATCATTTCAGTGTCTGATGGAAAGGAGACTGATAAAGTAGCAGCCAAATGCAAAGCCACAAATAACAATCCTGCAACAAGTAAGATCAGGAAGTGTATTGATTGTTGATGTTCACTACAAGGGCTAAATTGAAAGGCACCATATCCAATGTCACTGTATTCAGGGCGACTCCAGTCCACCCCCAAAATAATAAAACCTATCTGCATCAAAGATCCCCGGAAGCCAGTTCCTACTGGCACTGTCCAGTGGCTATGATCAAAGGGAGAAAGCACTGTTTCCGGTGTAAATATCAATGTTGTTGAGTCTGACCCATGCAAAGGTATGTGATACTTCATGTTCAGTGGCTTATTCCACCACAACAAGTATGTGATGATGCTGACACCTGTGAATGCAAGTGCTGTCACTTCAAGTAGTGTGATACGAAGATGCTGAATGTATCAAGTGACACATTGCAGAGTGAACCAGAATATTTGGAGGATAGACAATGTTTTGGACAGTGCATCACCTGTGCTTTTGTCCTCTATTGTCTCTACACTGACCTCCTCTAGGTTTTTCACCAAGTGCGGGTTGGAGTCGAGACCATCAATATAAGGATTGTTAAGGGAGCACCAGGCAACAAGTCATTCCTTGACAAGATTATAGTGGGTGACAATGAATATGGCAAAATATATGAATGTACCTGTAACAGAAGCCACCTATACTGAGAACAAATCCATGAGCCATTATCAGATTTGAATTTTTGTCTTTTTTGCCTCTCCATCCATTGATTACTGATAAGATAGAAAAGTCTGTTCCTATTAGCCTCCAATGTAAGTCAGATAACCCCTTAATTTCATGAAATACTCACTGTAGCACACCTTCCATGCAACAATAAATTGTTCAGCAGCCTATGCGACGATGATCTCTGGTGCCAAGATTGTGGTAACCATAATCTTCACACGTTCAATGGTACAAGAGGTCCATCCCCTTGTGGTGATATTGCGACCCAGCACATTGGGATGTACAGAAAGCCAAGTGCATGCAAATATCATGGTGAGGCAGCTCCATACAATGCCCAAAATTGTCCGTCGATCCTCGGAGGACACAGGTACATCTTCACTATCCTCGGGAGATATCTCTGCCCCAAAGACACCAGAACTGAAGAGAAGAACGAGAACGATCATCACAATTTGATTCATGTCGGCGATTCTAAGGACTTCAAGCATTAGGCAGCTTGACAGAACATAAAATATTCAGGATGCACCCACTATCTGTCCACCAAAGGAGCCAATTCCGAGAAAATGCTTGCCAGCACCTGAAGGTTCCTATATTGACCTTGACCCACTAAGTGGTGGATAAAATGCGCCAAGATGCCACCGGAAATTTGTGCTGAGGATGTCTTTCATGAAACTTGAGCTTGACGAGGTGAGATCCTTCATCGAAGGTTAGCTGAATGGACGATCATTTGGAAAGATGCACATACAAGGATTGTAGTAAATGGGATAAGGATGTGACAAAGAGAACGTATCGTGGGGAATTGAGGAGGGAGGTTATGAGAGAGGAGACCGCACCACATGCATGCTGATGACATGTGCAACCCATGAAGCAGGTCATGACTGGATTACGCATCATTCTAAGCAATAATGTTTAATATTAAATTAATAAAACTGAAACGAACATCAACAACGCATGCCCATGAATCTGTGGTGTGGACTAGCATGTGGAATGAATAAAGAATCCTCTCGTAGGTATCCATAGCAAGAGATCATTGGTACGAAGCTCTCCGCAATTGTGCGCCTGTACTTAAACAAATAGCACTGAGCAGAAAGAAAAAAAATCGAAGTCAGAAGCGAGCGACAGACAAGAAATAGTCATATAATAATCGACTGCAGGGCACGGTGAATTTCGTGCGTCCTCCATGTGCTCGTGTGCTCGCGTTAAGGTGGCTGCATCGGAAAAACGTGTATGCGTTGAGTGAAATGCAGCTCTGTGTTCGAACTTCGATGCGGCGTGTCGCTATAGTGTGCGTCATCAGTGACATCATTTATATACAACGCAAGCCTTGTACATCTGTCGGCGGCAATGTTTTCAGACTAATTTCCCCTCTGATCAATCGATATCGATCACCCCTCATTGAAAGATGAACGTTCCCAATGGTCTTGAAGGTTCGATTCAGAACTTCCTATCAACATGCGCTCTTCCTCCTTCGAAATCAGAAGCCAACTATCGAAAATATTCCTCTTGAATGCGCATAAAATTGCGTACATCGTACTCTAGATATCTAGGCTCTGTAATTAGCTGCACGCAAAATAACCATCCTCCGAATGTACGCGACTCTCGACGATGACCAGACCGGAACAGAGTACACATAGAATCTCTCCTGGATACAGGTACGGAGTTTTAACAGAATTTCGGCTTCTGTACAGCATTCCGCGTCACTTGCTGCGGCTACACATGAGAGGCTGTTCCAGTACGCATTTAACGGAAACCGACTCACCGGAGCAAGCTGGCAGCACGTTGCAGCATCCATTCCACCTGTTGACATCCTTCTTAGTACGAGCAGTGTCAAAACTCGTGCCTTCCGGCGGACTGCGGTCGATGATCCTAAACTTGACCTAGCGGCATGAATCATAAATCGACAGCGGAACTTTTATAAGGTATAGCCACACATACCATTCGGCGGAGAGTGCACCACCTGGCCTTTGGCTATACATATTTCAGCAACAAGAAGAGTTCGCCCTGGGTGATCGACGTACTATGTCCTGCCTGGACTTGTATAAAATTTTCCCCCAGTTTTCACCGCACCATCTTACCAAATTGATCAGATCGCAGCTCAACTAGCACGCCAAGACGGAGTTTCACGCCTCATTTCAGACTTGATGAACAAATTTTCCGCCACGACGTGGGCTTCACACGCAATCCAAGTCGACTTCCGCTCGGACCCAACGTTCCCAGATTTTTCGATTAAGAGGATTGCAGACATCGTTCGAGAGGTAGGGGAAAGCAACCCCTTATTCATTGAAGATCATTTAAGACGGCTTGATACTTGGAGCCTGGTCGGAGTCTTCGCGCCTCGGGGCGTCGACCAGGTTCATGTATTCCCGCCCCAGTGGATTATTTCAAGTTCGTAAAGTGTAGGACGATGATAATTTATAGTAGCTTCAATATAAAGCATCCTAATAGTCATCTCGGCTGAGTTAGAGAGCGTGTCTCGAGGTTATTTTAGTAAACCCTAGAAATACAAATCATCGTTGATTCAAGTCAAGCATAATCCATCTTCCCTATCGACACAAAGATCGACAAGGTCAACCATAATGACATATCCGTCGCAGTCTGACTATCCTAAACTTCATCCGATACGGATGGTAAGAAGGGCCGCTGAGGTTATTGTACGAGATGTGCATGATCCGTCGCGATGAGATCTCTATATGCGGAAGCGCAACGTCAAATACTGGTCGCCCTCATTGAATGAGACCCACAAATCTTCTGCAGTACATGATGGCTCGATAGCCTCACTTCCTGTCGGAATAATTTCGTTCCTACGCCAAGACTGATCCAGATTCGACGATATTTGCATCGTCAACAGGTAGAATCGATTCATGAAGGGTGGAGGACTGGTGAAGTGGGAGGGAAACGAAGGCGATGTAAGAAAGAAGCGTCTTCGTCGAAGCGGCCTATTGAACTTCTGTGCACAAGGACCAATAACGAGAAGAAATGGCACGTAGCTGAGCATACGACAGCCGAAATTGGTGCACAAGTATAAGAGACTGCATGGCACGCCGTGGTTGCCATCCTCTCAGAAAAGGACGGTCCTAGATCATCACTGAAATGACGGGCAGCTAGTTTTCGGAAACCTTAAAGGATTCTCGTCTGTGCTGCCATCAGCCCCTATTTGGTTACGTAGGTCAATGGAGCAGTCACCAGTACTATAAGCGAAATTATAATCGTACCAAAAGGTAAACTCGCCAGCATATATCCACTCCTGTCCTATTCGATGAAGTTATTGTGTTGCGTGAATTAGTTGAAGTAGCTAAGACAAGAACTAGCATGCACAGAGAACACACAAGATCGAAGACAGGCAGCTAGTTTCGCAGTAGCTTTTCCGGCGCACATAGCGAGACCCGGAGCATTGTCGTCATAACGGCGCTGGAATCGGCATCGCCGACGTGCCAAAAGATAAACACCTCTACATACACCCACACATGTCCCCGGTCCCATCCTCAATGGCAAGTAGATCGTTCTCCCTTTCTTGTCCATCAGGTTTTGGGTCGTAGTCAGAGCGGCACAGCAAAGCGCTTCGAGAAATCCCTGCTCGCGGTCAATTCGAGGGGCGAGCACGCACGATAAACGATGAGCCAACCGCGTGCTGTCAGAAAGATCAGAGAGATACACGACAGGGACTTTGGAAGTTGCAAAGGAGTGTAGAAGGCATTAAGCTTGAACAGAGCATTGGCGTGCGGCAGAAGTCTCCGCTGCATGGAGGCTGTTGGTCGATGACGTCGAGGAAGGAAAAAGAAGCTTCGAAAATCGTCGCACAAGCCGGCCCGGGGGACCACACGACCGCGGCTATTTTTGGCACGCGTCGCGCGATACGAACCACTTTCAAATGCCTAGCTTCTTGAAACCATGGATCCGTAATGTATCAGCCATCAGAGCAAAACAAACCATCTTCATTCTTGATAGGGATTTAGTATAATCTCCGCATGATGTCGGACACACTGCGATCCGGTACCAGTTTCGCTGTGAATTTTACCGTCAGACTCATCCCCAGCTCTGCAAGGCTCCGTCTAGATCTGCCAATCCTTTCTCCAAAAATTTCCGGCCGGTTAATACAATGAACCGATATCATCACCTGCAAATTCAATCCTTTGAAATTGCGGACATGACATAGATGCCACTATGACATGCAACCGGTCCAGCATATTTCTTCACCACGGTAGCCTTCAACTAAAATTCTACATCCTCGAGTGCGCGACATTTGAATTTGAAGGCGGGAACGATGCGCACGGTGCCAGGTGCCTATTGTTCATAACCAAAAAAGACAGTGGAGGAATCGGAACATAATCCCATGAACTGTCAGCTTCTTCAATGTGGGAAGGAGATTTGCCAGTAACCTAAAATAATCCTCCACGAACCAGAACGTCAAGCGAGATAACTCCAGGTCTCTCAGGACCCTCAACGATGGAATAATCGCACTTTCGCACACCACGGAATGAGACCTGCATATATATTCCATAATCGACGTCAGCCCAATCGTGTGCATCCTGGTCGGAGCCCGCCTCTTAAAATCATGAGCGAACGTGCAAGTATGACCGCACAGAAACACGGCACGAAATATATAGGAAAGCAGACGGCTCGGAGGAGGGAGGATGCGACAGACAGACATTTTAGAGTGGGGATATCGAGAAGTGAGAGGATCTGTTGCAGTAACTAGAGAGGGAGGTCTTCGAGGGCGGAGTATTGATGATTAGAAGGCATGGTGGCACGCCCCGTAGCGCGTAGCTTATATGGATGCCTGAATTTATATGAAAGGCTGAGGCTCAAGCAAAGGCCGGTTTTAACATTAATTGTCAGGCATTACGGCTGTGCTGTAAACAATGCTTCTAGGACAGTCTCCCTTGTTGAGAACAATAGCCGCCATTACATTGCCGTTGCTAGGTCATAATAATGAGTGACCTGTTGACTGGGGAGTAACTTATAACCTGGACGTGATAATCCACGGCCTCATTCTTTGTTACGGTCTTCTAGTAAAATTCTCTATATTTGAGTGCGCGAAGTCTGAATATTTGAAGGAGGGCAACACAGCGCATCCCGCGCGCTCTCAGTGAGAAACATGACGATCTTTTGGCACGTATCGACTCGTAAATGAACGGAGCTATCGAGATCAAAGAGGTCTCGCGGATGCTGCAAAAAACATCCGCCTGGATACCATTCTAGTGTCAATATTACAGTATATGTCACTTACGGCTCACCTATGGACATTTTCCTGGAGGATTTCAGTCGGGACTGTCGAACGTGCTCGAAGGTGGAAGGTAGTCCGGTCCGGTAGTTCCTGTCGGAGTTGAAGCAATTTGAAATACGCTCCGTTTTACGTTCTTCTGCCATCTCGCAAGGCTCATCTTATATTGCAAGCCACAGATAATACCCTTACTCAACGAGTTGGACACTTCCAAGGTAGGACCTGTTTCGCAACCGAAATCGTGCCTCAGCTAACCATGCCTTCAAGAACCGAGACCCTAACCCTAAGATACTTATTTACCATGACGGCACGACTACGCTGAGAAATGGCAAGGTTACGCAAAAGCTACAAACGCTCGAAAGAAGTGAACGGCAAGTCTTGTTTATCTGCAGAATGTAAGATGCGCCGCTAACAAGCACTCTTTGACATTAAAGATGATGATAACATCAGGACGGGGTTTGCTTACAAGGAACTCAGTGGGCCAGGAGCAGCATTTTGACGAGAGTTTGTGCGGATACCAAAACAGGATCAATTCTGCGCAAAAATACGTCGATAAGTACTTTGCTCGGAAGCTTTCCCAAAACAATTAAAGGCATGTCTTAGAATTGAATTGTCACCACGGCTTTCTACTCCCTTTCTCTTACTTGTATGTCTTTTTCATTTTGTCTTTCGCCTAACTTTGACAATCCAGACTTTTAGGGGCTGCGCTCGGTCGTGTGCGTTCTCTCTCCCTAGTGCTCACTACTACACTATCCTAATCTACACAATGGGCGCATGCTTCTCCTCTCGAGCCTTTGAGGTCACCGATGCAGATACGGCTTTGCATAGGAGGGCTGAGAAGGAGCTTAAGGAGGTGCGTTTGATTTCCGGCTAAGGATATCTCTAATGCTGACACCGCTAGGCCAAGGCAAAAATGGCGACACAAGTCAAGGTACGTGTACCGTATCTTATACCCATTAATTTCCTGCTTAAATAGCGCGCGCAGGTTTTACTTCTGGGATCCGGAGATTCCGGAAAGTCAACGGTGCTAAAGGTATGTTTCTACCCCCAATACTACTCAACTCTCATCTTCCACGATAGCAAATGCGTCTCATCCACAAAATTCCGTTTTCTCCACAAGAAATCGAGTCATATCGTCAGCTAACTTTTGACAATCTCACCGGGGGCATGAAGTGTATCCTCGATGCGATGGAAGACATGGACCTCAAGGTTTCGGAGGACAACATTGAATATATCGATGTCATCGACAACGCACGGTACTTGAGGGATGGGGAGCCGTTCCCGACGGAGTACTTTGAGCCACTCAAGGCGCTATGGCATGACCCGGGGATTCGCACAGCGTGGCACAGAGGGAACGAAGCAGCTTTGCCCGAAAAGTACGTCCTCATTTACGCTTGCTATTCCAAATGCCGCTCTTACAGAGCGCAGTTTGGATTATTTCTTCTCGGACCTTGAGCGCCTATTTGATCCTCAGTATCAGCCGACAGAACAGGACATCATACAATGCCGTGTACGGACGACTGGGATCAAGGAAACGGTCTTCTGTCTACGGGACCACGAGCTTATGATGGTCGACGTTGGCGGTCAGAAATCTGAACGGCGGAAATGGATACATTGTTTCCAGGATGTAACGAGCATCCTGTTCCTCGCCAGCTTGAGTGGGTACGACCAGTGTCTGGTCGAGGATAAGGATGCGGTATGTGGTTAGCTGTGATACCTCACCACTCTGACCGGATCTGATAGAACCAAATGCAAGACGCCATGACGATATGGGACTCGATATGTCATTCGCAGTGGTTCAAGCGTACTTCGATTGTACGTACGACCTCCCTACTCCCGCGAAGCTAAGATTCACCTTTTCTTAGATCTTGTTCTTAAATAAGAACGACCTCTTCGAGAAGAAGATACCTCATTCTGATATCAAAACCTTCTTCCCAGTACGTGATGTTCTCCCGCCTAAGCATTCTTCTCTCACCTGCCTTCAGGATTATGATGGTGACGTTGGCGATGTTCGTGCAGGTCGCGATTACTTCAAGCGTCGCTTTTCAAAACTGGCCACAAAGGCTCATCGACATAGGGAAAGGGAGGTTTATATACAGTAGGTTCGACGTTGTTTTGATCAAACGGTACTGATGTGTATCTCTCAGCATAACGACGGCAACTGATACCGTCATGATTCGTGTCGTAATGGCTGCTGTAGAAGGTACTTTGCGTCCTATTCAGTTCCCACATGCGTTGATTACTGACACTCGCCTCTTTAGAGTGAGTGCCTTTTTCTCCTATTCCATCCCCATCCCCTCTTTCTTCTTCATCTACACTCAGTCTTGTACGATCGCCTTTCCTTCCTTTCTCTGTTTTGTATCATCCTTTGCAAGTGTGACGTTGCTCTGAACGTCAGCGTCGCCTCGTTCGTCTCTTCCTTGTGCATGATCTGACTTTTCCATCCCTCATCCTAGCTCTATTTTGTCTAGTAACGTAAGTACCTTGCTCTTGTCACTCGGTGATCCTCTCTGATCTTTGAACAGTTACGCGTTGCTCTGCTTTGATTGTTAGTATATATTCATTCGCTTTCTGTACTATCATGACTCTACGACCATCACTACTTTGACCGTCCACGTCAATTCAATCGTTACTCTGGATAAGAAAAATGCACAGAAAAAGTCAAGAAGCACTGGGGAGGTCGAATGACACGTCACGTTCAGAAAGGATGTCCCGTTTCAAAGGTCACTGTTTGGCGGTGAACATGGATCCTTGGACATCGACGAAGCTACAACGTATAGGGCCTGGTAGCAGGTAGATTTAGTGTCATTTATACAGTTCGACACTTAGACTTCATCAGGCCAGGAGAATTCTGCGTTTGACGCCTGCCAAAATGGTCAGATGGTTAGATAGCGACGGTCGTGGTTGCACGTTTGTCCATGGGAGTTTCTGAACTCATTTTCTTTCTCATACGATATAAACTCGCCTTTACATGTAGAGATAATGTTTGATATAACTTTCTTTTCATCCAGTGATGATAGAGGTCTTCTGAGAACTTCCTGGTATTTTTTTAATTTGCAGTACAGGCGCTATCCCCTTCTCACTTTCCAACATCTGATCATATACTTCTTCCGTATAGAACTGGATGAGAAAGACCTGCCGCAGTCGCCCACGCGACACCGAAAATGTCGACTACTATCCAGATTCCGATGATCTGAGTGAGTATACATTAAGTATGCTGATGTTCTTTAATAATCATGACAATGCTTACTTCGGTGATTATACCGAGTGATAATCAGTCTCTGCACCGACTTGGAGACTGGTTTCTTCCCGGAAGATTTCCTGGAAAGGTCGAGGCTGTTGAGCAATTTGACCAGGTTCGAGGAGGACGGTCTTTTATGAACGTCCTTCGACCAACAGACTTCGATTAATGACCATAAGCTGTCGTATGGCAACTCGTCGTAGCTCGGCCTGGTTGGCCGACGGTCGTTCTGTAGTACAGCCAATGCAACCGACATATCTCGTAGAATATCCCAAAATGGAAGACGTCCAGTGAAAATCTAAGGAATGCAATTAGGCCCGACAAACTCGGTACTTGTTAGGTGAACACACCTCGACTACGGTACATCCAAAGGCATATATATCCCTGGATGGCATATACTGCCAATCGGAGGAAGCGTCAGAGTGAAGAAGCTCGGGTGCAAGCCAACGGAGTGATCCTTTTGTCGAATCACTGGAGCTTTGGGGTCCGCGTGTCATGACAGCTTTCGCGAGACCAAAGTCTGCTAAGCAGCAGTGAAGGTCTCCAGTGACAAGGATGTTGGCCTTCCAAAATAATCAGTCATGTCCTGAATCATACTCTCCTAGAGCGAGGAGAGAAACATACCCCACGGATGTCAGCATGTACGACCGGAGGATCATGCGAGTGAAGGTAATGGAGCCCGTTTACTACTTCCCCAATCTATTCATTGTATTGACCATTTCATCAATGGAAGCGTTGAATAGCAATAAGAACCAGAACATACACATTGCATACGATCATGCCCAGGATTCTGCGATAGGAACGAAATGATGTTGCCGTTCTTCATCCAAGGAGAGATCAAGCAAAAACTAGGATAGAAGAGGTCCTCGTTGACACCAACGAAACGAAGCACATTGGGATGTTCCAAATTTCTCCAGACTAATGCTTCGTTGCAAAACTTCTAAAAGTCCCTCATCAGTTGGTGTTCTGCACCCGCAATTTCTAGGCAAACCTTTCTGATATCTCCGCTGGATTTCATCTCACCATCAACGACGATGCGCAGAACTTTCAAGCAAACATCAATGCCTTTCATGCGACCTTGATATATATCCTATATAACATATGAGTCAATATCTGGTCGAAGTTTATAGCCATAGAAAATATACCGCGTATCCTCCACCAGCTATTGGGTATCTGGAATTACACCTAATACTTGATATTACGAGGCGTGTGGGGACAACAAGGTACATTTCAGCGACTTTCAACAGGCATTTGATGCAGCGTGCGCGATAGTAAACTTTGTCGTAGACATAAGCACGGGCGTCAATTTCCTGTGACGATGATCAGACCCATACAGTAGTAGTCAGAGAGTCAGAGGCAGTTCACCCTCTGCAGAAAGTTAACTGCCATGAGTGGATCTTTTGATGCTAGAGGTATGATGTTCCGCCATGATTTAGTGGAGACAATGAATTTGCGGAAAGTGTGATCCAAATTCCGTCCTCCCGAGAGCGCGTCCTGTATCTCTCGGAGAAACTCGCTTCCGGAAGCGTCGTCGGTCCATTGGGGGGGTCCTCTATCGAGTATCTCAGAGATTTTATGTTTCGCCCGGTCGTACGCCGTCCGTTGAAGGTAGGGAATTGGATCAGGCTCGAAAACGAAGAGCTTGCGATAGCTATGCCCCGATTCAGCTGGCTATAGTGACGAAACAAGTGCGGCATGGGACCTTTAGACTTACTTGTGATATAAAGGATTCGTTAAGGACAAGAGGATCTCTTCGATGAGATCAGGGGATGACTGCACAGTAGTATCCTCGGTATACGTGCCAGTTTGGAGCATGAGAGTCGAAACATCAAGTCTGCTGACATTTGTGAATCTGACTCGGATGTCGGTATTAGAGTGAGTAGTAGTGAACATGACTGAGGCAATATTTGACAGGCGATTGATCATATCGAGTATATCAGCAAGAATATCGGGTGAGTGATGGTATGCATCAATAGCATCGAGGACGACGTAAACTTTCTCGAACTCGTCGCAGGCTCGGACGAAAAGATCTTCTATGATACTGACGTTCTTTGTGTTGAGGACATGACACAGAAGCAGAGGCAAGATATCCGTGAAAGGTATTTGTTGAACGAGCTGATAAAGAAGTGAGGCAACAATATCGTTGTACCCTTTATTTCTGTCGCATAGATAATATGCCACGGCAGATGTCGTTGTCGATGCTGACTTAAAGTGAAAGCAGTATTCTGTCGCGATCAGTCTGGTCATCCAGATGAGTATCCCCATACTCGGACTGAGGTTCTCCACTCACGCTGGCACCCTAGGAAGACCTTCGGAAATCAGACAGATACTTGATTGGGTTTTTCAGATATTTCTCACCTAGTTCGAACCATAATACCGCAGACGGATTATTTATCCAAGAGAAGAATGCTCCATAGCGATTTACGGCATCGATAGCACGGAATGGACTGTTGCCGAGTTTCCACAAGTCTCGACGGCGAAGATCACAAACTTGAAGAGGATCCGATTGGAAAGAGATGTGGGGTAGGCATTTCTGATGCATACTGTCGACAACGAGAGAAGGGTTGTACGCTATACCAAAGGCGACAACATCAATCATTATATAGCACGTAGAAGAGTGTGCTGTTGCAATGTTCTTACTCACCGTCATGCACATCCGTAAACCTGAACGATCACAAATGGTCTCGGTTGCTCCAGAGCGCATCAAACATAGCCCCCCGTCCATGGGACGAAGATCGTACACTGCTCTTGAGTGTTCTGGCCATCAGGTCGGAGAAAGATGCGAACCGAATACACACCTGAGGTTAGGGTGCAAGTGCAGCGTATTCAAGTTCCAGATCAGTTTCAGCCTAGCAACCTGTAAATAAAAATGATCTAGTATGAGATTTGATTCTTGGAATGAGGATTGAACAAGGACCTACGTACCTTAAAAGAGCACCTATTACACATGGGCCATGAGTAAGCCTTAGGTGAGTTTAATGTAGAAAAAACATAGCCCTGGTCCCGAAATCTAGACTGAAAGGTGCTGAGCGCCTATGAAGATGCGACATGCTACACACACCACACTACACTAAACACTCAGTAATTGTGGTTCGAAGGGAGGTATGTTATACCAGGTTACGACACTTTGTACTGTATGATACAAGTTCCGGGTGCAATGAATACAATTTTTATAAAGAATATATTGCGATTTCCACTCTAAGTTTGACATGTCACTGAACACAAACTTAAACTGATACAGAATAACTGCCTGGTGCAGGTTCTGAACTCGTGCTCGCTGCCTGGTGCAGTTTCAATGCTGATATGTTGCACCTGGTTGCGACTTAAAACACACTGACTGGTTCTGAACTGTTTCTCGGGTCTGACTTTCTGTTTCTAGCTTAATTCTGTTTGCTTGCTTGTCTGTTCTTGCACACACAAAGTGGCCAGGTCACAATATTTCTATTCCAGGTGAGTCTACGACTCGAAGCTCTTAACCAATAAACCCATACTATTCGCCTGGTAGCGTTCCAGGGGTCAGAAACCTGATTCCCCACTAGATACATGACCTGTATTTATACTATCCTACTGATACACTATTACCAATCCTTTTTGCTACTGACTAATATGCTTGCTGACCCAGCCTGGTGAGGATAAATGCTCTACCTGGCAGGTATTATCTCATCCATGGCTACCAGGTTGATCGATCGTACTAGATCATCACCAGGCGATCGGATAACTTCCGCCGGAATGCCGAGTGATTACACTATACAAGTCACAACCTGGAACCTCGGTCTACCGGGTAGAATACCCAATCTTCTATTCAAGCGTTGGAACAGCCCGTTTTGAAGTTACCAGGTGGACCTTTTTCTTTACAATGTGCTACTTTCTTTCTGTGTCTCACTGATTGGTACAATGTAATACCATTGTATTGCCAGGAAATGTTAAACTACACGCGTTTTTAAAGGGTGTACACCCGGCAGGCATATCAAGACCTTAAGCAGCTGTTGTGCTACTGTACATTTACGTCACTGAGTTAGCGGGTCCAGAGCTAGGCTCGCACAGTGAGAGATACCATGCAGCAGGAAGACTCGAATTAATATTACTCCTCGAAGGAGAATGTATCCTTCTGTCATTTCAATCAGTAGCCATCCGTGTAACTCCGAGGTTGAGAGAGGGAGGAAATAAATACCATTACATGGCATCTGCGACCGAATCAGTGATTGAATAAAGCGGTTATAAAAAGGCTGGATGGAAGAATATGAACGGTTGAGCCTATCGATATCACAGCTTCTTAAAATCGGCGACATTAAGTGGAAATTTGACCCTGATCCGGAAAATCCATGGAAGTGATTGCGATGCTTTGAACATGCGGCGAGTGTGATGTCTCATTGCCCGTCCCAGCCACGTCGAAGAAAAATGTTCTGTGTGCTGAAAGAGCCGGAAACAGGTCATAGAAAAGGTCAAAGGAGATGCTTTGGTTTCCGTTTACGTTCACTTCAGCTTCATGTTTCGACACCATAGTCGATATGACAGATAGCCCAACATGGCCGAGCTCCGGGTATTAGCCGTGTTGATTGCATCCGACATCGAGACCATCTTGCATGGAATATGGAAACAATGGAAATCCTGCTAAAAACATAGCAAACATGGGCAGGACTGGTCCATCGGATCCGAGGAAGAAAGCAAGCAGTAAGGGTAACGGAAGTAACTCACATAGATATAAAACGATCGGATGACCCAACTGCAATGCGAAGCTGGAAGACAAAAGGCTGAATAGAACTGGCTGCTCATGCACATTAGTGTACTGCGTGTCCAGACGCTACCTGACCGTATCATATATGCGACGTCCAAACGAGAGGGCTACCAACCCGGAAATTGATACAAGCGACCAAGTCAACGGTAATCTTAGGGCCAAAAACTATGCCACGCGATAACAAAGGCTCAGCTCTGAGGGTGAGCACACAACATATCTGAGATTAAATTCAGGCCATGATTGCGTTCGAAAAATGGACGACGAACCTATATCCTCATAAAAGGAAAACGTGGTATGATTGATGGGAAGAGTCAAATGTAGGTCAGGGATTTGAGCAATACAAATGTTCGTCGTACGCTTAGAGTGTAGACCCAGATAAAAACTGAATCCTGTGTCTACCAAGAAAGGCCAATTTTGAGTAAGGCAAACATTGTTGTTTGCGTTTCCATGACACACCTTTGACCGTGAAAACACGGCATCCGTCACACTTCTCCTGAGAGTGTGTTGACTTCAGGCGATCCAAGTCGTGCCAGCAAAAGATATGGTATATTTTATTACGTCCTGGCTTGGTTTCAATAGGCTACGAGACGTCGTTATGAGGGATAGATAACGGCGGCACGGGAAGGCTATGTACCCTCATGATCACTGAGTTCCCACATAATTCTACTTGAACACGCCAGAGAATCATATAGGAGCGCGACTCGAATACCTAGAGTTTTGGTGGAAGCCTGGAAGGACGGAGATGGGAATAGTAGCGGAGAGGAAAGCCGCGGGAAGTCGGGATCAAAGACGGCCCGTTTAATCCGGATTCTTTTTGTAGGCTGCCACCATTCCGATTTATGCTAAATGACCACCAAGGTGGTCTTTCCATATGATGCCACTGGCTTCATTTCTTCTCTTCCGGAAATACGGTACAGGTCCATTACAGGTAGGCTGTATAGCGCTTAGCGCTTAGCTTTCTCCCAGTCAATCTCGTTTGGTCAATGCGGAATGAGTTCCATTTGAACGTCGACTCCTTCAAGGGACGTTATTGAACTTCCGGCGCCCAAAATTGTGGACTTAGCTTCCTTAACCGTATTGATATTTATTCCTCTCAAGAATTCCAATGACGGCGACAGCACTGTATGAAGGCATTCGTTGGTCAAGAATTTTCCTGTGAATCAATCGATCACAGTCTATGTGCGCTAGACATCAATTTGAGGAAGAGATGTCCATCGAGGTTCGTATCTGTATGCGCATCTAGTATGCATATATACAGCAATAGTAGGGTTACGGCGGTTCTCGCCCAGTGCCCACGGTCTCTATTACGACCGACATAGGCGAGTCAAGTGCTGAGGCTACACGAAGATTCTCATCAGATGGCAATAAATCTTACGTTTTATCACGATTAGATTTGATCTTCAGCTACCTCGTAGTCATTGAAATGGGATAGTTACAGGTACGTATTCTCGCCATTCGCTAAAGCCTTGTCTTCTCATGTCCTGCTTAGTATCTTCGAAGCGCCAGAAGTCAAGATAGGCTACACCCAACTATTCGAGCCAGATACGCGCAGAGTGGTTAAGAAACACTTACACGGGATGTACTGGACGACAATTTCCCGGTCCTGTCATTAGGGCATATCGTCGATGAGACGATTGCAACAAGTCTCGGGAGGCCGAAGAAGACGCCCATGGTGAAGAAGGCGAGAGACAACAACTCGGGAGCCTGGCTTGACGTTACGTTTCCTAGGAACGTACGGTGAAGTTATAAAATGTCGACGGGCATACATGGCGCTGAACCATTGCGATCACGTCTATTACTTGGGACACCTTGTTTGGCAAGCTAGAGCTGCCCTACTTCAATGGACTATCGTTGCTCAACGCGTTTGACTACCAATTCAATGTTTACCGTTTACCAGGAATGTATGAGCGTTCACTGAGCTGGGAAGACTTGCAATCATATTGAAGTCCTCATCATTATACCGCACATCATAGCTAGCCCGACCCTTCGCTGGATTCAGCACAGCTGGATTATTGCGCATATGCGGAAGATAGGACACAGCGCCTGTGAGTTTACGCACAAATGCCGAGAAATAATATTGCACTCCAAGCAAATTACAGTTCGCCAAGGCAAAACAATTACGGATGTCGGAATGATCACTGTCTATTTGGGTATACCATTACCTGGAGTCGAACCAAGATCACAATGAATGGAGACACGACAACCTTCTGACCACCTAGCCATCAAGGCATGTTCATTCCATACAGTTGAAGCATTATCGAACCGGCAATCATTAGGGTAAAAAAATTCATGGACAGAAAAAACTGGTCCTCGGCCAAGAGCTATTTTTTGATGCACACAAGAAAGTTAATCGAGTGAGCAAAGCCAAAAAATGTTCAATCTGGATTTACGGACAAGCAGCTCACCGGAGTCGAACCGCAGATACATTTTTGCTGCACAATATGCCGCTATTCTACATTGGCACAATAAACGATGAGATAGATACGAAACTAATGTTTGACTGTGCACGAAATTTTCTCCCAGTTATTCGTATCGGGTACGCACCAGATACAGACTCGCCCTGATCATGCAACGAAACAGATAGAGGAAACAACGCCGCTTAGTCCGAAGGGTGCTTTTAGACCCCAGTGGTACGCCGCACTGAACCAAGGCCAATGACATGAGATGTAAGGAAGAGCAAGGGGCAAAGAAGCTGCCATAAGTTCATCCCGCCAGTTAGCCTGTTTGCGGCCCGTACACAGGCCCGTGTCGTTTTCCGAGCCGAGGCGGAGTTGTTCGGCAGCCACCGGAAGAAAACCGATTGTTTCTTCTTTGCCTTCATGACCATCAGTTCGGCAGCGACATTTACCCTGTATTTAAAACTAGCAGCTGATTTGTGAACTGCATGAACTGCGGTAATTCAGCTTTTGACGGGAGAAGAAGCTCAGAACGAAGAAGCGGTTCGTTTTCTCCAGAACTTAGGATCACGTAAGATTCCTGATGTTCTTATGCTACCGTTCAATTGCTGATGCATCATATGTAGATCACCGCCAAGAGCTAATAACTTAGCGCATTTCTCTCCATGCTAAAAGAAATTCACTGACATCCCTTTTTCAATTGTACGTCGCCCAGGATTCTGTAAGAAGTTAGCTAACTCCTTCTTAGGTATATAATGCTCAATTATCAAATCAAACCCTCCTACACGCCCCAAGGTCGACATCGCCTCACTTTTGCGCTTATAGTGCTCGCCCAGCTCCTTCGATAAAATCGCAATCACGCATGTGAAACTAGATATGATCGGCGTTGGCAGCCTTGTCCAATTCGACCGCATCAATCAACTTGACTCAAAGCCCACCTCCGCACCGAAGTCAATTTGTCCAGATTCGCACTCGGCAAATATCACGGGCCGATTAGCCACGTCCCGCCAGAAGTGCTCCTGTTAGTATTCGGCCACTTGAGATTAGGCTCAATGACACACGAAAGCGGACAGCACACGTTGTCATGGGAGCGTGGCATAATCAGCAACTTGCTTAAGCTCCACCCCCTTACCCGAGTACCCGAAATCCTCCTCTATATTTCCTTTCCCGTACTAACTTGGTTGGCGCATTCATGGGCATCACGACGGCTATAGCCCAAGTGAAATCAATGTCCTCAACAAACTCCACCGTCCATGTTTGCGCGCGCCGATCTTTCAAAAGCCCTCGGCATCTCATATTTCATTCCCGTCGCCCGCTTGGATCTAATTATTATGAATGGCATCGTGTACGATGCGCTCAATTCCAAAATTCTTCCCCATCTTGAGGACTCGCTGGCACGCACAGGATAAAGTGGTCCAAAGGGATGCTATGGATGGTCAAGGCGCTGAAACAGTTGAGGGGCTTTGGTACTGGGAGTCTGAATTTGCCGTGTGTAGAACATTTACGTCATAAGCTGCTTCTCGTTCGCAGTTTGCGCACAGTCGTCTGGTCTGAATCTTCTGTCGAGTTATTCAGAAACCACAAGGTCGTGGTATCTATTGTTCTGAATACAAAATGGACATTTTTCCAACATTGTTCAGACGCGGAGTGGCTTGACCATTTCATTTGTCAACATCAAAATATTGTCTTCGAAACGGGTCTTTGCTTTATGTTCGGACCTTTATTCAAGAACAGACATCTATATAAATCCCCAGCCTAGTGTAGCAGGTACATCCCCCGATTTCCTTCCACCCCATGTCTCCCTGTCCCTCAGTATTACAACAGGTCGAGGATCTCCGCTCCGATATCGAAAACCTCCCTCTCGAGCCATTCGAAGAGATTCTCTCATTTCTCGATATCCCGAGTATCCAACAACTTGGTCTGACGTCCCCCATTCTCTAAGCCACTTGCTTTCCCCATTTCTTTCAAAACTTAGCTTTGCACGGCGATGACCGTCCCCCTGCCAAATTTCTTGATGACTTCAAAGAGTGGGCTCCCGTTCCCTGCTTACGCAAGGTCGAGTTGGAATTTTGAAAGAAGATCACTCTACCGAACTCCTTCCGTGGTGCACCAGAACCGAAGCATTAAAGTCAACGGGTGTCCCATTGGTAACACGGCCATTCTTCCCGCGTTGAATGTTCTCAGGGTCCTCGAATTGGCCAACTTGACGTTCTCTTCTGTGGTTGACTATTTTGGGTTACTGGCAAGTCTGTCTCCGACGATTAATGAAATCAAAGTTCAACGGATTACGCTCCGTGAGTCGGAGTCGACGTGGGTCGTGGGTCGGAGGATCGAAATCGACAGGTTGGAGACTGGTTCGGATGCGCACTTGACACCGTGTCTCAGAGACGACTGTCCACTATCCCTTCTGTCATTACGAGCAGCATCTCTTCGGGAGCCTGATGTGGAGGACCTTGAGGACTTGATTGGCAGGACTCCCCTTCTGATTGATCTATGCGTCGAATTCGATCATGATGAATCCCAAGCCGGATCACCAGGTCCGTATCTTTTCCAACTTGCCGTACTTTAGCTCGCGCGTAAACAGTTTCTTTCCCTCTCGAACGGCTCAAAATCCTGTCCATAAACACTGGAACTACATTCTCAACCTCTCTCTTGACCCCCTTGTCCACACATTCTGACAACCCATCCCAGTTAGAAGAGCTAACCATCACGTTCTCGATCCGTGTCGCATCGAATCCTTCGGTATTCGAAGACTTCGTCGCAGCACTGACGCAGCCTCGATTCTGCAACCTGACGACTTTAAACCTAAGGATGCTGGCACCACTTTTCTATGCTGCTCCCGAGTTTTATGAACGATTTGACCGGTGGACTCGACAGTTCGAACTTGAAATTGAAGCAGCTAGGACGGGTCGGAGGATAGATGTTACTGCCGCAATGGTACATGTAGGACCAATCGAAAATAGTCGAGGGTTCTGGTTTGGCGATAGGTTTTAACTCGCTATCACGAATGACGATTTTTCTTTCTCTTCTCCAGAAACCCGAGCACACGAAACAACGAATCCTAGGATTGCGACGTCGATCCTGATATATCTCTTAGAGTATAATTCAGGGCTTGATTTCGTGGGTAAAATGATCAGCGAACCGATACCCTCGCACCTTTCCTGGTGGGATTGATAACCATGAGTTTAAGATTAGAGACATGGGGATTAAATTGAGACCGACTAAATAAGAATTTGGATCACGAGTATCTTTACTTATTCAAGAAGGATTGATTCAAATACAGTTTGAGCAAGGCAAGCGATAATGTTCACAATCCTACAGCGCTCCTTTATCCAAGAAGAAAAAGTATCACATTTCTCCCTAGAAGGTCTTGGTTTCGAGCTAGGTCGTACCAGCATTGATACTTACTGGTTTGGACCACAAAAGGCTACCAGCCAGTTTTTTTGTAAGGCCAGCTAAGGTCACATATCTTCATTGTCACTATATATCAGCATGTCATTCAACACAGAACCTTATAGGAGCGCGACTCGCACATCCAGAGCTGTTGGTCGAAGGGAGAGATGGTGTTGTCGGTGATAAGTACGCCGCGGGGAAGTCGGGAACGCAAGAGAGGGATTACGGACCGGTTACTCCGAATACTTTTACATCAATTTGCCATCAATACTCACGCTTCCGCCGCCGCGCCCTTTCCTTACGATAACCATATAGCCCAGTTTTATTGTCACCTTATCAGAAAATTCAACAAGGAAATGCGGTACGTTCTTCTCAGGGCTAGCGCTGTATAACCTCCTGCTCTGAAACGGTCAATCTATGGAATGGGGATCTTTCAAGCATCGACTTCAAGAACAGACATTCTTTGCCTAGCGGTTGGCAAAAGTGCGCGTTCTGTTACTTTTCCCATATTACTCTTCAGGTTACGACTGCCGAGCGAGATAACGGCACTATGCCCCCCAATCTACCCTGACACGATCAACGCGGATGGCCGTGGCGAAATCTATCAAGAATAAGTAGCCTCGAGGACCCATACCGCCGGAAGCGATGTCACCATAGTGGTGTCAGAATATCATCAGGTATGAGGGTGATTGCTTTGACCAACTTTGTTGATGGTTGATCACAGGCTGGAGTGGCGCATGATCTCAATTCGTGGAACGATCGCGCGCTACTAACTGAACTAATTGTACTAGGCACCAATTTAGTACCCTTATACCCAGAATCAGTACGTCTCGGTGCTTCAAATTGCCCGAGCCTTCTCTAAGTTCGATTACAGGGTATGTATTCTTGTCATTCTCCCAAACCTTCTTTATCTTCTCATGCCATACACATCAAAGGGCGCTTGCTCAACGGAAACCGCATCTGTTCAAAGGAAATACGCACGAGTTCAGAGCTCTCAGGCGT
The DNA here is from genome assembly GCA_022818075.1 of Armillaria altimontana. NCBI lineage: Eukaryota > Fungi > Basidiomycota > Agaricomycetes > Agaricales > Physalacriaceae > Armillaria > Armillaria altimontana. The sequence goes on from JAIWYR010000038.1 coordinate 174,468, forward strand.
ACAAGGATCGAACTAGACTTGGATTTCCTAGACCGATAATCAGGACGTCTGAGGCGTCCGGAACGTGTGCATGAATGATATCACAAAAAAGTCGACGATGAAGAAAATGAAAGATTGCAACTCCGGAGGTAGACTTAAACCTCCGCAGGAATGTTTAGAAAAGTGGAAAGCAGCCGCGAACGTGTTCGATTTCGGCGTTTAATGAAAGTCGAGTACCCTCAAGGACATGACTATCGGTGTAGAGTTCCGGCCGGTAGGATCAAACCCATATCTGTTCGACCCATGCTTACCATCATTGTTAGACAATTATATCCAATGCCTATGACCTAGCAGGGGATGTCAGCCGAAAGAATATCTGACGCAGGTAAGTGTAGTTTCAGACTTTCTTTTTGGGGAGATTTTCAAGTCACGGTCCTCTATTTTGAACGCGATCCATTGTCAATCGATTCGAGAAACGCCGAGGTGGCGCAGATCGCTGCTCCCACTTGTCGGCTATCCCCACGAGGAGAAGAGCGTGCAATATGAACAGTGCGGCACCAATGCGGCGCAGACGGAAGGCGGTAGAAGGTATAGGAGGCTTCGGGCATAACAAGTGGAGGACCACCGTCGTAGATACTGCAAGAACTCGCCTCGCCACGGGGAAGCTGCTGGTTCTTGGCTTACGAAAAAGACGAGCGAGAGGTGGAGTATGCTAAATGCCTTCATGACGGATGTAAAGCTGAATGTTGTCATGCTTGCAGCCGCCACCAATGACCCTACGAGGGATGGTTTCCGTTATATCCAAGACGAAGATAATAGATGCTCGTTGTTGATAACGTTCAACGACCAAATGCAGTACAACGGAGAAGAACGCCCTTGTACAAATAGAATCTGCAGAGGATTCAGACACAGGAAAGCAAGCAAGATACTATTTATATTTCCCGAACGCTCCAAAGGCTGGATTACCGAAACGGAGGTTTGCAGCTCGCGTCAGGAGCTGTAAGTGTTCTTTGAGAGTTTTTCATGGTTTGAGGCTAATTGTGGCGGTCAGAGTAGCCGCGCAGGTGAACTATGTGCCGATATGAGAAAATACAGCCCTGTATTTGTAGCGAAACGAAATGGATTTTCAGAAAGCAATCACCATACTGTTCTAGGGAATTCGGAGGGATCAAAGACCACATCGGCCCCATGTCTGTAACGGAGTTGCTTCAGTACTGCTTTCATTACATGTACTCGACGTACCTGAGCGCGTCGGGAATACGGAACCGAGGAATGGGATGGATATTCGTGATCATCCACTCATACAGCTTAGGCGTCCAACTTGTATGATATCCTATGTCAAGTGGGCGAAGCTTCAAACACATCCATGAGAATGAGTCAGGAAGCGAAAGAGTACATATAAAGAATTACACACCAACGGTTATCGGTAGTGGTGGCTCTCGATTCAATAATAATTCCTGCACAATTCCGAACGTGCCTGGCATACGATGGGTGTTACGAGGTAACCGCTTTAAGATGCCCTCTGAGGTGGCGCTTTCCATTCGCTGCAGCCATTGTAATATTCAGGATGGTGCGAATATTCTTTCGTGCGAGTGGAATCTACCGGAGAATAATTTCGTGAGATAAAAGCAAGATGATATGGATTGTACTCACCAGGCCTTAGAATCAAGAACATGGAATGACGACAATAAGTCATCGATGTGGATGCAGGATATACGGACAGAAAAACACCCGTTGAGACCTTGTGAAAGGAACCTGATGGATCTTTGTAGATGCGCACGGTCAGAGACATGTCCAAGGGTTGCACATGAGTCATCATTGACGATATGATAACATCACGACAGTGATAGAACGAACGTCAGGTATAGAATTGAGTATCCACCGCAGCGGCTGATTCTATGCGAACCCTACCTTGACCCTACCCCAATCGTGGCTGTGTGATGGGACTCCAAGGTGTGAACCAGAGTATTTAGGAGCATCTTGATCTAACCAGTTCAAAAATCATCGAGACTTTATTCCAAGAAAAAATACTCACGAGTAGCTTCCTTCAAGTTTGTACGAGATCCAGACTTTAATTTCGGCATGAGGAAGAACATCGGACAATGGAGACTCTAGCAGTAGGTAAATCTTGCGCTTCATTCAGGCTGTCAGACCCCGCCGGCGTGATATCGAGGTACAGGCTGTTCTTGTGGGGATAAGCGAGGAACCATAAGTGTGAGATAGCACTGTCATGTCAACTACGTCCCTGATATCGATCGGTCCTGTTTAATGATCCTACTCTCCGGTCTTATGGGTCATGTAGAGGCCGGGGAACAAAGCTATTATTCGTGAATTAACATTTGTGGGAGAATCAGCGGCGAACCTCTTACCGTTCGGCATTTCCCCTGGGCCCTCACTTGCAATTATGGGTTGAACAGACGGCGTACGACGTTCCAAAAATACGACTTTGTAGAGGAGTCCCAGACTAAACACGGACTTAGCGCATCGGAATAATAATTCTTGAATTATCCTCCAAAGCAGCGACGCCCGTGTTGAAGCTCATAGGACACAAGCGCACCTTCGCAAAGGGCTGTCTGTCCAATCATTTAATGACGCACGCGGAAAGAAGCTGTCAACCGCCGTTTATCTAGATGACATATGCTGTTTGGACGGGCTTATCATCTTCGAACCTGAGGGGTTAGTAAACATGCATCGACATTTGCCTTTAACAAGAACCTACCGCATGCAATGCCTATGAGTCGTTCTCTGTGCATATGACTACAATGTGGGTTGAGTGCGTCACGTTCATCTAACGTTAAAGCATGGATACCTGAAGCTGAGTCTGGGTAGGGCACGCATTCATTCGATCCTGGTGAGAGAGCCGACCCTCACCCGTCGCGTAGTTGGCACATGGTATGGGGGGCACCAGACAGAGGTTGATGCTCCATCATACCTTGGTTACCGATACGTACATCGGTGGTGAGATGTTCAGTTTTCAGGACGGCAAGTACCCCGAGCCGTCAACAGTGAAATAGAGTCTTGTCTCTCCCGTAACAAAGAGGATTTCAGCGGCATAGGTGGCAATCATTACCGCGGTCATCTGTGAACTTGATCGAAGTTCCCATAGATAAAAACAGCTACATACCAGAGCCATACTTCCGGAACTTTCCCGCAGCTACAAGCATAACATAGGCTCGCCAATGCGATCTCCCCATAAGTCTTTGTATCCTGTCACGGTTAGTAGAGTATGGCGGCATCACGCGATCCTATTGACAAGTGCAAGGGTATTCGCGTGGTTCTTCTGTGACGCCGGTGGTGATATTAATCTCGACTTCGCTAGACGAGAGCGGGTGCTGTCTTATAGAAACGACTGACATATGCACTAACGCGACACGGAAAAGACGTTTCGATCCGCTTTGGAAGGATATGAACTCTGGAATATGGGCCAAAAAATGCTACGACGTACCTGAATGTACCCAAACGTAGTCAATATCTTATTCGGCATCTCCATGAACAGGCTAGACTCTCAGCCCTAAGTTTCTCTAATCGTACGGTAACCTTCGCTGCATGCGTCAGTGGAGCACAAAACTTATGATCCTCTTCGACTCACGCCACCACATATTTTAAGACGAAGGAAATTCCTCAAATTGAACCATTAAGCCAATGACTGATTGACTGAACATAACGGTACCGAAGTCATTCGCCTAGGGTGCATTCAGGAACTTACCAAACCGCCTCCTTTACTGCGGAATTTGATCTGCGCATCAATCCTGTCACGCCCAACAAGCGGAATGAAACTGAGATAACCAAATTGAACACACGGGGACATCGTTCAGCGTGTATGCCGCCATTAAAAAGTTGGTGCCTTTGATCCTGGTACCGGGAGTGAATTTCCCGCATTGAAAACCTGATAGGAAGAAACACAGTTAATGAGAAGCTGTGAAACAATCCAAGAGCATAAATACCGTCAGGCTGAACTACATTGGAATACCATAATTGAAAATAGTTGTAGGAGATTCAACCCGCTTGGCACCGGTGATGATCACACACGAGCGCCTAGCCAGATGGCGCCTGTCGTTTTCCGGGAACAGCCTACGGCGTAGTTGCTTTGTACCTGCACTGATCATTGTCTTCGCATATCCCGTCAACCATCATCGGTTACAACGGGGCGAGATCATCAGCGTTCAGGATCAAAAGAAAAGTCAGTTACGTACGTAACCTGATTTGCCCTTTGTTCCGCTGCTCTATATCAAATTAGTTTCCCTCGGTCGACAACCGGGATACTCCCATACAATACACTCAAAATGCACTAGGCACTTTTATTCTACATAATACACATTTTCTCCTTCAGATGGGCTCCATTGTTGATATCATCCTGTCTGGAAGATGGCGAAACTGAACGCAGGGTTCATAGCTACACGAGGACCTCATGGTCTTTTCGTGATGTTCTACTGTATCCCCCAGAAATGGGCAATCCGGCGGATTTCAGAGCGCTAGGCCTCACTTTCGGTAAAGATGAAACAGATACCTTGAGAATCTGACGATGCCGGTGCTCCACGCAGAGGCAAACACGCTGCCCGGAGGTATAATTAACAAGTCCACCGGCGGAGGATACCGATCATACGTATCATAAGTAGCTAGTCGCTGGGAGCGTTCAAATGAATTTGCAGCATAGACTCGAGGAGTACATGATACTACTGTAGACATAACCGGCATATCACATTGTTTTCTATTGACTTTGAATTCCAGTTTTATCTCAAGTTCCGTGAGTCGTAACCTCATATACATGCCGTGATAGCAACGGTGAAGTACGATGCTGCGGGAGAACCCGGAAGACGGCGCAGACATCTTTCCGAACGAGGGAAGAAACTCTCGGCCATGCGAGGTAGATACAGAGCCTCCTTGTAGCGAGATTGTCAGACTTGATGGGCCCCTTCTATGAAAGAACTCGGATAACAGCAAATTGCCTCAATACATATCGAAATGACCCAGTATCAGCCAGCGTATCAGGATCTACAACCAGCAAATCAGCAAGGGTCTTCTTGCGGGAGAGTTGCCGCATAAGTAATACCCTGGCAGAGAAGAGTAATCAGGAGACTGAGAGGCCGTGATTGTGGCATCGCCGTGAGAGGTGCGTTATAGAATGCGACACTACAAAAGGATGAGTTTATGATGGTCACACAAAGTTCGAACTGATGAAAACGGACAGATGAAAGATTCCTCACACACACGGTGTAACGACATGCTTTCCATCGGACCATCGTTCCGTAAAAGGAATAATCGCCGAGTCTCTGAGGGAACAGACCAGTACATAACCCCAAAGCTGCTCTGACTTACCACCACAGAGCCCAGTTACGATGAATGATAACGCGAACACCTCTCTCCCCAGTATCCACGAACTATTTCCAGGTCAGCTCGATATTGCTCTTCTTGAAGTATCCTATCCTTAGCTAGCGGCGGGTATCTTGCAGAGCATATGCTACGTGTCTCACCGGAAGTTCGCCTGAAAGGCAGTGCACCTCCAACACTCATTCCGGCTCACCCATACGTACCTCCTCAGCCATTACGCAAACCCTCGCCCGAGGAGAACCGTTCATATCACAGGTCCTCTCTATCGCCTCCTCACCTACACTCATCAGACGACGACGATGACGAGAGTAAAAAGCATATCTGCACGACCTGCAACAAACGATTCCGCCGTCCCAGTAGCTTGAATATCCATCGCAACACCCATACCGGTGCTACGCGTGAGTCCATCAGCCTTTCCTATATCCTGGTATTAAAGCGACACGAAGCATACCGATGCTCATTTCCCGGATGCGGCAAAGAGTTCAACGTAAAGTCGAACATGCTCCGACACTACCGAAGCCATACAAATCCTGTCCCGTCTCAGTCATCTTCCTCTCGCAATGACTCGCCAACCGCAAATCCGTACCCTCAAAGCCACACCTCGCCGGGTGCATCGTCCACAGAAGAACAGGACCAGGCAAGAGGACAACTTCAGAACTACCAATCGCAACCTTGGCAGGACAGCACCCGGATGGAGAGAGAGAGGTATTATCAACGTCGGTATTTGGTAGGCGACGTTCGTTTGGCTAGAGGTGGCGAGGAAAGAGAGCATGAGATAGACGAAAGTCATCTTTATGCCAGACAAAACTGAGGCCCAGTAACGGGCAAATGATGTTTTCCCCCCCTTTATGACAACGTTCGTATCCCATAATTTCTCTAACATTGATATTAGCAGTCAGGCATTGAAGAGAGGGACCGGGACATACTTTCCCCCAAGGTAGTCATCTCATCCGAAAAATCTTATCGAGGCTCCCCTTAAGACTCTTTTCACCTTCGAGGAAACAAAGGCTGATGACAGCATTGATCAATGATTTTTCAGGATGATTTAAAAAGAGTGAGAAATTACCCAAATTTTACTAAATGTCAAAGACACTATGAGCCCTATTAAATCCAGCGGAGTCGAGGTCAGGAGGGAAAGCAAAAACAGCGGCTGGGAAATTGGCTCCACGTCCGTTGACGCGTCTGTGGCTGATCAAAGCCGCGGAGTTTGATTCGGCAGGGACCTTACGTAACGGATTGCGTTCCTGAATCCTCTTGGCCTTTTCTCCTTTCTGTAGCCTGCTGATGTTCACTGTTTGATCGATAACTACCAGCGGACGATTACGTGTCAAGGTTCGTTTAAATAATCAAGATTATACGGAGATATATTTCGCTGCTAAAGGAACGAAGACGATCACTGTCAAGCTTGGCCCTCGACGTATGATTACTGGAACAGATTTAGAGTTCAGAATCGTCATCCGGTGCGTGTAGTAGCTTTACGTATTCCGAATATAGCGATGGATAACATGTTAACAGGTCGGATGTGTTTATGGATGGTTGCAACCTACATAAGTGTATGTAGGATATGCACTGAAAGACTCGGTGCGTTCTTGGCGATCTAACGTAAGGAGAATTAACATTCCCTGATCAGGTTTTCCTCTGACTTTGAGCAGATGAACAGACTGTGTCTATACTTTCCAGTACAAAAGAAATTTATATTCGATACTACCAGCTGTTCCAGAGCTATGCATATATTGCAGCTCGCAAGCCAGGTACCCTGACGTTTCCAACTTCATTTTCGACCAACGGAGATAGAAATCTGGATATTGGCTGCGCTTACGAGAAACGAGTCACTCGAATAACATGCAAGCCAAAAAAGCGACTTCGATGCATCGCCCAAGGACGCCATGGGTGTATTGATTAACTTATAGGCACTATAGATCGTTCGCCTGGTGATCATCACGACGGCCAATACCATGTACGTATTATTCTCATGGTATGTCACTTTTGCTCATGGCTCTAGCCCTTTATTTTCATTCAGGCCTTATAGATAGGTTCGGTCTCAAGACCGTACCCTCACCCAGAGAATATTCGCTACTGTTTCCAGCAGCACTTTGTGCCATGGGGTTCCCTTATTTCAACAAAAAGGCGATCCTTGGGCGCCTATTTTCAGGGTTATGACGATATGCCTGACGTCCCGGGGCCAATTCGACAACGTGTGGGCCACCATAAAAGCCTTGTATCGATGCCCATCATTTTCTCACATCGACCAACATGCAGACCCTCATTGACAATCTCGAAAAGTCTTTCTCTAAGCTTTCCACAAAGGACGATAAGAAATCGGCGCTGTTGTCATCCTTGGAAAATCTCGAAGGCGATTCACAGGGATCATTGATTCAACTGTACGCGTCCCCTGGTACCCCCAGGAGCAGCACAAACGTAGAGGATATAACTATCTGGAAAGCTTTCGAAGGCCTAATCGCGCGTCATGGGCTCCAAGACGAGATGTTCAGCGTCGCAAAGGTGCTATGCGATCGAAGTTGTTTGGCGTTCGGGACACAGATGCCACCTCCTTTGAGTCGTCTTGGATGCGCAAATCAGGTCGCCTCCAAGTCCCAATTTTGCCCCAGAGACGGAACGTTGACCTGTTCCGGATGCTTCCTTGTTCGATATTGTTCGAAAGAGTGCCAGTTGGCGCACTGGAAAGGGCACAAGAAAGGTACCGTTCTGCAATCTATCGAGGCAAAGAAAGAGCTGACATCATTATAGACTGTAAAAACCCTTTGAAATCGACTTCATGGTCGCCGACTTGGATCAAAGAGAAGAGGTCCCCATCGTTCGTTGACGGTGACAACGTACCTCCTAGTGAGCATTCAATGCAGTCTACCTTTGGAATGGGCATGGTTTTGTGAGTTATTATTCTCTACGGTATCCCGCTGGAGAGATACTGACTCTGGCATTTTAGGTGGGGGAACATACAGGCGATCGACGTCATCAACGCAAAGCACAACGAAGGGATGGAAAATATACGGAATAGAGATCTATGCATGGCATTCATAGGCGCGTCTTTAAGCTTAATTCGTTTTTGTCACTGCATCTGATTCACAACCATAGCTTCGGGGGATCTCCGAAACGTCGTCAGGACCATCAACGAACTACCAGAGGACTATTCGGGTTCAATCAAAATCGTACTTAATGACCACAATCCTATGGTTGTATGCCGTAACCTCATGATCCTATCTATTCTTGGTATCATCTCAGACATTGTGAGTATCATGGTATCGCCAAATTATCATCCACTGATTTATTGGTGTAGGAGGAAGGAGCGGAGCACGCTCTCCACCTCTGGTACTCTGTTTTTCAACCTCTGTCTTACCAGAAGCGCATCCTTCCACATATCTGCGAGTCCGGCACCCTTACCAATCTGAGCGGGACGCCTGTTCACCTAACACCTTCCACCACTATGTACACCACTCTCTCCTCCGATACTGTCAAATTTTTCCTCTATCAGCTCCGTTCGCCTTTGGATCCTGCTTTTGCCAATACTGCTTTGAATAATATAATGAACGCTCCAGCAAGAGTGGATTACCGCGACCGATATTATGAGGCCATTTCGCCTTCTCACAGGGTTGCGTTTGAACGGTGGCGGTCCTTCGGGCTTGTTTTACCCTTCGGAGCCACCGACACCCACATGGCCATCCCGAACAAATGGCTTTTTTATGATGGCCGCCTCATGCTTAACGATAGCGCCAATCCGTTCGAAGGATGGAAGTAAGAAGCACAATCTTTATGAGTATTTTCACTTATCTTCGTTTCAGCCTCGACGAGATATTCAAAGCTGGGAAAGATCATGGCACGACGGAAGATGATTTGATCGGTTGTCTCTTCTTCCACATCAAAGACCAACTCGTTGAATTTTCCAACCGGCTTCGTCGGTTCAAGACACAGATCTATTCCTTTGATCAGGATGCTAGAGTGCTTCAGCGAACTCTGAAAAGCAACGCATCGTCTCCGCAAATTTTTGACCGTATCGAGGTGTCGAATATTGTGGACAAGAATTACGTCGGCATGTCCGTTCTATCTGACTGGGGCCCTTTTCTGAACAAATCCAACCACCACTCTGCTATCGTCGGCCTCTTCATGAACTGGCCGACTTGGAAAGCATCCGGAAATGCCATGTCTTCCTCATCAGATGCTAGTCGTGCGATGAAGAGGATGGCCTCCTGTCCTTATGCAGTACGCATCGATTTCATCTGTATTCGCCTTCTGACTTTCCGCCAGGGATTATCTGCAAATCTTTTTCCCGGAAAGATGATGAGCGTCATGAACAATTTGAATATGTTCCATGATACGTCTCATCCTTTCGAGGAGTACTTGAGGGACGAGAGGGAAGCGGTGATCGCCCGCAAGGCTGGACTCCAACGTCGGCGTATCCATAAAATTGTCCCACATGTATGCTTTTCTCGCCTGCATAATTCTGCATATCTTTGAACTTTCTTCGATATAGCGCTGCCATACGAAGCTTGGCATAGCACAGAGTGAACTCCCATGCATCGACTCGCCACAACATTGGTATAGGGTGGTGAGTCTTCATGACCGCTCTTGTTTTCTATAGCTTATCACGTTTATCTATGTAGGCTTGCCTAGGTGGAATGACTTACTTTGAGCGCTATGTCGAGTGGGGATTGGCAGCGACACGATCATAATCTATGAGAATTATGCATCCCGAACAAAGGTAGTTACCATTCGACTTGACCTGGAAGTGACGTACAGAATATCATGTAACTCGACGGAGACTGACTATGAATTAAAAGAAGGTACCATAAGTATCGATTTCAGGAGGGATAGTTACGGAGTGAAGAAATGTAAACAAGAAATGCAATGATCAGGACCGTTCTAAGAAGCATCGGCGCCAGCAGAAACACAAGAATACCGCTGATGACATAGCAGTATGGAGAAATTTTACCGATTGAGGACCACCCGGACGCGCCTATATCCTCTGAGTGGCGGCGCCAAGATGCAGATTTACTGAAAGATATCGCGGCCACTCACCAATGCTGAGTGACTGGGGTCCACCGATGTTAATATTCTGGTTTGACCCGTCTTTGGGGCTCTCGTCAGTAGAAGGAACGTCACGGCCCCTTTCCGCAAATGGTTTGCTCTCGTCGTAGGACTTCATCAATACGGAATATTCTTTCATTTTATCCCCTATACAGAATGAGTTGTGTGCATGGCAAAAAGTCTACTGGGTGTAGAACTGACATGTCACAGAGTATCCTTCAATGTTATACACTGAAGCGCGGATGCACTTAAAGGGCTCATCTGTGATCATTGAGGCAAAAATTAGATAGACGCGAGAATCAGGTAAGCCATACCTTTCTCGTTGGTCATCTGGAAAGTCACTGTGAGATCCCTTTGGCTAAAAAAAACTCGCGGTGTCGAGACTGGCAGTGCGAAGTCCACATAGCTCTTGGAGGCGGCAGGCCATCTCAAAGTTTACTCGGCTGACGAACAGTCCACTGTCACCGATATCTTCCACGTCAAGCTTATAGTAGTTTTGCCATGCACAATCAACTCCTATTTTAGCGCCTTGGGAATCCGTAGAAAGGTATATCTCGGGAAGCGTGATGGAGTAGTCTTTTGCATTCTGATCCATAAATGGCAGATAAACGAATACGTATGGAATCTCAGGTAAGGGGGAGTTTGAGTCAAGCTCAGAGTCTGATTTCGATAAGCGGATATGAAACCGCCTCTTGTTAACTCAATGTCAGATTGTCAGTAACGGCTGAAAGTAATAGCGACACCACATACTGTGAGAGACTGTCAAGTCTGGGTGATACGTATCTTTCAAACTCTCGGCTATCTTTGCCAGTATTCGTGGACCTTGCGAGAACCAACTTGCTATGTGTTGGGATCGTGCATCTGACGTCAATTCCATGGAGCATGTGAATCCCAAGCCAAGATTGTTGAATCTTCCGAGAATGCGTTCGTCTTCATCATTCGGAGAAGGTACACGTATGAATCTCCAGAGTCCATTCCGAATTTCTAGAAGTTCCCCATCTGTAATGGATAGCACGGAAGGCTTGACCTGCGGGATTCCCTCTCCTAGGCAATCCACTACGAAGTGACGATGTTCTTGTTGGTCGCTGATGATGAACGCTCCGATGAGTGAGGAGTTGGCTCTGGTCACAGTCACGTTCGGAGATATACACCATGGTGCCTCGGCCCTCAACTGTCATGACACGATAGTAAGAGAAAAGGTGCTCCCTTTGGATGTTAGCCTCCTGTCGTCGAAGTATTAAATGATTGAATGACCATTGTACCTCTGGCAACACAGGATCCAGGATGTTTTCAAAATCGTTCACGTATATTTTGTCGAACTTATCCAGGTACAAATCTGCCGTTCCGAAATCATCGAAAATCAGACGTCCGTCTGGGGCACAACGTAACGCGTCTCCATTCTGTCACCCAACGATTAATTTATGAATGTCATAGAGAGACAGAGGGTATCTTACGATACTAACGCCCTAATGTGTGAGAACGAATTTGAGAACGCTCTATGTGTATGAACCTCAGTTAGACAATCTGATTACCTAGTATTGGAGGATCCATGACCTATGCAACGGCTATGATACGGCGCAAATTAATATCAAGAACAAAGAAAATCACGTAGAACTCACCAATACAGATCGTACCAAAAGTCTGAGATGTTTATCGAAGACGGCGTGGAATTTATCGAAAGGAATTTCGTCTGGAGCGTTTTCGGATATGTTGTGACAATAAATATACATATGATGATGTCGTACCTGCCATCCCGTGGAATACTAAACAAGGCCTTTCTTCTGATCTCACAACACCGTACAGCTGACGAAGGTTCGGGTGTCTGTTCCACACAGTTTTATTTACCGCTTGGCTTAAGGTAACAACAGAAATACTAACCTTGGTGTCGTACTGTGCACATGAAAATCTCTTTCCCACTCCTTGATGTTGTAAGTAATGTCAAGGTGGTTGACGCTTTGTAACTCACCTGAAGACCTGCAGATCCGGAATACTCCTTTACGACCATGACACGGCTCGATTGTTGACACATCCACGGCATACTTGATGACTTCACCCATTTGAATCTACTGGCCGTCTACCACTTGGCGGATATTATTCGTCGACCAAATGTCCCTACACTAAATGTCACCGTGAATCAGACCGTGGAATTAGTGGTTTATCAGACTATTAAATCTGCTTGAGGGGACTGAAACCAAGGACCTTGTTCAAGTTGTTGTTGGCGGAGACCTTGCTGGGGCGAGCTCTAACGTGAGCTACATCGCGCTGAATATCACACGTGATGGTCGCCAAGTCGGGTTGGGACGATTGAAGAGCTGTAACTCCATGAGTAATGCGGGAAATGGATGCGCTGGATTTCAGGTTGTAGAAATGATAAATACTCCTGGAACTCTGAGCAAGCATTTTTGAATTCCGCCGCGTATTCGGCGCTGTCAGATTCCGCAGATATATTGATGCCAGCATCGCGAACGATTATCACGACTTCAGTGATATCTCTCGCGAGGACCTGTACATCCTCCTTGTTCTTTTGGAGTCGCTGTTCAGATATTTATGATGAGGAACGTAAAACAATCCCAAGTAATGCCAGGCTAAACTCGAGGTTTTCGAGAAACACAACAGCAGTACCAGCAAGACCTTTTACAAAGCTTCCAGCGACCGGCAACATCTCACCGACCGCAACGGCACCCTTTACAAGCTCGATGGAAGCCAATAAAGAATCGTTGGAATTTTGGGCGGGATTCTTGCTTGGTTTCGAAGAAGGCGTTGAGTTCCTCATGGTTGCAACTGGGTAGGATTCATTCACAGTCAGAAGACCGAATGGCATCAGTTGCCGCGAGATGCCGACACCATCAATGAAGCAGCATCAAAGACGCGTGTACTTAGGTTCACGCACGTATCATTTCAGGAGCTGATGATGTATTTTGAGTTACGGTGGTGATCAAGACAAGAAAGGAGAAAATAGAATGTCAAGAAGGGTCTTTTCGGTGGCTGATGAGTCTTCCAGTTCTGTTGAATGTATGTCGCAAGCACCTCGCACTTTGAAGTGGCTTAGATATCACCATACAGAATGTAGGGAACATAGAAGCCGGTCTTTTCCATACCGTTACCGTATGGATCTGGGAAGTGGACGGAGGGAAGATGAAAATAAAGAGGTGACCTGCATGCCGTGGTTCAAAGTTCGCTGGTGCTTGCCGTTGTTGCCGCGATCGGCTTCGAGCAAAAATATTGAACGCGCGGGCTGAACCTTAAACCAACAGGGCCGAAATGAGCTGTCCGATACACTGTCAAAGTGCAGGTTGTCCGGGAAGGGAAAATCTGTATAGATCCACAGTTGTGTAAATTATTTAATCTTAAATCTTGATACCTAATTATGGGTGGTCGTGAAATGCAAATTTTCGATAGATGATTTTCTGTAGCTCTCACCTGTACTCTGCTTCCTTGAAAAATTTACAGGCATCCTCTTAAATATGTTCCAATGCTAAAGTAAAAATCCTTGGGGCTTTCATTGAGTAGAGCAAGCGTCGGACGGCGGCCGAGGTGCCAGTGTCAAAAAATCGGGACGTGCAAAATACCGTCACAGCAAATGCCACCGTCGAATTGTAAGTCCGACGACGCCGGCGATGGCTTTCTGAAGAAGGAACGCGGTTGCACTGCATTGGCGCCGAAAGACGGCATACTGGACATTGAAACTGTCCAATGTATCCAAAATGTATCTCTCATTTTTCGTGCATCCCTCAAGCGATAGGTTCGGATTTTTTTTGTTTTGAACTCTTACAATGAGACTTAATCATGCCTCCAAGTCATTCCGAGGCTGTCCAACACTACAAGTGTGAAACCGGAGGCAACCGGTCTTTACGAAGACCGACTTCAGCCAGTCTCGAAACGCTTCCTCTACACCTATGGATAAAATTACTGCGCAGTATTAGTGGTATACATTCATTGAAAAACCGAAATTTGCACATCGCGATCTATTTGCAGATCGTGATCACCTATAGTAAGAGCACCCTGAATGTTCCTAGGTTACCGAGATGACCATTATTATTTTGGTGCCGCCGGCACCACACCTATCAATCATCGACCTGTTTCTTGACCGAGATTTGCAGATGTCCAAAAGTTTCGTCAGTCCAATTACAACAGACCAAGGTGATACAAAAAAAATATACAGAAACGACTGAAGACAAGCAAGCATTCATCAAAAAATATCCACTTAGAAGCAAAAATAAAACTGGGAATAAGTATACATCAAAACCGACCGAGAAAGGGGGGTATCTTTCACAGGAGGAAAACCACCGCCCCCACCGCGACAGAAAACAGCACACCCCAAACCGACGTACGCAACTGCAGGGCCCCGCTCCCCTGCGACCCATCAGCGACCCACTCCTGATACGCCGATTGCATTAGCAACACAAACGCCTGGGCCTCGGCGCTCTCCGATCCCTCGACCCCATAGTTATGCGGGTTCACGACGGGCGTCAGCCACCCGTCAGACGTGAAATGTTCGAACCCTGAGGTAGAAGTCGACGCGGGGGCGGTACTGGTCGTGGATAGTGAGAAAGTGGACGTCGCCCCGCTGGCGTATAGGGCAGTCCGACTGCGCTCGGCCTGGCGTATGTAGGTTGTGTCTCCGGTGATGGTGTATAGCCGATAGACGGTATACGCCATGAGGGCTGTTGAGGCACCATCATAGAACGTGGAATCATCGTCGACGTAATTTCGGAAAATGGAGGTATTGTCCTAGGAAGATTTTTATAAGTTGGCATTGAGAATAAGAGAAAGGGACGTACGACCGCTTCGTACATGGCTTCCTGGATCTCGAGAGTCCATGAAATAAGGTCATCCATTTCGCTCGAGAAGGTGCTTTCGTACTGAGATTTCTGGATGGTGGCGTATACTCTGAGCATTCCCGCTGCAGCCCATCCATTACCTGGAGCTACAATCAGTGGAATGACCAAGGAGAATGAAAAACATACGCACCTGTCGACCAGTGACCAGTATCTGTGCCAGAACTACCTAATACAACGTGCTGCCAGAGGTTATTCGCGTTTGTATCCCGTAAATTATTCCTGTAAACCCTGATCTGGTTGTACGCCTCTGAAACCAGCGTCTCGTTCTCGGTCAGGACACCGTAATACGCCAGGAAGGGCGGAACCATATACACAAAGTCGCTCCTGGGATTATTATATAAATATTCAGATTGTCATACAAAGGAACAAAACGCACCAGAGTTGTGTCTGCGAGACCCTATGAGATATGGCCCCGTCGCTCGACCTCGATACATTGTTCAGCAGAAAATCCAGCTGGTCCTTTGCCGCGCCTGTATAGTTTAAGCCATCCGAGTTGCCCTGGCCCGTCCAGCCTGCTATGAGTACCGCAACGCCATTCGACGCGGGATCAGCCGCGCTCCCATCCGACATCAAGGGCTGGGCCCCAGTGTGGTTGCGATTGGATGTGGTTCGATTAGAGACGATCTGCCTCGCCATGGAGAACACAGGCCCGAGGGCTTGCGTCATGTTATCCGGCACGGTCGACGGAGGGGGCAGCGACTGGTCAGAAAAGACTGAGTACACCGTCGCCTCGGTTTCGAGAAGGGTCTGTTGGCGAGTTCCTAATTCCCAGCTGGTGTGATGGCTATCAGCAAACGTTCGCACGCAAGAACTCGAGGTCAACGCACCTCTCCTGCGCTGCGTCTGCGAGTCGGGCCTGCACATTGGAGACCTGTGAAGTCGACAGACTGTCGCTCGAAACCCCCGGCCAAAAGGCAGCAGCAGCTACTAATGCTGCCCAACTCCATCGCATTCCAGTCATGGTGCAAAAGATGGTGGTAGTAGACGGGAAATAGATAAGGACCACGTTCTGGAGGCCTTGAACGTCGCCCGGTGAAGCAAAGAGCGAAGAAGGATTGTAGTCAATGGCAAGCAGACAGGCCTAGAGATCGTTCTATCACCATCTTTTTTTCGTGATGTCAGGGCATAAGGAGAGACACCGTGGCGCCAAGTACGGAAAAACTTTCCGCAATATTGCATCAGGTGATCCGGTCCGGACTCCGGCAACGCGAGGCCTTTGTACCTGCCGACAAGTTGATTCCAGTCTGTTGGGTGCGGTGGGAACGGCAAGCTTGCTTCAGAGAGAAAGTTGATCATGTACTTTGTCGAAAAGGAGACTCGCCCAAGAAAACCTGGGCGACGGGCTCGGCACACCACACGGACGTGCTGCGGAACGCAATTAAAAGTTTTCCAGCGCGGCTCCCGTTGGCCGAAAGGCGTCTGAGAACCTTGCGAATAACTTCGACGCTTCTTGCCTTCGTGTGAAGATAAGTTCTTTTAATAGCCTCATCTTCTCCTATAGGAACGCTCCTTTTGCCGTGATAAGATTATAGGGTGATGAGGCGTACGTAATTGTGCCTGGCGTCAAATTTAAGTTTCGCTTGGAATGAAAGATCGGCATACGGCATTAAAATCATCCACAGTGACGCGCGTCGCGACATACTCAGTTAAAGTTAAGAAAAATGCAGAATACCTGGAGGAAATCAGAGGGGTAGGCAAGAAACTGTGAACCCGTACCATCAAAGCAGACTGAATTAAACAGGAACAGCATGGGAATCGTTTGAAAATAAGCGCCAATTCGCATGCGTGGCGAGACCCTTCGCGTCAATTTGATTACGGCATGGTACATAATGCATAAACCGTCAACGAGACGTACATGTTCATCACCAAGGATACGACATGTCATTTCGGTGAAACATGTGTTAACCGGTTGATAACCGTCCCGTCAACAAACTACAGTGCTCGACGGACAGCGAACTCCTCGAGAGCTGCAAATGAATAACGACTCTATTGATCATTCAAGAATTCAGTTGCCCGCGTGTTCCGCGAGCTACTGTATGAACTAGTTATATATAATCAGTTCTCAGCCCTTGATGCATCAATCATGACAACAACCCCAATATCAAAGAACACCACCCCTCCGGCGATTTCTCCATCCCCAAACAGGGAACCTTCGAGGATCAGTCATCCACTGATCCAGAACAACGCACTCCCCCACATAACTCGGCGCCCTCAGGCCCCTAGCCTTCTTCGTCCAAAACCTAAACATCGCCACGTCGCCCAGCGCCCCATAGCACATCGCGATAGCGTCGACATGCTTACGAGACTCAAACAGCTGCAACCCCTCCGCTTCTCGCAGCTCTAGCGCACGCTGATGCATCTGAATCATGTAATCATCCGATAGCTCCTCGCTTGCGCACCATGCTTCGAAGCTCACCATGAGCTCAGAAGAGTCTTCCAGTTCTGTTGAATGTATGTCGCAAGCGCCTCGCAGTTTGAAGTGGCTTAGATATCACCATACAGAATGTAGGGAACATAGAAGTCGGCGTTTTCCATACCGTTACCGTATGGATCTGGGAAGCGGACGGAGGGAAGATGAAAATAAAGAGGTGACCTGCATGCCGTGGTTCAAAGTTCGGCCCGCGTACTGGTGCTTGCCGTTGTTGCCGCGGCCGGCTTCAAGCAAAATTTTTGAACCCGCAGGCCGAACCTTAAACCAGCAGGGCCGAAATGAGCGGTCCGATACACTATTAAAGTGCAGGTTGTCCGGGAAGGGAGAATCTGTATAGATCCACAGTTGTTTAAATTATTTATTCGATAGATGATTTTCTGTAGCTCTCACCTGTGCTCCGTTGCCTTGAAATTTTAAAGGTATCTTCCTAAATGTGTTCCAATTCTAAAGTAAAAATCTTTGGGGCTTTCATTAAGTAGAGCAAGCGTCGGACGGTGACCGAGGTGCAAGTGTCAAAAAATCGCAACGCGCAAAATTCCGTCACAGCAAATGTCACGGCCAAATTGTAAGTCCGACGATGCCGCCTACGGCTTTCTGAAGAAGGAACGCGGTATTGGCGCCGAAAAACGGCATACCGGACATTGAAACTGTCACATTCTGTAATGCTGAATCCAATGTATCTCTCATTTTTCGTGCATCCCTCCAGCGATAGGTTCGGATTTTTTTTGTTTTGAACTCTTATTCATGCTGAGCGCTGAGCCTTAATCATGCCCCCAAGTCACTCCGAGGCTGTTAAACGCTACAAGTGTGAAACCGGAGGCAGCCGGTTGTAAGCCTGCTGACAGACTTACAGGCTTCACCTTCACAGAAACACGAAGACTCACCGGACGACGATCCCACCGACACCCCTACGGATTCACGTTAGTGCCGTCGCACTTATATACCGCCGCCGCGGGTACAGATCGAGCGACCGTAGTTATTTTTAGATAGGTACATATATCATAGATTACCGTAGTCATTCGTTCGTTCGTTCGTTTTTTTCCCCCGTCTTACGCATCCTCATACATACTCACGCGATTGTTGCTCCAAATACACACCCCGTTCCTGTTCCGTCTCGTGTTCGTGAGCTACCAGTGAGGCTGTCTCCACATGAGCAGCCTTTCACCGGTCTTTACAAAGGCCGATTTCAGCCAGTTTTTACTGTCTCGAAACGCTTCCTCTACACCTATAAGTAATATTACTGCGCAGTATAAGTTATATACATTCATTGAAGTATCAAAAAAAAAAACCTGAAGCCAATGAATCACTGTAACGTGTTAAAAACTGAAATTTGCACATCGCGATCCATTTGCGGATCGTGATCACCTATAGTAAGAGCACCCTGAATGTTCCTAGGTTGCCGTGATGACCATTAATATTTTGGTGCCGCCGGCACCGCACCTATCAATCATCGACCTCTTTGTTGGCCGAGATTTGCAGATGTCCAAAAGTTTCGCCAGTCCGATTACAACAGACCAAGGTGATACAAAAAAAAGATACAGAAACGACTGAAGACAAGCAAGCATCCGTCAGAAATTATCCACTGAAGCAAAAATAAAACTGGGAATAAGTATACATCAAAAACTGAGTTGAAAGAGGGGGGTTTATCTTTCACAGGAGGAAACCCACCGCCCCCACCGCGACAGAAAACAGGACACCCCAAACCGACGTACGCAACTGCAGGGCTCCGCTCCCCTGCGACCCATCAGCGACCCACTCCTCGTATGCGACTTCCATGAGCACCACAAACGCCTGGGCCTCAGCACTCCCCGATCCCTCGACCCCATAGTTATGCGGGTTCACGACGGGCGTCAGCCACCCGTCAGACGTGAAATGTTCGAACCCCACAGTAGAAGTAGAAGACAACGCGGGAGCCATACTGGTCGACGTCGACGTAGATAGTGAAAAAGTGGATGTCGCCCCCTTGGCGTATAGGGCGGTCCGACTGCGCTCGGCCTGGCGTATGTAGGTCGTGTCTCCGGTGATGGTATACAACCGGTAGACGGTATACGCCATGAAGGCTGTTGAGGCACAATCATAGAATGTTGAATCGTTGTCGACGTAATTTCGGAAAATGGAGGTATTGTCCTAGGAAGATTTTTATAAGTTGGCGTTGAGAATAAGAGAAAGGGACATACGACTGCTTCGTACATGGCTTTCTGGATCTCGAGAGTCCATGAAATAAGGTCATCCATTTCGCTCGAGAATGTGCTTTCGTACTGAGATTTCTGGATGGTGGCGTATACTCTGAGCATACCCGCTGCAGCCCATCCATTACCTGGGAGTACAATCAGTTAAACGTCCAAGGAGAAACAGATAAACATACGCACCCGTCGACCAGTGACCAGGATCCGTACCAGAACTACCCAATACAACATGCTGCCAGAGGTTATTCGCGTTTGTATCCCGTAAATTATTCCTGTAAACCCTGATCTGGTTGTACGCCTCTGAAACCAGCGTCTCGTTCTCGGTTAAAACGCCGTAGTATGCCAGGAAAGGCGGAACCATATACACAAAGTCGCTCCTGGGATTATTATATAAATATTCAGATTGTCATACAAAGGAACAAGACGCACCAGAGCTGTGTCTGCGAGACCCTATGAGATATGGCCCCGTCGCTCGACCTCGATACATTGTTCAGCAGAAAATCCAGTTGGTCCTTTGCCGCACCTGTATAGTTCAGGCCATCGAATTCACCCTGGCCCGTCCAGCCTGCTATAAGTACCGCAACGCCATTCGACGCGGGATCAGCCGCGCTCCCATCCGACATCAAGGGCTGGGCCCCAGTCTGGTTGCGATTGGAGGTGGTTCGATTAGAGACGATCCCCCTCGTTATGTAGAACACACCCCCGAGGGCTTGGGTCATGTTATCCGGCACGGTCGACGGAGGGGGGAGCGACTGGTCAGAAAAGACTGAGTACATCGTCTCCGCGCCTTCGAGAAGGGTCTCTTCGTAAATTCCTAGTTCCCAGCTGGTATGATGGCTATCAGCAAACGTTCGCACGCAAGAACTCGAGGTTAACGTACCTCTCCTGCGCTGCGTCTCGGAGTCGGGCCATCACATTGGAGATCTGGTCAATCGACAGACCGTCGCTCAAAACGCCCGGCCAAAAGGCAGCAGCAGCTACCAATGCTACCCAACTCCATCGCATTCCAGTCATGGTGCAAAAGATGGTGGTAGTAGACGGGAAATAGATAAGGACCACGTTCTGGAGGCCTTGAACGTCGCCCGGTGAAGCAAAGAGCGAAGAAGGATTGTAGTCAATGGCAAGCAGACAGGCCGAGAGATCGTTCTATCACCATCTTTTTTTCGTGATGTCAGGGCATAAGGAGAGACACCGTGGCGCCAAGTACGGAAAAACTTTCCGCAATATTGCATCAGGTGATCCGGTCCGGGATCCGCCAACGCGAGGTTGCCGACAAGTTGATTCCAAGTACGTAATTTCAAAACTGTGTACTTGATGTCAAATTTAAGTGTCGCTTGGAATGAAAGATCGGCATACGGCATTAAAATCATCCACAGCGACGCGCGTCGCGACATACTTAGTTAAAGTCAAGAAAAATGCAGAATACCTGGAGGAAATCAGAGGGGTAGGCAAGAAACTGTGAACCCGTACCATCAAAGCAGACTGAATTAAACAGGAACAGCATGGGAATGGTTTGAAAATAAGCGCCAATTCACATGCGTGGCGAGACCCTTCGCGTCAAGTTGATTACGACATGGTACATAATGCATATGCATAAACCCTCAACGAGACGTACATGTTCATCACCAAGGATACGACATATCATTTCGGTGAAACATGTGTTAACCGGTTGATAACCGTCCCGTCAACAAACTACAGTGCTCGACGGACAGCGAACTCCTCGAGAGCTGCAAATGAATAACGACTCTATTGATCATTCAAGAATTCAGTTGCCCGCGTGTTCCGCGAGCTACTGTATGAACTAGTTATATATAATCAGTTCTCAGCCCTTGATGAATCAATCATGACAACAACCCCAATATCAAAGAACACCACCCCTCCGGCGATTTCTCCATCCCCAAACAGGGAACCTTCGAGGATCAGTCATCCACTGATCCAGAACAACGCACTCCCCCACATAACTCGGCGCCCTCAGGCCCCTAGCCTTCTTCGTCCAATACCTAAACATCGCCACGTCGCCCAGCGCCCCATAGCACATCGCGATAGCGTCGACATGCTTACGAGACTCAAACAGCTGCAACCCCTCCGCTTCTCGCAGCTCTAGCGCACGCTGATTCATCCGAATCATGTAATCATCCGATAGCTCCTCGCTTGCGCACCATGCTTCGAAGCTCACCATGAGCTCAGTGAGGTGGGAGAGTTCTTCTCGGGCAAAGTCGCTGTGGATGATGGATTTCCGCGGGAGGGTGCACGACGGGCAGAGACAGTCAAAGTTGTACCATGCTCGGAGCTTGTCGAGGCGTTGTTCGCGGTCTACGGAGCTGTCGATGTATTGGATCGTGATCTCCTCACTGGGCCCGATATCGCGGACCGCTTCGAGAGTCAGGGAGAATGATGCGGAGTCCCATTTCCAGTGAGCGTTTGGCGAACAGCTATAAGAAGTATGTTCACCATGATTTGTCACGACGGATAGAACCAACTTGCCCACCTGTGATTGCATCTGCTGATCTTGAGGAAAACGGCATGATGGGCGGCTAATTCAGGATCGTCGACGGGCAAGTCGATCAAGAGGCGGTTCGTCTGCATGATAGCTTTCAACGGGTCCTCGAGCGGCTGAGAGTTGGCCAGGTTCATGAATTCAGTCCGTTCCTTGGGGTGGACCTCGGATAACAAGCTAGAAATATCGGATACGGTGGCAGACGAGCTGCGCGGCATGACGAGGAGAGGATGTTCAACGAGAATGACGCTGCCTGCGGGTATGCCACAACGAGCGAACATCCCCAGGCCTTTGGACCCCGCATGTCGGGTTTCGAATTTGGTGAGGCGGTCGTGATAGGTAGTAAAAGGCCGACTGAACACTCGCGGTAGACATCTCTTCACGTCCTCGTGCAGCAAAGTGGCACATTTAAAGTCTCCGAAATGAAAGATTTGAATAATTTCGAGGGCACGGCTGAGGAGTGTTGGATAATCCTTCGGCAGGTAGGAGAACCTGGAAGAACGGCGGCGGTGGGTCTTCGTCATCGGTACGAGGAAGTGGCTGCGAGGTCGATGTCTGAAGGCAGGAAGAGATGCTCGGATCGTTTATATAAAGTGAAGTGTGAAGCCTAGGGCGTGCGGTACCATCGTCTAAAAAGACGCGACAATGGAACCGTGAGTATGCCACTGAGTTGGCGCACGTTATTTGTATACCTTTGTAAATTTCTGTTTAGCACAATAGCACCGTGAAATAGCTGTAAGTATACGCACCTCTTCACAGTAGCTTACATCGGAGAAAATCAGCAGTGAAGAGCGGTGTCAGGTGATCAACGTTCAACTTGGGCACGGGATTCTAGGAAGCTGTAGAATCCTCGAGTCGATGGTAAGCAGCTGTACTGAAGAAAAGGATGGTCGGAGAGACGAGGCACTATGAGGCAACAGTATATCGTCAGTACTAGATTTATGCAGATGCAGCTTGCCTAGAACAGCGGAGGCAATATGATCGCATCATATAGAACATCACTTCAACGAAGAGCAACAGCTCCTTCACAATGATGGTGATGCAGAAGCAAAAGTCCGTTGACGGATGTCGATGAATCCTCAAGGGAAGAATGGAACCACGCTCAGAAAGGCCGCGCAGCAAGGGAAAAACACATATGGGGAATTGAAGTTCGTTTTTTGACGGGAAAATGCCCGAACAGCGCAGAATCGACAGCATCCTGAGAAGTTGACGTGGATGCACTGAAGATCTCTGACATTTGAAATTTAGAATCTTAATAATCAAACATCACAAGACCGTGCCAAGGTTTACTGAGTTACTTCCGGTCCGAGTACCGTTGACCTGGTCTTCCACTCCATACAAACGCGCACTCGGTGCAGTACTATGATCAGGGCTATCGGTGCCCACTAACTCGCCGCTTTACTAATAATATCTAGAGATGACTGACCCTGATTCCATAAAGTTTTTGGAGGTTATACCTATTATAAACAATAGTCAAATTTTCGCTCAACCGATGACCAACTAACGACTCTCCTGCTTGGGCGAACTCTATATCCTTCATTCAAATCTAGTGCCAACTAGACCTATGTTCTATTCATGCATCCATCTTAAGTTCACCATCTCCTCGGGAACGGGAACGCAATCGCGCGTGCAATTTTCTAATATTTCATAAACCTGGGGATCCCCGGGTTTTAGACCGCGTCCAAGGCATTGGTCGACAAGCATAGAGGATATATTTTATGTCGTTCCTTTTTCCCTCTTTCTTTATGGTGCACTGAATCGTTGTAACATCTCATAGAAGTCGAAATGAAACACGAGCCATCAGACTGCGGTCGAAGAGTACAACAACGTGGTCCTCGTTCTCCGCGGACTACAAGCCGCAGACCATACAGTCATAGGTCTATTACGATAGACACTGGAAATATCTTAAGCGAGATATCACACCGAAAATAAAATGAAGACTAACAGGAACCTGACCGTTGCCTAGCCATCGCCTGCTCGGCCTTGTCCCAAAGAACACGCTCCTCCCTGGCATCTCTGTCCCTAAAGGGCTCCGTGTCTCGCAGAAAAATAAGTCTTCGGTCCTCTGCGCCCTGCCACCGCGCGATAGCATCTCGAGTCTGATGGGGATCAGGCGTGAACAAAAGTAACAACACGCAGACACGTAAACTGGGACAATGTCCAAGTATGAACGCCACGGTGCTGCAAATCCGTGCCACCTTGTCCGGGTCCATGGGCTGCGGCTCGGCTCGAACATCCAGTGCCAAATGCGTGAGATTAGAAAGAGAGTGAAACCCCGACCATGCCGTCCAGTCCGTCGAGTCGTTGATAATGGAAAGGTGTGTTAATCGGGAATAGAACGGAAGGTTCAGCTGGGGGTAGAACCCATGAAGTATCGTAGGAAACAAGACTGATAAATGAGTCGGTCGCAGATTCGAGACAGCTGTCCCGAGTCGTTCGGGTGAGTGACAGCTCGGATGGCAGTGTGTCGGGATTTGCGAGGTCGGCACGAAGAATATGGTTAGGTGGGTTACACCTGCACAGGCGGCCAGTATTTTGACGGTCCGACAGGTTTCAGCATGAATGTCCACGGAGAAACAGAGGGACTTTACGTGGTCGAGGAAAAACTGTTGACTTTTGGCGGTCTCGATGGTGCGGAGGAATTTACGAATGGTGCTCTCGCGCCGAAGGCTGACGACCTGGTACAGTATTGGGTCGACCCTATGTGATTATGAGCTAGGGTATCATCGAGGATCGATAGTACGCACCACTCCTGAGCCCAACTAGATACCTGAACTAAATTCAACGCGACCTGTCTGTCTACCTTGGCGGCGTATTCGAAAACCTCTTGTAGAATATCCAATGGAAGATACGGGGAACTTGATTCCCCTGCGCTCATGCCGCCGTGACCAGACATGCAGCTAATGCTCGCCTGCTTTCTTTATGGCTGTCGAACGGTGAGAGACCGATAAAGGACCAGCAGATCCTTTTGGCTAGCACAGTCGTTACCGGTGAACATGCATGACTACGTCACGGAATTTGGCATCATCTTTGTGCGGTCCGTATGGGCGTGATACGCGACAAATTGGTCTGACGCGTGGAATCTTCTTTTGGAGATGTTCAGCCAGTTCTGCGCGGACTCCGTGGAGGTACGTGAGGAAGATCGGAAACCAGGGCGCGTTCGGAAACAGATAGGAATCTCTTATAAAGCATCATGAAACATGAAATTATTTGCCTGCAAGAAGCCAAGTGTTGTCTTTGTATCGGAATTCAATGATCGTGTGCTTGAGAATTCTGGGATGCAGAGGGAAAACCCGGGATGCGTCAAAGTCATGGCTGAACACGATGTCGAATCAATATGAATGCTACATGAGCGTTTGCGGCTTCAGCCTCGAAGAGAAGGAAAACTTACAGAGGGGGGAGGCAAGGGTGCTTAGGTACCTGATGGATTTAGCAAAAGAAGATCGAACTCAGGGTCAACTATTTTACTGCGGCAGTCCAGCGGAGCCGGAAATCGGGTTCTAAAATTTGCACAGCTTGATCAATTTCGACCTCGAAGAGTACTTCTAAGTATACCGAAATAGTATTAGTGAGACTCGGTAAGTTCAAAGTATCCAGTACGAGTCTCACCAAGCCGTGGGCACTCGCTAAGAACGACGACGTTTGCGAGAGGTGGCTACGATAAACTCCCTTATATTCCTCATGATAGTAATTATATTGAAGGCACTCTCTATAGTAGCTGCTCGCCGAGCACTGACTGGAAAGGGGACCCCGTGTCGTTCTCCCTAACTCTGGAAGCAATGACGCTGCTGAACGTGGTACATCCACAGCGCCTTCGCCCCAGGAGAACTCGTCCACCTCATTGAGAACATGGTGAGCCTCAAACCGTGGTACGTAGGCGAGTCGCTATCTGATTATTATATAATTCGGATGCATCAAATGACCGTCGAGCTCGATACCTTCAAATACGTATTTGAACACTCCCAGTCAAAAAATAAATGTACGATCTGGCTACAACATGATTCTTTTTTATATTTGCACGACACCAATCTTCAGCGTAAGTAGTTACCATACAATAACATACATGGCGACGGTAGATACTCAGTATTCACCGTCAGGTCGTGTAACTCATGAACTCATCTGTATATAATACCTGGGGATCCAATTATCTTTCATTGCAGAACTGCGAGACGGTCACTCCGACTTACTGGTGAGTTAAGTAGTAGGCCGCAATCGATGTGGCGAATAGTGATGTGCATTCACTATTGATTTCTCTCACAATGTTAGCCTAATGCGTCAAGTTCACATTGCAACAAATCTTGGTTTTTCGATCCAGGTGCGCGATACCCGTCCAAGACAAGTAGACTTGAGATGAACGAAAGAGATAAAGTCTCCGCGCCGTAGAAAGAGTGTTTTTTCCCAGTCGTTCACCTAAGAATTCTCAAGGCATTATTAACCTCATCGGAAATGGTGTCGAACAAGACCACACGGCTCTAGTACAACTGTTCACATTTGTTTCCTTGTAGGCCACACATGTGTATCTCCTAGGTTTATTGTATTTCTACAATAAGTACCGCTATGCCCTGTGCGTTCAGGTGAATTCGAACGGAACCGGTCGTAGAAATGGTGTTTGCTACTTAACTATATAAGTTACAACATTCGCATAGGTCAGCTGGTACAGTACAGAGTCATACTGGGGGTTCGACTCCCCAGCGAACGATTGAAATCGGTGCTTGTATTTTTCTGGTAGGACGGGAAGCAACTCAGAAGATGGTAGAACTCAAAAGATGGAACAGTCGCGATTCGCAAACTGCTAGATGGCACCGAGTCGATCAAAAAGTTGTCAAAAGGACCGCGGGAGGATGCAAGATGGGCAGAGATAGTTAACGTTGTATCACGTTCGGACTTGATCGAGGCGTATTTCACGGTATATGGAGCTGCCAATGTATCGGATCCTGATCTCTTCGTTGGGTCCGATGGTGCGGACTGCTTCGAGAGTCAGGGAGAAGTTACAACGGCGGTATTTTTACCATAATTAGAGTGGATGACCTAAGATATCAATGGACAACACCGCACTGGGGTCAAGATTTGCCTTCAAGATAATATATGCGACTGAAATAGGGCATGCATTGTATACAACTACTTTTTTCTCGATCTCTTCCCAAGATTATTGAGTTGTCCCCATTCAACATAGCGTTCATAGTATGCCATACCGCTAAGAGATGCCTGAAAACACGCATTAAATGGTGCATTACCAACGCATATAGTTGAGAAGCTCACCGCTTTATACCATCGTTCCGGGGAGTCGATGACCGGGAGCTCGCTATGTTTTGCCCCCAATTTAGCTAAGCAGCGCTAGCATGGGAGAGAACGTCAAAATGAATCAAACATCACAGACAGCAAAAAAGCACACGTGTGGCACAATCCTGTTGATTCGCCTACTTTGAAGTCCGGCTTTGGAGGCAGTCTCGTCCTCCTTCTCGTCTTTTAAATACTCCTCGAAAGAGTTTGATGTATCGTGAAATAAAGTCAGGTTTTTCATCATCTCAATCACCTTCCGGTCCGGAGGGAAAAGATTAGTTGGAGAAAACCCCTAAAGACGAGTCAATTCCTTCTATTCCGTAAAGAATAGAACAAATTCATACCACTGATGGACAGGATGTCATTCTCTTCATCGCATCGTTGAAGGCTACGGAAGATGACAGGAAGTTTGCTGACTTTTTCCAAACGTGCCAATTCATGAAGAGGCCGATGATGGTCGCGTTGGGATTAGCTTTGTTCAGCAAAGGACCCCAGTCGGACAGAACCGACATGCCGACATAGTTCTTGTCCGTAATGTTCGAAGCCTCGACACGATCAAAGCTCTGGGGGAACGTGGAGTGGCTATTGAGAGTTTTGGGAAGCTGTCGAGCATTTTCATCAGAGACATATATTTGTATCTTGAATCTGCGAAGGCGTTTTGAAAATTCGACCAACTGGTCCTTGACGTAGAAGAAAAGACAGCCAAACAAATCTTCTTCAGTCGTTCCATGGGCCTTTCCCGTGTTGAACATCTCGTCGAAGCTGAAATCAGGATAAGTAAAAGTGGGACCAGTAGAGTAGATGGGGGTCCTTACTCCCATCCATCGAAGGGGTGAGCACTGTCGTTGAGCATGAGACGATCATCGTGGGTAAAGAGCCATGGGTTAGGGATAGCCATGTGAGCGTCGATGGCGCCAAAAGGCAGAACCAGCCCATAAGAACGCCATTGCTTCAATGCGAGTCTATGAGACGGTTTCAGGCGCGCATAGTACCGGTCACGGTAATCGACTCTCTCTGGTGCGTTCATGATGTCATTCAAAGCGTTATTGGCAACGGCTGGATCTCTATCCTTCGGTCGGAGTTGATCGAGGAGAAAAGCGATGGTGTCGGCGGAGAACGTGGTGCACATTGTTGTTGTTGGCGTCAGCTGAACGGGGGTACCATTAAAATTTCGAAATATCTCGGACTCCATGACGGGCACAAGGACACGGGTCTGGTAAGAGAGAGGCTGGAAGATGGAGTACCAGAGATGTAGAGCATGTTCGGCTGCTTCCTCCTACGGAATGAAATAAGTAAAAGAGAATTATGGGATAGTCTACATTGCACCCACAATGTCTTCGACAATGCCGAGAATGGATAAAATCATAAGGTTCCTGCATACGACGATAGGGTTGAAGTCGTTCAGTACTATTTTGATTGTCCCGTTATAGTCCCCTGGTAGTTTATTGATGGTCCTGACCATGTTTCGCAAGTCCCCAGAAGCTATGGGTGAAATCAGATACATCAAATGTACTTGCAATCTTGGACGCACCTACGAAAGCCAAAGAGAGATCTCTGTTCCGTATTTCTGCCACCCCCTCGTTGTCAATTGCGTTAACGATATCGATCGCCGAGATATTTCCCCATCTGACATCGGATTAGCATTAGTACGCGATGAAACTAGCAGAAATCAAGCTAACAAAATCAAGCCCATTCCAAATATGGGCGGCGCCCCTTGTGGCATCCCCGGTGGTGCGCTATCTGAGTCTCCGTCGACGAACTTCGGGGTCCTCTTCTCCCTGACCCACGCCGGTGACCATGATGGTGATCTCAATATGTTTCTACAATCTTCAACGACGTCAGTTTCTTCGCTCAGATACATTGTAGGAGAAAACAGCTACCGTATTTGTGTGATCCCCAGTGTTTCAACTGGCACTCTTTCGAGCAATACCGGACAAGAAAACACCCTGAGCAGCTCATCGTACCATCTTTGAGGCAAAATTGGGACTTTGAAGTGCTCTGGTTTGCGCAGCTGAGGCGAGCCAAAGGTGGCGGCATTGGCGTACCAAATTTCAACGGTGTTCGACTGAACCATGTCCTTTGTACCTCGAGCATCTCTTGTTGGAGACCGTGGCGCGCAATGAAGTCTTCGAGTGCTTTCTGATTGATTATGTCCTCCACATTCGGATTGGTCTTGGGAGTATTAGAGGAGGGGTACAGGAGATTTAGAGACCGTTTCGAGTCGCGTCCGAGTTTGTCCAAAAAAGCAAGTAGTACCGCTTTCTTATCGTTCGTTGAGGAGAGTGCAGAGAGAGACTTGTCGAGGCTGACGAGGAGGGACTGCATATTGGTGGTCATGATGGGTGATGGATGCGGATAACGTTTCGAGGTCTTATCGTGGTTGGCACGTTGCCAGGAAATTGTGCGGTGTCTATATACATCTCGTCATCGCCCTGAAAATAGGCGCCCAATATTCGCTTCTTCAATATTAAAAGTGGTGCGCCATCACAGCCAGTATCGCTGAAAGCAGTAGCGAAGATTCATTGGGTTAGGGCTCGCGGGCGTGAGACTGAACCTACAGTTTGAGAAGTAAAGTCGCCAGGAAAGTCGACGCACCAACGAGGCATGCTCAAGGTAATAACTCTCAATGTCGATCGACTTAGGGACGGAAGCGTCAGCAATACATAGGCAATGCTAAGACGTGTATGGCCATCTGCTTCTTATCCACATGCACCGAAAGAACATTTGTGAGATAAAAGATGACTTCGAAGGGTATCGGACGAGGCTTGCATTGTTCCTGGCCAATACGAAATATGTTTAAAGCAATAACTAGGCTCCACTTCTGAAACTCACGCACTCTTTGATCCTGTAAACCATAACACTGCTCATGACTGCAGCATCAAGTGCTTGTTCCCATATGCATATAATATGTTCGCCGTAGAACGTGCACGTAACTTCAAAACGTTCCAACAACTGTGAGCAACGTGTGGTCGGTATCAACTGTCGGAGAGTGGGCTGAGCGTGGGCCGTGGGATAGCCGTTTAGCGCGTAAAAGAATAGTTTATGAGTGATAATAGAGGAAACTTTTTTTGTCATGTAGAATGATTCAAAGCATCATAGAAGTGCGTCCATTTTTAAGATGAGGGATGAGAAGGGAAATGCCGCATCAGCTCAGCGGCCTTCTTCGGCAGGGTCCGAAAGGTCCGAATAACCTTCGATTTTTCCCATTAAGACTGAAAAATTCTTCTATAGGTCAGCTCGTATAGTCCAGATGCGGTTTATTAGGATTATCCGCCCCTTCGCGTGGGAGTACATAATTCACCCTCTTCCTGGTTACTTCAACACAAATTGAAAATGTAGTAAATGAAACACACACCTATGTGGACGTCGAAAATGCACAAGTGACAATTATGCCCACACCTAAGATACTCTGTAATCTATCCAGGACATTAAATGATACATATCAGAAACCAGCGTTGTGGTACACCCAAGAATAAATAGAAAGTCCTAAAACTAGGAGGACTCGGACAAGCGGTGAGTCGACGAGTACCGTGACGATGCCGCCAAGAATATAGACACCCAGAGAAACTCGGGAGATCGGTGCTATAACTTGAGCTGCGTCAAAACATTCAATCGATGACGAATCCATATGAAGCACGTACCAGAGGATTCAGAAGTCAAGCTGCCTACAGAGGCTGTCGAGGACGTCCTTCAGTATTGTGGTGTAAGGTATGTGACGCTATGGCTCACCACCTTGGGCTACGTTATGGTCAATCCTGTCGTCGGAGTTGATTTCATATATCTGAGCTTCTGATTGACAACGGTCGAGTTACTGAAAAAGAATGATCAACGACGATGTATATCTTACCTCTCAGCGGATCATGATTAAGATCTTGTAACTCTAATGTAACCACTTCGAGGCCCTCGAGCATTTCAGAATACGCTTTAACTTGTTCCCCTAGACAGTGGAATTAGCCTTTACAGTTCACGGAGGCGCAATATGGGGGCTACTTACATGGAACAGTTATTGCAGCCTCAGGTATTGAAAAACAAGCAGTGATACTCCTGGATATCTCCATGTTCATTGCTGAAGGAAGCGTTAGTGTAAGCCATTGAAAGCAACGCCGTCCGTAACATACCTTCGTCTTGGATCAGATGTATTGCTAGCTCCGGTTGGTTCAAATATCTCGCAATTTCGAGGCTCGCGGGATGAAAGCCGCAAATCTTGTGGAAGAGAGTACTGCATTCAAGACTGACAGGACGGTAGAGCAGTACATCACGGCCGATATCCGTCACAGAACACGCATAATGATTATCCAAAGTGCCAAGTCTGGCACCATGCGGATCGCTTGAAAGATATACTTCGGGAACATAGACTCTGTGCTCCTCAGTAGGAAGGGTCGTGGCAATAAATAGATACGGAACATTTGAGGGTTCACGATTCGAGTCTGCCTCTATACGAACTTGAAAATACCGCTGAGTAACTAGAGGATCTTTTCAGAGACTCAGCTATTTGGAGAACCAGGGCTACGTACTTTGAGAGATGATTAGCTGTGTGCGGGAACCATTGGATTCCTTGCAAACCTGGGCCAAAATTCTTGTGCCCTGTGAGAACCAGCGGAAGAAACGTTCGCGTTTTGTTTCGGTGGTTAGACTCATGGAGAAAGTCAATTCTATGGAACCGATATTTTCCGGCAATGTATATCTATAAACAGATTTCAAAAGATACAGGATGCACGAGGCAATAGCACCTACCGCCATAGGCTACTCGAAAGTTCGAGAAGAGTCTCAGCTTCGGGCTCTGGAATTATCAATATCCGGACCGGCAGAGGTTCATCCTCAACGCAGTCAACCAAGAAATGACGGTCCGATAGCGTATCGCTTATGAAGATCTTCCCGAGCATGATATCTTGTTCAAGGGGAAAATAAACATTTGAATGAAGCGATGCCGCCACAGAGATGATGTCGTAGTATGACAAGAGATGCTCCTTCGCAATCACAGGCTCCTGACGGCGTCTCATAAAGGAATCCAGAGAATGCCGTATATCTGGCGAAGCCGGGCGGAACAGGTCAGCGAGATTCTTAATGTAAAGCTTGTCCCAGGCTGGCGAGAGCTGCAAGTCGTCGAATAAGAGACGCCCATCTGGAGTACAGCGTACATCATTGAAACCCTGCCGCGTCGCTACATTCAGTCTGACGGTACCATATTGGAGATGAAACCGCTTACGAAGGTCACTTGGAGACGCGTAAGTGAGAACCTGAAGGCGCTCTTTTAGACTTCTGGTCAAACAGTATCCTGTTTACAGCCGAAATACTGCGACGTACATGGAACGCATGAGTCTGCAGAAACTTCAGTACAAAGAGGAGGAAAAACTGGGGTCCAAGATCATACCGATGCCGTATGAGCGAGAGATTCGAGATGCTTGTCAAATAGCTTGGGAAAGTCCTTCAATGCCATTTCCCCTGCAGCAGGATGAGCGATGGTAGCGTAGGATCATTCAAAATCCTTACCGGCATTCCCGTAGAATATCAAAGAAGGTGTAGGACCAGATTGAATAACGCCGTATAGTTGGCGCAGGTTCGGATGTCTTTGGCAGTCAATTCTAGTGGTATGAAGTTCTCGGGATACACACACCTTCCAGCTAGACTATGAATCTCTAATTGTTCTTTCCACGCCTTGTAACTGTGAGGTTCGTTGTATAAATGTACACACTGTCTCGACTTACCGCGAGTCCCAGATCACCAGAATACTCTTTCACCACCATGACACGACTCGATGTAGCGACGTCTGCCGTAAATTTGATAACCTCACCAGTCCTTCTCATTGGGTTATCGACTGACCCGATCAGGTCATTCTGCGTCCAAATTTCCCGAAGCTGAATATCGGCATAGAGTAAATTGTGGAACTAGAGTATCATCAGTTAGCCGCAAACAGAGGAAGAATAGAAGAAGATATGAACCTTGTTGTTAATGACGGTTCCCCTGGTGTTCGCTCTAATGTGAGATACGTCGCGCTGAATGTCAGATGCCATGGTGATTAGGTCCGTTTGCGAATATTGAAGAGAGGTGATTCCGTGCTTCACGTGGGAAATGGATGCATTAGAACTCAAGGTTAGGGAAAGCTACCGGATTAATTCAGGAATCTGCGTCTCCGGGACAACAAAGTACGAACAAGAAGTTTCGATTTAGCGGCTTCCATGGCTTGTCGGTGACCACTGATTTCCTCTTTAACGTTCCGCGAGGTTATGAACTGTCTGATGCTTTTCCAAGGGCCTTTTTGACTACGATTCATGTCGATGACTTGAGTCGTGAGATCGCCGAGAAACCTGGGCCAGTACAGATCAGTATTATATGTTTGCCTATGGAAGAAAGGATACCGACTCTTGAAATTGCAAGCAAGCTTTTCGGAGATCCTCGATATCTGTAACGCCCTCGTGGCCATCGGGTACTGTAGACACTTTGATACCGGCATCACGAGCGATTATCAGGACATCAATGATATCTTTAGCCAGCTCCTCTACGTCCTCTTTGTTCTTTTCAAATTGCTACCGAGATAACATTAGAGATGCAGACAGTCATCGGAAAGACAACTCACCTCTAGGTTCGTCAGAAGCACTAGGGCAACACCACCAAGGCCCTTCACGAAACCACCAACGAGTGGCACCATCTCACCGACCGCAACGGCCAACTTTGCTGCCTCTGCAGAAGCTGTTATGGCATCTTTGGAGTTCCCAGAGCGTTTCTTGACTGTTTTCGAGGAATATGTTGGTTTGTTCATGACTGGAGGTGGACAAGAATCGTCGCAGAGCCCTCGCGCATGGTAGGTGCCGGCATCGCATCCAAAGGGAGAACAATGAATCTGTCCGTCCCTGAGTAACCATACGAGGCTTCAATCCTCTCTTCGATTCGTGCCACCGTATGGACCAGTCTGTTGGAGTTCTTCGCTGTTTTGATAGAAAGAATAGATTATGTATGTCGGGTCGATCCCGGTTGATCCTATAATAAACAAAAGACTGAGCTATGACGGCAATGGAATTAGAGGGCCTAAAAGCTCGAAAGATAAACGTTCATCTCGTTTAGACCATGCGTACCTGGATCGGTCAAAAGAACCCGGGTACCCGATGCACTTCTCCGGTTACATCTGAGAAAGCAACTTCCACAATACATAGCGAGACGCTTGACTTTACGGACGGGGCCACATGCCCTAGTTTGTTCCTATAAACCAATGTCCACATGAGTACCTAAGGTCGTCATTACATGTCCCAGGACGGATGGCGAACTCGCGGTTAGGATGATTCACAAATATACAAACAATGGTTATCAATATTATTACACGTTCATAGATCAACACCAGCATGTTTCATCAGTTCCGAAACTTCGACATCTATGACAGCATTATAAACATTGGACTAAAAACAGGCGGCAGTACCCACGATCTTCTGTATTCTGCATACGAGACGCGAAAGTGCACTCATTTCCTATAGCAACCATCAGCAGAGTTTCATTTAATGATGATGAAAGTATTCTATACCTGGTCCAAAGACAAAATCACCGCCCAGCTGGGAGATATTGCCCTGTTTACCAATAAGACTGGGGCTCTTAAGTGGTCCTTTCTATAGACCATCAAGTCTGAGAAAAAGAATTAAAGAGATACGGCGATGGACATACAAAAATACTAGATATCGCATTGGAAAATATGCCGAGCTTGAGATAGCTGCGTCTTTCCTTCCCAGCGGGAGTCACAGCGAGGTTCTCGATGTCCATACCGAGGGCATGGTACAGTTTTCGAGTTGGATCTGCATAGATATGCCCCGGAAATTTGGTAGATTCTAACGTCGACGTCGTCATGGGTGTTACTGGATATTTCAGATGATTTACGCACCTTTGTAGACGGAGATAGCGTCCGAGTGCCCGCATCCTATTATGATGATACGACTTTTCGACTTTTCAAGAGAGTCGTGTGGTACAGAAGCGAGCTGTTCCACGTATTGCTGTACAAAATGAAGGGAAAGCACCTGACAGTTACCGAAGATCACTTACCTTGCAAGACTAGAACGGACTAGCTATCAAAAAGTAAAATAAATGGCAAGCGTACGGTCACGCACTCCACAGAAAAAGTGCCCTAACGCAACAGTCAGGATGCACGAGACGCCGGCTTTCGAATGACTCAGCTTATGAAAACCACGACAACTTTCTCGGACGAATCCGAAGGAAGAAGAGTACCAAACTTGACTGTACTCCCGGTACTGTCAAATACTTCAAGCTGAGATGCCTCATCAAGGGAGGATTGCTGGGGGATTTCGTTCATGAGAGACATAGATGGTGGTGGGAGAAACAAGCGGAATGATTGTGGATACCGGGCCGGACTAAACGACTCAATGCCTGTGACGTAACGTCACCCTTGACGCCCTTGACGCGTCCTCCTCCCTCACTTGCACTTCAATAATGCAGTCTTCGCAGCATTCTAAAGTGATAGGGATGAAAATACTGTATCACTTAACTGAAACACAACAAGAATCTACTACAAAGCCGACATTGAATTTCCGTCGGGAAGAAATCAAAAGAAATCAACCTGAAGATTCGCGCCAAAGTCCTTGAAAAGTGCATTAGATATTGAAACGTTGATTGGGGTCAGAGGTCCATTGTTGGCGGGCGTGGGCTCGCCTTGTACCGTGTCTCCTGAGATGGACATCCTGAGCCAATACTTCTCGCCTCGATGAGCAGCATGCAGAGGAAGATGTAAGCAATGCCGTAGTTGCTGTCTGATGAGCCCTCTGTTAGGCACGACTTCGATCTCGATGTCTGGGTACGCTTATGGTGTTTCGTAGTCAGGAAACCAAGTAAGACGTCAACATAGAGGTGGCATACCTTCAAGTTATGGCGTGTTTTTGGCACAGGGTCGTATCGGATCATTCTAGGATCCTTTGGAGACATGCTGAGCCATTTTCGTTGCCGTCATAGTCGCTCCTTCATACTAGGCCGTGACAGACGATCAAAGAAGTGGATCTTCAGGGTGTCCGGAATTTCATTTGAGAACCCACCCTCCGACCAGCCGGATGTTGATGTTACAGAAGTCCAAGCCTCACCTGTGATCTGAACCTGAATCGTTGCCGTATCTTTCTATTGAAATTCCACGAGTTATTTGCGGACCTGCTGGCACTGGTTCATATCGCTTAATATTGACACTGTAGCTTGGACTGCACGATCATCTCTCGACGGCCCTTCACTTCGTTTACATACGGGCGCCTCATCGTGATTGCAGTGCTCGAGGCCACCCCAGACATGATACACCAACAACACGTGTATACCGCAGTGCATTCGCTATTCTACATCCGCCGTACTCACGCGCTTCTTGACTGTCTGAGCGGTGATTACATATCCATCATTGCCCCTTTTCTTCTCTATTTTGTTCTGCTTCGTAGCGTAATAGAACCTCAGTGGGTTCTTCAGGTTTGTTCCGTCGCCGTCATCATAGTTCGTTTATCATCATGTCAACCTTTGGTTGCTATTCACCAACCGAAGAAGATGGTTTGCGTTGAATTCGAGACCGATGCTTGATCTGAGGGTAGCTTGACGCCACGGTCTTGTCTCATGGCCGGCTAGGCGACGAGGACGACACCTAGGATATCCCATTAGGCACATCTGTAGGTATTAATATAGGAATTGTACGTATCCCGAGAGGTAGTCGAATGAGATTAGATCTCTTTCCGAAGGTATTATCTAAAGAACAGTAAATGAGATCGCAGCTGACTTTTGTCATGGGTCACCCTAATCTTTAAATCAATAGTGTATTCCATTTGTTGAGTAGTAAAGTCCAGTACGTCACATCTACCTAAAACTGTACAACGATCGAGTCCAGACCAAGAATTACCTATGCTAACTAATATCACTATCATAGAATAAACACCAAACGGGTACAGATCCAACAAATGTTTTACCGTCGACGAGCAAGTCCTTCTGAGCTGTCATGTTCACGGCTTCCCAAAGACAAGCTTCCCCACTCCAGTACTCTTATCCACCTCAACTCCAATTAAGAATGTCTTCTCGCCCAGCCAGTCGATCCTCCTAACGCCACCGTCCCATCCACCTCCCAGCTTCTTACACCGCGTCTCGTACGCCCTCGCCGCCTTCAGCTGCGCATGCGTCCCATGCCCCAGAGCTTCCCACTCTCGGTGCGTCACCCTCGTCGACAAGGTCCTGTGCACGGCGCATAGGAGGTCAAGGTTCGTTATTATTTTTCCATCAGCGTGTACGACGACTGGCCATGGGAGCTTATTAGATCTCAGCACGAGCTTGTCGGGTTTCGCAGGATCAGTTGCTGGTTGAGATAGTGTGTGGGCGGGGATCGGCGTCCGAGTTCTTCGGTCGACGACGGATTTCGAAGAAGGGGTAAATATGACGTCGTACCATATTGGTGCAGGGTGGTGTCGGCTCGAAGCGAGGAGAGGATGCATGTGGAGCGCCTCGGTGCGGTTGGGATTAGCGAAGGACACGTGATCTGCGGAACGTTGGTTTGTTATAAATTGATGAAAAATCGACGGAGCAAGAGACGTACGCTGAATACCCGTGTGTGGATTCGAGTGTGAGGTCTTTTTTAGAACGGAACGAGGAGAAGAGTTGCTGGAGCTGGAGCTGTTCGTTTTCGGGAACGAATCAGGTGCCGACGAAGTTGATGAGCTTGTACGAGAATGGTTACTTTGTGGCGATGCAGTTGGAAGGTAGATAGGGTACGGTGCAGCTAAGACCCTGAAGTTAGCGTGCAGTTAAATAGATGTAATGCATGTCAAGAACGTACGTCGATCGTATTTGTAACTGACAATACGAAGCTCTCGAGAATGAGGCTCATGATGACGGCCGTGTTTGCTGGTGTGTGTGGGAAGTGACGCGTAAGAGTAACCCTTCGAAGAAGGCGCACACGACAAGGAATTGCTCCTTTTCCGCCTTGGAACTTGCCCTATGGGCGACGTACTAGGAAGAGTCTCCTGCCCAGAACTCCTAGGAGTGGAACACGAACGTCGACGTGGTTTCAAACCGTCTGAGAACGGTGCATCTTGCTTCCTCGACGATGAGCTGCCTCCAAAGAGACTGCGAAGATACGATGCCATGATTGGTGTCGCAACAGCGGATAGTGGAAAGGTGTATTGCAAGAGATGGTGGTTGAGGTCAGAGTTGTTAAATACCAACCATGACTCGGCCCGAAGTGATGTATAGATGGAGTAATAAAGAACGCCTGTCCGAAAGATCCAAGGTAGCCATAGGGGGCAACAACATGGCAAATCTCGACATCGGCTAGCTACAATGTCCGCCCAGGTGAGGAATCCTGGCCCAACGAAGTGGATGTGTGAGGTAAGAGAAGGCGCGAGTACGGCGGACCTAGAATAGCCAACGCGTGGTATACACGTGTTGTAGATGTACCGAACGTCCAGGACTGCCTTGGGCACTGATTAGTGATCCCAGCAGGCGTCTATTTGCCGATGCAATGTTATCCAGAGGTGCGATTCCAGTCAGTCTCTATCCCGATTCAATGATGTGGTGATGCAGCACGATTGAAAGTGCTAACCGGTCCAGTTTCTTTCTGAAACTCTCTTCGACACCTGCTGTTCAAATGCTGAACTTTTTACCGTGTATGGCGCGAAACTGTAGTTAATAATACGAGGGCCACGTTCGATTATTCGGCTCTGCAAAATCCACCTATCTAAAATTAATCGCATGTCAACATTGAGCGATGGACGTAAAATGGGACATACGATTGGCAGTTAAAAACTTTGTTTCACAGAACTCATTCCCCTTTGAAAAATCCGGCGGTGGCAATGATTTCATTTCCTGTTCTAGTCTGAGACGACAACGCGACTGCAACGCTCGGATTCTCCCCGACGCCTTGCTGCTAAGTTGATATTGCCCGGTGGCTTTGGCACATACAGCGGCCCTGAAAATCTGCTACCGATATCTTCCGCAGTAGCCACATAATGACCGAATACTGATTGACGTTTCCTGTCTGGTCTCTAGCTTTGAGTATTGGATACTCTGAGTAAGATCCAGTGACCCTCTGGCGCGGCGCGCTATCCACGGAGAAGAGTTCGTTAAAGAATCCCGGGAAGTCTGGCTGGGTGGTCGTGCGAGTCCTAATAGAATGTCGTGACGATACGCAAGGTAGGATAGCAATCGTACTTACGATTTGAGCTCCACTGCAGTGATTAAGCCTTGTGAATCGGACCGGTCCAGAGAGAGTAGAAGGTCCTAAGAAGGCTTGCGTAGACAATGAGGACGAACGATCTCCAAGGAAGCCGGGTGAAGAGGTCGCGAAGAGATCCCATGATTTGTCAGAAACGCGTC
Organism: Armillaria altimontana; assembly: GCA_022818075.1. NCBI lineage: Eukaryota > Fungi > Basidiomycota > Agaricomycetes > Agaricales > Physalacriaceae > Armillaria > Armillaria altimontana. The sequence goes on from JAIWYR010000038.1 coordinate 214,362, forward strand.
CTGTCACATCGACGTGCATGATGTGATCCGTTACTCATTGGCAAAGAGCATTCGCTTCTCTCGGGAAAAGATTCCGGAACGGAACTGATATCTTGACGGCAAAAGCAGTTTCGGCAGTAGCCACACATTCACCCACGTCACCCATCAGGTATGGCATACTCCCCAGGAAAATCGGTAGCACCGTCTCGCAACCAAGGATCCAGCGCGCAGCCGCAGTGCCGGACCGATCAGCTCCATATCTTCTCTTGCGCCCTTTACGCTGAGAATACGATGCTTTCATTCCGCTCGCAGTGTGTGGATCGAACTTCGACTTCGATTGAGGCACTGTGGACGGTCATCGGTCCGACTACGGTCATAAGGTTAGTGGAGCGATGAGTGGTGCGCCTAGATTTTACTTACGATGGTGCTTTAGGATGGAACAACTACCGCTTGTCGAATCCATTACCCCAAGAGAACGTAGCACCGAGATGATACATCTTCTCCACACTGTGGAGAGATACCGCCTGGGCTAGAAATACTGATTTAGATTGAGATACAGAAGATAAAGAAAAAGAGAATCGTACCCTAAGATTGACTATTAGAAGGGTATCAGAATGATTGATTAAGACAGACGAAGGAAGGACTATCACGTCATTTCAGCGAGAGAAACTATAAGATAAGTACTCGGGCCAAGAAGAGCAGGGAAGCAGCATACCTTTTCTCGAAATGCGCATTTAAATGTGGCCATCGTCGTTGGCGTTTCGCTATGTGCCATTATGAATCATGGGAGGTCAAAACCATTCTCATACGGTTGTAGCCATCGTCGACAGCCTATCCAGCTGCAATGTGCGCCACCTCGAAGACGTTCAGGGTCAACTAAAAGTCGAAGCAGAAGTGCCTAAGGGTCAGACATGTACTGGCCTCAAAGGCGTCCGATCAGGTATGGGACAGGGTTATTCGAAGCCAGGTAACGTAAGAAGCTTGAACGAGTGGATATGCCGGACTCGGTCCGGCCTTGGATCACTTGAGAATCCAACAGCATTTCTGGGATGACGCATACGTACCTTGCTCGCAACCATCAGTCCTCAAACCATTCTTTTCCCAGTAGCAAACCCCGAGAGCGGAGATCTTGTCCCCGCCATTGTAGGAGCTTTGGGTAAGCTAAATTTTATCTTGTTCGAAGGACCGCCGCCAACTTTGAGACAATGAGAGTGCTAGGCCTAGATACCTGGATAGTGCAATCAAAGCACAAGACACCAAAAAGGGCCCTAGATTGTGGACGATGCATTGACACGGAGCTCGGTCAACGGCATACTTTCTCGAGAACCCACAGCCCGGCAGGGATGCTGGAGACTTCGGTCTTGTCACGTCGGTACAAAGAAAGATCTCTCCCAAGATTTTGCTGAGTAGCCAATGGATGGGCGATAGGACAGATTGAAACTGTTGCCGTGGGAGAAGATGGATCATGTCTGGCCTTCATGAGCTCTGAGGTAAGGAAAAGTTGGTCGACGTCGTGGATCGTGGACGATGGGATTCTTGCAGACTTGCTTGAAAGAGCGTCGGGGAGCTAGAAGATCGGGATTGTCTGGGGCTCGTTGGTTTTAAGAGGGGGGGAGGCAAAGAGGAAATCCGAGCTTGGCCTACGCCGCGTGTAGAAGATATCGTGACGAAGCGGCTTGGCGTGCTACAAGACAAGCAGAAAAGGTTGGCACACAAGCCATGATAGATAGCGATTGTTTCTGAGGAGGAGCATGAGATAATCGATGCCGTTTGGCCAATACTGAAAGCAGAAAACAGTTGCTCAACGAAATAAAATTTCGGCTGTGGTCGATGGACGGGCCGGTTACCCGTATCTCCACGGTCACGTTGCAGTGCGCCCAAATCTGGAGTGCGTTGACTCTTGCCCCAGCTCTTGACTATCAAGGGCGATGTCCGTTGCCGCCATTCCGGTGTCTTTCATCGTCTCTATTTATTTTATTTAGGCCCAAGTATGTTCAGCTCACTTTTTTTTTGAAAGAAATACTAATGCTGAAAGACGTACTAGCGAAATTCTTCCAAAACTCTTCCTTGTCCGCCTTGTCATTGCATTCCAGTCACATCGTTTGTCGCGTCATTAAAAATGAATCCTAGCTTGCGACTTCTTTTTTTTACAACTCTCGGGTCTCATAATATCACCGTATGCCCCAAATTCGCGATTGCAGTTCAGGTAGCCAGGCTTACCTTATGACACAGGCGGATCTTTGCTGAAGAGAAAACGTAAATGTTCGGGTTAAAATTATCGATTATTAATGATGTATAGTGATTTGCTGTTCGTTGGTTTTAGAGCGGTAGCATGCCTTGTCTCCATTCCACTTCCATTTACTCAATAATTCGCTGATTGATTAGAATTCATATGGCAACAGGTCTTTACTTTCTGGTCATGCTGTCTGGAGAGGCGGAACATTGGGCCTACGGGGCTCTTCATAATATGACGCGTGCGTTATAGTGTGTCACTAGCATCGTAACTCACGATTTCTACGCTTTTATGACACTCTGAACACCTCAAAGACTCTTTATCGTTGAATGCCGCACCTGGATCTGATCACTGCCTAGCTCTAGTTACCGAAGCAGATCAATCAGCGCCTTGTTCATATCAGATGTCGGCGCCTCATACATAAATTTAGGCCTATGGCCTACCAAGCTCTGTCGATCGCGCGAAGTTAGATGAAACAAATACAGCAAAACCCTGCCGGTGCCTGCTGGTTTCGTACAGGGAAGTATACGCGTCAATCTGCACCCACGCCACTACGTTAAAAATTCAAAATGTCAGTTTCAGGCGCTCATAGATACACGTACACCCAATTATGAAATATCGTCTTCAGCGTTGACATCAAGAGGCCGAGACACTGATCCTGTGCTACCGTGCGATGTCAGTGAGCATTCCCGCTTTTATTTCATGGTACACACTGTCAAGCTGTCTCATGTTCTCCCAGAAAGTCAAGGAGTTCGTTCTACCTGAAATTCGAACGTCTCCAGAGTTTACGGGAGATGATGGCCTTCTACTGCTGGTAGGAGGACTGACATACTACGTCGCTTCTTTATTTTCTGATGAAACCTCGGTCCTGGCCCCCCTCCCAAGAACCATCAGCTTTATCTTGATGATCAGGTATCCATCGTGCTTCTTCAGGCTCACCTGGGGCCTCATCCTTGTCCAACAACACTCATTACGATGGCGTCGGAGCAGCTTAACATGAGTCATACGCGTATACTTTTGGCTGGGTCTTTGCAGGTCTTTATCGAGATGCAGGGACGCGAATACGTTCACGAAGTACCGCACTTTGAAAGCGACCAATACATCAGGGTCGTATCCGGGATCTTCCCCCATAACGAGAGAACTGCTACTTGATCCACCATGAAAGCTGATGACGATGAATGAAGGCGTGATTAATTAGGAGATCATTTGGAGATCATTGTCTTGATCAGATCATCCAAGCCTGTTACACTCATTAAAAATGCATAAAAGTGAAGCAGTCGCAGTGTTTACTTTCGAGGACGGTTACCTTGCATAAAAATAAAGTATGGAATCTGTATTTCCGCTATGTTTCTAATGAACTGACACTTGTGGCCCGCTGAACTCAGGCGCATCGCGTTCCGTTCAATGCCGACGTGAATGTCACGTGAGAAGGTTCTTCAGAATTACCAATGCCATTAAAATGAAACTTGCTGTGAGGCGGCCATGTCGCGTTTCACCCAGTATTCGGTTTCACAACATCTTACGTCGCGTATCTGGTTCCTCCCACTGTTCTGGTTATGTTTGCGGTCTCCAGGTCTCCGGCCTAACCGCCTCAGCAGACTCAGGTATAGAACAGCAGTTCCTACGCGCAGCAGGGCTGTTGGTGTTACAAATATGCAGTGCGCTTTCTTCCATATCAAGACTGTACGCGTTGACATAATCATCGCTTCTTTACAGCTCTCCGCCGATGGCTTCTGGCGAGACTTCCTTATTCTGCGTATCTCTTCCCATCCAGCGTTGGATCAGAGTCAATCTTAAACACCTTCTGTACAGCCCAGTTACGGGAGCAGCTGCTGTTCATTACATGTCTTCTAATGCTCTACAGCAGGCTACTATCTATGTTATTCAAAAAGGAGCAATGGGACGAGACTTTTATCACCTCCCTACGTTGTGGTCGTCAAGTGGTCGCAGTCACTTCTTTATAGCAGCCCATTTTCTCGGCTCACTCTCGATTACGTTCAGGTCTAATCTTTTGATGCGCCATGACACCCCGTCGCGGTCTTCCCTTCTTGGCAACAATTCCTACACTTACATGTGGCACTGCCCAGCACCAACACTCTCCCTGTGGGTCGCAGACATCGCTTCATGGAAGACTGCATTACCCTTCTTCACGATCGTTTGACACGCAAAATTGAATCAGCTTCAATCGGACTAAGTATGACCAGTGCGCTAATGGAGTCTCCACTCCCTCGCTGTAGTTGAAGGTCTGATTGAATCTTTCCAGAAACCCTCCCAGAGCCACCTTAGAAGCTATAGATGTTTCCACCCCTTGAAAAAAATCTTCTCAGGTTCGAAGTTCATTATTCTATATACATCATCCTCATCATCACATTATACAGAAGAGCCGACAGGAATGGTTGGCTCGGCGCTTAAAGCTGTGGTGTATCCACCCAGAAAATCTTTTGTTGATGTTAGATGTGGTAAACATTCGCCCGATTCGCTCGTAGGATGCCAGGATCTATGGTATGGCTTCGTATTCATTGAAATGATCATCTCCTTCTGACACACCGTCCGATGTCCGTTGTCCAGACACTAATAGACCCAGAAACTGTCTTAGCGTCTCTTCGGCTGCGATTTCATTCTTCAAAAATAACAAGAAGCGGTTCACAGTGTGTGAACGATCAGAGTCGATAGCACGAGGATTCCATCTGTCAACGACCTATCCACCCTAACGGATATCCGGCGCTTGACTCTACAGTCTCTGCTGTCGCGGGTGCTTTGTGACACTTTGCAAAGACATCTATTCACGGTTTTTCTATCGCTACTTCGTCCCTGTCAAGTCACGGTGGCTTGGGCTGGATACCATGCTCCAGATCTCCCCACTCCGAGCGACATCGTCGCTTCGTAGCGCCACTTAGGGGTACATCGAACTCTAACCTGGGTAGGTATATATTGATTCCACAATTAAAAACCTCTGATGATGTTTTACGACGGTTCTTCACGAAGCTGATCAGCCGAACCTCTGAAATTTTACGTGCTACTATCTCCTTTCCTGGGTCGTCGTTTGAAGATACTGCTTCGGGAACCCACACAGACTCTTGGATAGTCTTACTTTTCCTTCCCGCCGACATCAAGCGGGCTAATGAAGGCGTCAAATAGAAGTGGGTGGATTGAATCGCACCACATGTGCTTCGGTATCAAAGCAATTCCACTGCATGCTAGCAAGGACGATGCGGAGCTCTTCCAATGAGACGATTCTGGCATTCCTTACCTCCTTCCAGTAGTACGGATCCCAAGTCTGAGAGCCATCCAATGGCCATTCCACGGGGTGGCTTAAAGGATCAATGTTCCCGCAACTATCATCGATCTTCTATGGCATGCGCGTCCATCGAATACGTTTGTGCCCGAAACTTCGGGCGTTGAAAAGATTTCCTCTCATGTATAAACGGTTTTGAGGGGAAATTTTCATCGCGACGGCGGGAACCAACAGCACGGTAACCATCTGTCAACCATAATCTCCATTTATTTCAAGACTAAGTACGTCACGACGATCAGCCTGGTCAAGGAGCCTTACCATGGAGCTTATGACGTTCAGGATTGTCCTACTCTCGCCGCCGACAAGGACCAGTCCATTCTTTCGCCGCAGGATGACAGGACATGGGTATCTTATGGCGCATGTACCTTTCTTCCTTGTATACATGGTTTGACTGTGTTTCAGAAAGACACGGATCAATATCCGACTTTGTGGATATCGCCAAACGTACTCACCCAGCGCTTCAGCATTGTGACCATCGTTTCTTCGTGGGAAGACAGACCCTCCAGTGGCCTATACATTGGGAAATTTTGACGAAACAAGGTCTGTGCTGATTTACAACCCCACCATGCCAAACCCTAGGGCCATTTCGAGATTGGACAGTTTCGACCTCCTGGACTTTGACTCGGACTATATTCCTGCCGTAGCTGGAAGCGCACAGTTGAGTATTTTATGGTTGTCACACAGCAGCCCAGATACACCGGCGCCAGAAGGTCATACATATTTAACTTACCGATGCTCCTATATGCTGATGCCATGTTTTAGGAGAGCAGGGCAGGAATGAAGACTCGACAGCAGCCACTGTATCAGAGTTGCCCATTGTTCCGTTGAGCGAGACGCGTCGTGGCCGACAGGCACACGCAGAGAATGATAGTTCAAACCCGACGGGGAACGGATCAGAGAGAAGTTCGTAAGCTCGCCGTTGAATTATGCATTCCTTTGACTTACTCTGGAACGTCAGCAGCAAAAGAAAACATCAATTCTCAGCAGAAAGTCGCATCGCCTCAGGAAGAAGCAGCGTCGGCAGACGGGGTATGTGCCTCTGTCACTTTCATTTCACCTCAGCTTATGGGCGAGCGCGCTTCAGCCTGAACACCCGGTATAAAAATCCTCAAGTACTGCATCAGCACAGACAATAGCTTCAACTCGGCAGGGTAACTTGCCCCACAAAAAATCGTTGGATCGCTATATTCAGAAGGGGAATTGTAAAAGAAATACTAGCAAGGTCGAATCAGATTGTCGATTGCACTTATACCCACGCGGAGATCCGTATTCGCCGAGCGAAGTGGTAACTTGATCTTGATTCAGAATTATTGAATTAAGGCCTTCTCAATATTATGATTAGGCGTGACAGTGATAAAAAAACACGCACGGAATTTGATTCAATGCGGCATCATCGACCCTGAAGAGATTGGCGCTAATCAGTAAATCTTCGCGTTCAAGGGAACTTTCCTTTGAAGTTACCAATAACGGATATAAAGCAGACAGATATTACCCATACAGCACTGTCGTGATGTAGGCGTCGTTCCTTGCCATACGTACCGAAAGATTGCACCGCAGTTTCTGAACTTCCAAGAGCCTTGCCCAAGTAATAAGCAGGGCGACATCTGAATTTTCTCCAGAAGCCTTTCTTCCGAGTTTTGTACGCGTACTGTTTGTGGTACGTAGCGAATGTCGATTCAGGGCTCAACATGTAAGGAAAAGGGTGGCGGGCCATTGCAAAGCGGGAGGGTGTCTCGGAAACTGCCGCCAAGGGGTTGGCGGACCGTTGTTCCGGCACATCGGGTCGGTCGGTCGGTCGACCTCGCAACGCGGGCTCAAGGTCGATGAGGGCTAAAATACTTTTTGGACTCGATGTCATCCATTCAAAACGCGCAAACCCTTTGACTGCCGCGATGTTTTAAAATGGCCGCATGATCCATTACTATAAGTATATGAGCAACAGATGCCAGTTTCAAAATGTCGATCAAAGCATATCACCGAGATGGAAAACACACACGCAAAATGGCATACCGCAGTGTTTTGTAATTCTTCAAGATATATAAAAGTGGGGGGACGCTGTTGCTAAAGGATGGAACAGCCAGTGAATGACAACGACGAGTCCTTGAAGCAGCAGTGTATGGACGGAAATGAATGCCGGGTACAGCTCAGCGTCTTCAACAGAAACCCTGGTCACATTATGGCATTATGCGCGGCACCTATATTAGCAATTCATAATGATAAGAGGTAAACATACTTTGGTGATGTTCCAGCGTCTTCGGAAATGAACGCATACATCCTTCCTACCCTGCATATCTCGTAATCAGATAGCCCTATGACAGTAGCGGGACCACAAAGATTACCAATATGGGTGCGCGATTAGCATCGTAAAAGACTTCAAGATACTAACCAGCTTCGAAGCCAAATGCATGCCCAGACCGCAAAACGTCGTCGGATGTTCAAAAAAATTCCCAGGTTCAAGATGTCTGATGTTCCTGCCAATGGTAGAATACAGCTCGAGGAGATGAGTAGACGACTTGTCTAAGAGGGGTTTCAAGTTGCAATGGAAGACGTGTTGGCTAGTACGAGTTAGCTGTGCCACGAGTGATGGTGGTAGTCGAGGAGATAAATCTCAGAACAAACTGTCCTTGTGCTCATGACTGACGAGCATATGATTAAGTCAAGCGACATTGGACAATGATGGACACTTTTCTTCAAAGCATGTGCATGTGAGTAACGATCATCTGGAGCAGAAAGAGCGTTTTGAGCATGTACAGAGTTTGCGTTCTGTGGACGAGGACTGGGCAACTTGCGAACTGGACCCAGGGACTCGCGGTGTCCTAGAACTGTCGATTAATCCCACATCCTGTGAGACGATGAGCATCTGGTAATGAAGATGTTTCCCGTGAGATACCATGGTAGGGAGGAGCAAGCGCGGGTAACGCCTGGCATTGGCCTATTTAAATCGACGACGGCTACGTAATCCCGGGCCGGGTTTGGGCCGGTGTTACTCACTGATTCCGCTCGGCTTGTTTAAAAAATTTCCTTCTTCATCCGCTGATTGCTCGCGCCTAATGGCACCATACCACCATTTCTTTTTACAGTCTCCTTTCGCGCGGTCTTTCGAAATCCAAGCGCCGATGGTCGAAGAAGCCTGAAGATTTTCTAGCGCTCCGTTCAAGCTCCGTTAAGGCTATACACTTGGAGACAGCGTTTGCGGATCTCCTTTTTCCATCGGTATCACTTACGCCAGAGGTTAGGCCGGGGACAATAATTCTACAACTCAAGGCCTACACTTGGCTGGGTCGGATTTATTACGTCTTAGTAGCGACTGCCAAGATGCGGTCGTACTACTGAGTCTCCAATGCTTCCGGTGTCAGTCTCTCTCACCCATGTCCCCTAGGAGCATTATGTATCCACCCTCCTTGTCTTGGTGATAATCTGGATTCGTGAGTTCGACAGGTACCGGTCGGCGGCGTTTCATGGAATCATGGAAAATTGGTCACTCAGCAACCTAGAAGCATAAGCCGGCGAGGAAGCTGCGCGCCATGATGGAAACGCTGAGCGTGTTGCGGAATGTTTAGGTGAGTAACCATTATTCCATATAGTTATCTTTAGCTAACAATGACGTTGAGGATGTGCTCTCCGAGCTCGCCATTAATGATTATACTCAGTGCATGAATTCCTCGTACTTTTGGTCTCTTAAACTCGACGGAATGAAGACGTTCAATTTTCTTTCCACCAGATTGGGGTGACGATTCGTCCGGATTCTAACACCGTGCCTCCATCGTGGCGTGCAACCTTAGGCGCTTACTTACTCTCCTCTTCGGTCGGATGTCTACATCTAGGCAATTTTTCTCGTCGGCGAAATTATTCCGGGCGCTCATTGGAGAAGAGTTATCAAGTCAATTGTAGGAGGGAAACGATGGTTCCATGCACCTGCTGGAATGTCGATTTGGCGACATGTACCCACAATGTATGGGACATTCTAGATGTATCACATATCCATCTAGACCATCGTGTCTATGCACGGTAGGAACCTTATTCGTCATCGACCGTCCCAGCTCACGACAACCATGTTAGCAAAGCACAACACATTAGCGCTTCCCCACGGCGAACCCGCATGACACTAGTATCTCGAATGAAACCCATATGCTAGCTTCCCACTAGGTCTTGCACCTAGACTGCCACCCTCATTATAGTGAATAGGAGTTATTGCACTCCCCTGCATTCCATGATCCCCGTCGTATGTTTTCACATTCAAAAAAGAGCGAAACGCATGGAAGGTAAGAGGTATTATGCTGTAAATAACTCCGTATTGATCAGCTTTCCCAAGTAGATAAAACCCACTTCTTCCAGGGAACAACGGAGGCTGTATGTGACTCTTACTGAGATGGTCGAATACCTACGGCACTATGTATATCGCGAGCGGGTTGTCACATGATGCACTTAAGATTTATAGTTCACTGCTAAATATTCGGTTATGAGACGCCAACTTTTAAAAGCCACTCACATGGCAACTCAAATAGGTGTCAGCAGTCAACGCTATCACTCGGAACCGCGCACGACACACGACATGTGTCTTGTATAGCCTCGCCCGTTTGTCGCCGACTCGCCCATCCAGGTCCCACTGGCATCGTTCTCCAGGCATGCACCTTCCTTTTACCAGGGCATGGCGAGCCGTCACTCTTCGACTAATAACATTCGGAGGCTTTCTCGAACAAAGCGCCTCGCCGCACCTATATTTTTCTCATTTCCTTATCGCCCCTCGGACTTTCCATGCAGCATCCACTGTGCGCATATGCTTATTACTTGGAAGGCAAGATGACCCTTACACCTACACACATGGTGCTGAACAATGTCGGCCGAGCTTTGGGGTGAACTGCCGGACTCATATTGATGATTTATTGGTTTCCGTGCACGAAACGGCTTCATATATCAACACGCACCGAAAAATAGGACGTCCAGTGGGAGTACTTCTGATCTCGAATTGCCCCGGCAGTACCAGCCGTGAGGCGGACACATTTTGCACCACGACATTCTCCAGACGTACCCTTCCCATCTCCGTACCAACTATCCCAGTTCGGATGAAGGCATCGGTGGTATAATTCTCTTGGAATGGTCGATCCACAAACTAGAAGGAATTCCATGCCAACGATGCCTCTTCCAGTCTCCATCGCCTTTGTGTAATAATTCATCGAAGCGAAAACACTGCTGTTGACGCACGGTATATAAACGTACCGTAATGTGTATCGTATTATGCTCATGGTATGCTCATGGGAGTTCTGAATCCATTCAATAACTGACCCTGCCCGGTATCAAGGTTCTGTTTCCAGATCATTTCGGAGTCAATCATCGATATTTTCGGCCTGCGAAGGGATACCTCTGAAGGTACTTATACCGACTGTTCTTGCAGTCTACCCTATTATTCGAACTATTTTGTCTATGAATATGTTTCCTGTACGTCTCTCCATACTCCTCCCAACTTGACACTGATATCTTCTATTCGCGTAGGCTGGTTCACGCGTATTCTTCTACGATTCGACTGGTCAGCTCGTCAGAGGTGTCGTCGAGTCCACGAGTCGTATGGCGGACGTAGGTATTGCTTTCTTCAAGAGCGTACTTTGGACTCAAATGCTGCAGGGCACACAAATGGTTATCATCAGACGCGACAATGGAGGAGTTATGACATTACCGTAAGCAGAACACTTTGCTATGAGCGTTGCCATCATCTCATGACCGTAGATCCGCGAGCGTATCAAAGGGTTAGGCACACCATGTGGGCATTGTGCTGTGCCATGTAGTGATCATGAACGAGGGGGACTCAGGGTCTTGCTGTGCATATCCATGACAACCACAAATATCTCTCGGTTAACCAACCCAAAATGCTTCTTGCTTGCGGATCACTGTATACCCAATAGACACAGATTCATGCATCACAATTAGAAGTTTAATTCACTGTACGTAGCGACGAATAACGTCTTCGATCAAATGCTGGTAGACGCTTCGTGTCGTCTCTGCGATGCGAGCCGTTGAGCCCGAGTAATAATACCAAGCCATCATCAAACATGCCATGAACATTTTACACGGAGTTTCTGGACCTCCGATGTGCACGCCTGGAATGCAGCGTGTTGCTAGAGCTTCGGGAGCCATTGCATTTATATAGTAAGGTTTCGCCGCACGAAGTGGACCTCGATCAGAAAGATTCAAGGTCAAACTCGAAAAGAGGCACGCCTAAAATCACAGAATATAGTGTAGGATGGCTATGAGTGACGGTATAGTATCCTATCCGTGCGGCCCAAGGAGTCGGAGGCTACTTTAACAGTTTGATCTCGACCCTGAGAACCGAAGTCTGTTGTTGATCGAGGTCGCGACAAATAGTCGACGCCACATTTAATACAGCAACAAGGTCTTCGAGAAATTGATCGCCTAACAATTAACGTATACCGACAGCCACAATGACCTACAAACCGTCAGCAAGATGACGCTCAAGTTAATATTCAAAGTCCGCGAAATAGGATGCGTCGGCCGAATTCATTCGTATCATCCATCCTGATGGTTCCGCTGAGGAGGGTACACGTAAGTGTTACCGTATCGAAGTTTGACGAAGAGCTATGGTGCATGATTTACGCACCGGATACATGAGTTGAGTGAGTGTAGACAACGAAAACCGGGCGTAAAAGAATGCCTGAGTAAATAGGATACACTTCAGCCATGCGTCGATCAACCGTACAGGTCTTGAATTTACAGTGACAATGCAGTCATTGACATGGCTGACCTCAGTTTCGGCTTCCCCGCTCTTGGATCTGTTTCGACTTTGGCTTTCGTAACAATGCAACACTGCTCACTCAGCTGAAGAAACGGAAATACCTAACTCACTTCAGTTAAAGGATTCTATGATATCGTCGTAAGGCGATTACTGGAGAGAGAATTCGCTGTGCGACGGATAGCTGTACGAACAGTTGCAGCGAATGAAGGCTTTGGCCGGTCCAGATAAGATCATCGCGTATCCCGAGAACGCCACTCAAACATCATAGAGGCGATTTCATTTGCATTATTCGAAAGCTAACAAGAAGGTACCAGGATGTGCCGCATTGAACTAGCATTGAACTGGATAGTGTAACAATGCCGTCGACCAGCACGTTTCAATTCAAAGACCCATCTGACGATGCTTGGCTTTCCTGGATATTTTCAGTCGCATCTAGACCGACATCAGGAGCTACTGAAACCAAAGAATATTCAGCCCAGCTTTACACAAACCATGGAGACAGATCGCTACGAACCGTGATTATTCTCCTCGGCCTTGGGTTTCTTCGTCGGCTTCTCGCTCTCATCGTCAGCCTCATATCCACGGCCGCGTTTCCCACTAGAAGGCGACGATTTCGGTAAGTCGCTAGCATCAGAAGCAGGCACACGCATAAGATCAGTCTCGCATGGTACCAACGCTCTGGAGGTGCACCACGTTGGCATTCTCTTGGCTGGACGACGAGTACACCATGAGCTCCTGGGGTTGGTACAGGTAAAAAAACACGTACTGAGAACCTTTTTCTTCTTTCCAACAGGTGGTGATGGTGAAGGAGGTTCCCTGTCAGGAAACCCTCGGTTGGCTTCGCGTTTGCAGCGTGGCTCGCGCTGGCCTGTGCTTGGGAGGCGAGGGAGTTTCCGCTCACTTGGAGTCTTAGGCACTTGCGAGAGTGGCGCGAGGACATCCTGCATCCAGGATTCAGAGTACGTTCATGATCGCCAAACTAAGAACTACGTACTCCGTCTTCCCCTGTAACGCATTCACCATCAACGATAGTGCCGTAGAAGGCGTTGCGAATCTAGCGGAATTTAGAGTGGTAGAAAAGGCCCCACTTTAGAGCGTACCTCTTCTTCGACATCGGTTGCTATCTGTTACGCTCGTTAACACACTATGAACTCTTAAGTAGTAAAGTCAGTGCTCACTTCGGTAGGGGCATCACTCTCTGCGTCTGGGTAGTCCCTTGGTTGTGGTTGTTGTGTCGAAGGAGGTGGGAGCTGTTCTCTCAACAAAGGACCAAGCACGAAGATCGGCGGGTCAGGAGATGCCACAGAAGCAGATTCTGGGGGGCAGAACACTTGAGGATAGCTGTACATCGTGTTGGATAGTGATGTTCGTGTGGTTTGGTGGCAACGGTACACAGTTGAACAAAAAGCCACCTCTTCCGTTTAAAAAGCAGAGGTGTATAAAACGTCACATGATCACGCTCCTTTGAGCGGTGCGGAAAACATTATTGTTTAGTGCAATTGGTAATTGAGCGCAAAAGTCGCGCCGCTAGGATTGAGCACAAACCCATAATTACCTAGGCCGGCCTGTTAGCAAGAAGAACAAGTACTTTCGGAGCAAAATGTGCCGTCAAACCAAGATTCCTGCCCACGCGCCTATCGTCGGTGGACATGCCTGTCGTGCTTGGCATCTTTATTCATCACGTCGAAGTTCAGGTAAGAGCGCCACCTGGCTGAGGTGGTACATTAGATAGGCTGCCATTTCGGTAATATATTCAGCAAGACGTCACAGAAACACGGGAAGCAGTGACTCGCACAGTGGTAGACCTAACACCGAAGGCTGGGCTTGCATATAGGGGACTAGTAATTGCTAGTAACGGGACATCAATGAATCGGCGAACGATATGTATGAAGACGCTGCGTCGGAGTCTCACCCTACTATTCGTGCCACAAGGACACTAGCTGGGATCGATTGTTCCGGGCATCATTCGTCGGCCACAGCCTGGATTTGATTCATCGTATCAGTGTTTAGAATCAATCAGAAAATCTCACCGTTGGCTCGCGAGTATCAGTCCTTTGCTGAAATGTTCGTTCCACTTATCTTGTATGAGTCCGGGAGGCGCGTGCTCGCCGCTCGGCTATGTCAATGGAAGTTATCCGGAATCTTATGAGTCCGCGTTCCTCCTTTATTTGCTGTCGTCGGTCCATCTGTGTATTTGCCTGCCTAGATGATTAACGATATTAATTTCGACGGGATGGGAGACTCACCACCTAATGGCAGTAACGAGTTGTGCCCAGAAACGTACGCCCTTGTTTGGGGGGACCGACATACAGCGAACAACGTCGCAGGTAAGAGAAAGGGGCCTCAAGAATATTTCATCCGCCATAGAAAGACTATCATAAACCCAGAGGTCGCCAATAGTTGTCGAAAATTATCCAGCTCACGGTCCGTCATAATTTACGCGAATGAGGTCACAGCATCATTCCCGTTCGTAGGCACATATGTTCGGGGACGTGAATAGCTGGCACAACACCAATCGTAGTCGTGCCGAGATGGTACCTGTGGAATCTATACTTGATGAGACTCCGAGGAACGGTGGTCTGGTCCCTTACCGTCGGTCGTATGTTTGTACAGTGATTGTATCGCCTATTACCTCAAGACAGAGACAACAGCACAATACCCGAAGAGTTGCAACGATGTCTTCATGGGCCCGGGGAAGGGAAGTCCAAAAGTCGACGTAGGGCATCGGTCAAGCATCGGTATGGAAACGTGATGTGCCGCGGATCATGCCGCGGCAGACCGATACGTTGTCGACTTTTACCCCTCCCCTCTTTGTTCAATCCCTTGACTAGCACTTTTCTTCTTTTCCTGCGTCTCAGACTTTAGTATTCAAGCTTCTGTTGCTGTTAGAATACGTCTTTGATTTCCTTTTATCCCGATTTTTCGAGCTTCAGCGTCTACGAGTCTCGACGTAAGGTCTCAGCTGCACGAACGCGGCCACATTCACTTGCGGTTCTTCGCAAGTTTTTAGTCCTTAATACCACTGCCTAGTCATTCGCTAATAAATTTTACAAGTGCGCTATCTGTGTCACTGCGCATTCTCTCGTTTCAAAGCGTGCGTCACAATCCATGATTGCTCCATCTTTCTTTCGTTTCTTTCAACCAAGGCTGTTCGCTGTCTACTCATGCAATTTGCGTAAGAGCACTCTGTCTACGAAATGGTGGCAGCGCATAATATTTCCGTAGTTTTCGCTCCTCGTAAGAGCGACAGCTTGAATATTGATCAGGATTTGGCGCTCGTCTCAGGTTCGGTACTTGCAGAAACACTGATGATACGATTAGAAACCAAACAATATTCGCATCATAATTTGAGGTTTCCGACTGAATGATAAATTTCTGTAGTTGGGCGAAAAATCAAAACAAATATTCAGTTTGGCTCATTTGTTTCGTCTTTTGGACCCAGACTTCGCTGATTTGTTTCCAGTGTCACCGTATCCGCCTACATGAGCTCTATGATTTTGTATCTCCGACCATCATATTATCAGGTTCCTCGAGTCACATCATTCGCGCGCACAGTATATCAATACCAGACTATGCTGTTCTCCCTTCTGTATGATCCGAGCGTAGTTCCCATCTTCTACGGTTTGTTCATAAACTCGTACTAGGAGGCAACTGAGTCCGGCGCCCTCGACATGACCTGCTACACGAAATGGTCCTCTGATCCTGTCTAAATCAAAGTCCTACTTCCTGTAAGTGTTCCGTCCTAATCGACAGAATATTGCCCAGGACCGCCACTCGGACTAAAACATGGTTCTATGAAAGCTGCCTCGGTGCCTCCACACTGGAAATGCATTGATTTCCCTGACATCTCTTTAGTATAAAAGCTCTAGCTGCTAACGAGCATCCACATTCACCTCTACGACATGTCCGAAGACGATTTTGGTCTCATGAATACCTATATCACTAGCCTCTTTCTGGAAAGTACATTCTTCGGAGTCTATCTCGTTTCCTTCTCCCTCTGCATGCGCTACCTAGTATGGGAACGATGCCCAGAATTCGAATTGAACAAAAGACCCAACTGGAAATTCATTATCGTCACTCTTTTATTACTAATCCTCACGACTATGCACATCTCGTGTGCCCTTGCAAGAACTTTTCGAGCTCCTAAATCCGAAAGGACTTGGGTGGACGTTATTGTGGTGAGCGTCCATGGCTATCCTGTATTGGTTTCCGGTGGCTGAGCAGTTTACAGTCTATGGGAATTGGTGTGGCCGTAGTAACTGTTGATGCAATCCTGGTATCCTTTGCAAGTCACTAGCCCATGTCCTTTCGGAACTCACTACTATAAACAGATATACCGTTGCTGGATCATTTACATGAAACGATGGATCGTCATAGCATTACCTGTTCTCGTGTGGACGGGTTCCATAATAATAACAATCTATTCAGCGGTAGAGAAAGTCAGATCTCACCCACAGGGCCCGTCTTCCCCTGGCAGCATGCACCTTGTTCCCCATGAAAGGTATTGGGTCATTTTTCTGGCCCTGACGATAGTCCAAAATATCATCACAACCGGTCAGTCAGCCTAAGGCCCTATATGTATAAGCTAAACAATTTCATTAGCTCTCATTGCATGGCGAATCACGATTGTAGATCGTGAATCGTCACAGTACCGCATTCAAGGCAGAGGGTCCCGATGTCAACGCTCTGTCCGGCTAATCATCGAGTCGGGTGCTCTATGCACCCTAGCTGCCTCTCTGGCATTCATAACATTTCTTTCTGGTGGGAAGCTTGGGATCATTGCTGCTGATCTTGTAAGTGTACTCTCTCCCTTTGACCGTTGCTCTCTTATTTATTGTAATTCTGGTAGGAAATACAGCTCGTGTCGATCGCTTTCAATCTTATTATAATAAGGTCCGCGAACAGATCTCCAGACGAGTACCGTCCGTCCCAAGCTTCTGCAGGATCCATCAGACTACACGAACTGTTCAGGCGGTCGCAGCAATCAATAATACCGACGAGCAATACTCCCGAGTCGAGCGCACTGCCAAAACCCTTAGAAGTCTGCATCACGAACGAAGTACTCAAATTCCGGGATAATCGGCCTGAAACTGTCAAACCTTAGCGGAAAATATACAGGGAAGGATTCTCCACTGCCAGAATAAACTACGAACTTTCTAAAGAATACATATAGCAACGTTAATGAGTTATTTTCGTACGCTTCGGTGCATCATAGCCAAAGAACTGTTCAATTGGTTACGACTATTATTATCAAACCTTGATGTAGATACTGCGTGTTTTATGACCGGGTGAGATATCTCGGTCTGTGTAGGTGGGACCGCCAAATGATGGCTAAGGTCCTGCTATAGGTCCTGCTATCCAAGCCACAACAGAGTGCTTTACTATAAGACTCGAGTATCGTTGTATGATTCGAATTCCTGAAATCACGTCAGAAATGGATGATCATCAGACTTCACCCACATAACATGCGTATTGAGGCGTTCTACTTGTTTCACCTTCTCCGAGCTCAACGACTAGGTCAAGTGATCGTGACGCTGGCAAGGCAACGGTTGTCAATTGGTCTTGATCATAGAGACCCCGCATACACGAAGCGCTTTGTTATAGATGTGAACAGGTTTCCTAGTTCGTAGAGTATGGACTGGTTTTATAACGCCCATTTTTATTTTTAAATGACCATGTAGTAGAAGTCTGAACAGCCTCGTGGCCATCTCTTCTGTAACATCACTGATTCTACTCGCATCTCTTGACGACTCTCAAATATTTATGTACGTACAGAAGGAAGTCAAGATTTCGTCTGGGACGAGTCTCCTGTAGATATTATGTAAACTGGCAGTGCACAAATATGCTATCATTGATGCGTAATGCACACCATGTGATATATCAACGTGAAAATGTGCGTTATAGAAAACGTCGGCGGTGGAAAGAAGTAGAAGCCTGGGCCACCAACGATGGAACTCATCGCCCCAATGACCAGATCTACCGAAAACTGGAAGTCGAGAGTTGTCAGTAATTACTTATATCACTCGAAGAATAACAAAATCAGTCACCAATGATCGTGTAGTTGCCGCCCGCCGCGACCTAAAGGTACCCATCTCAATACTTCCTCAAGAAGGTCAACTGATGCCACCGAAACAACCGTATGGTGTAGTGATAACGACACCATTTCTATCATAACAAAGTCGCGTGCAGGTACTACCTGGCTGCTGCCTCCCGTCCCTGGTGAGCCTGAAGCTGCTGTGTTGCTATTTGTGATCATTGGTCTGGAAGGCTCAATGTGTCCCAAGAGACCCTTTGGGTAGTCTTGATAGTCCAGATGGCACCTGTTCCGGAACTCAGCACGAGGCGCTGCAAACGCAGATGCAGCAAAGACTGCCGCGAGGATGGCGTTAAAGGAAATTCTCATATTGGATCGCTTTCGTGTAAGTGAGATGTCGTTGGATACTTTAAACCTCCTTATATGTACCTTTCCGAGCGGAGACTCTACGGCGACGTGACACTTGTTCTCATGAAAGACAGAATGGGAGTGGGGACGAGCGCAAAGTAAACGCAGACAGGGCTAAAAGCAAGGAGAATCCTGGAGAATCGGGATGAACAGATAACCAAAGGACGCTACCCTTTCAGAGCCACGGCAGCAGTGAGCGACGACCGCACACATCTTCCTCAAGCCGTAGGCATATTTACGAGAGTGGAAGGTTGCTGGAGCTGAAAAGGACGTCATAGAAGAAACGACTTGAGTCATCAGAGCAACGGCAGGTCATTGACTGACTGGGTATAGTAAGTGCGCTAGTCCGCCATCACACCGTGCCACGAACTACTGATAAACATTGGATGAACACACCCAGAAAAGCAGTGTCATCAGTCCAAGATCAATGATCATTTCAGTTCGGGAACGAGTGTGAAGAGCCCCCGTAGAATCTTGGGCGGCGTCTCGTATCCGGAGAAGCGAGGCAGTGAGGATCCTGGATGCCTGCCGAGGACCCGCGGGAGTGTCGCGGGCCGGAGCTGGAACATACTTCAAGAGGCTGTCCCGGATCTTTCCGGAAACGCGTCATCCTTCGCGACGTCAACAACTTGGACAGTCCTGCTACCATCTCCGATAAACGATCAATCTACGAATGCAACACTTGAAACTTTTATGCTTCCTGACAGTGAGGGGCGCTTAGAGAACGCCGTACATACTGCAATAAGCACTAATTCGTCAGCGGCTAGGACTTCACTTTGACTTCCTTATGGCGAATGGTACTTCGGCAATTCGTTCTGCCCCGAATTCACGAGGACACTCTCATTACCGTTTTATCAAACAGTGAATTCTTCGAAATTCCTCATCCCGAGGCATGTAGACAGCGATTCTAGGCCGCATCCTTTGTTGATGATTTCTTTAGGTCTAGCCGCCTGAGAGTCGAGGTTCAACGCTCAGATGTGGCGAGCGCCTCAATAAATTGGGAGAAGACGCTAGTCTTAGTAACCATTCTTTTGCTCACTGTTCGGTACGTTCATGCAAGCGCTCTATGGTTCAATTCAGAACAAATGCCTGACTTGAAAGATACTAATCTGTTTTCATCCAGTGCACATTTTGATCTGAAAAAGATATATCTGTCATTTGCGTCAAATAGATCTGCGACATGGCGCTTCCGCATTTAAATTCGATTCACATTCAATAATTCAAATCGGTACCGAAGTCCTCCAGCGCCAATCGCGATTACGGGTTTATCTAATCCGTTCATGAATTCTTTCGCTTGTCAAAAAAAATTCAGATATTATCTATCAGCGAGAGAATGGTACCCTATGGCGATTCTTGCAGGATCATTTCCGGGACGGCTTCGTATTCGCGAAAGGTGGAGTGCACAGGAAGGTGAGGCTAGCCATTTGCAGCTGAGCCTGGATAGCGGGACACTTAGTTATTTCACTTCTACTCTTTCATGATGTGTTCTCCAACCCCAGGTTTTATTCGTCACTACGGAACCAGGTCCGTGTTATTTTCATACAGCGACCTTCGGACTCTGAATATCCGAACAAATGAAATGTGCTTGCATGATGTGGTGAGTTCCTGTCGCCATCCGTCCGTGTGCTCTTTCTCAAGGTCAGGGTTAATATAGGAAGTTAATTTACCAGAACGCTTCTAATCGTTGCTTTCAGATGTTCACTGGCGGCTACCGATCGCAACAGTGTAAGGGACGATGGGCGCTAATCTATATCACTCACTTCACACGGCATCCAGTGCGTAGTTTTAAGCGCCGTGTGTTACCAATTATCTACGTCCTGAGAAAGAGGCGCTCGGTCACAGACGGCATGCAAGCGCGCTTAACAAATGCTCTGCAACTAAAGTTATGAGATTATACGACAATCGGGTGGGAACTTCCCCTAGGCGTCTATTTCGTGTCACGAGGCAAGATCATCGGAAGCCATCCCATATGCTACTTAAGGACCTCGAGTTTAAGCGCCTTTCACTACCTCGCCTCCCTTACCTTTGTTTCGAGGATCCAGCTGCTATTGCATTCAAGGTATAGTTACATCGCTACATCGTGAAAAATATTTCGTTCTTAGCACCACCATTTACTAGCGACGACACATAGGATTGCTACCAAAGTCCTTTCTCCGTCGAGATACTATCCAACCTAGCCATCCAGCTGTAAGTTCATTGGTCCCTGCATGTTTTGTCTAACAATCAATTCAGTTGAACTTAGATACATCCGTGATACGAACAAAAATTCTCTTGCGATGACTGCGAGCACTCCCGCCTCACGTAATATCATACGAAATATCATTGATAACTTTCGTCTCGACTGCATTACCCTCAAATCCTGCTCCCTCGTCTCACATAACTTCTCCGTATACACCCGTCCCCATCTATTTCACCTCATGCGCGGAATTTCAATCAAACTTGAGTCATGCTGCTCCATAGACGCCCTGATCTCTATATCTCCACATGTACGCGCCATCCGGTTATCAAACGATGACTTGTTCAACACCACCATGCCTCGCATCATTTCATCCTTTGATCATTTGGAGCACATCTCCATACTGGGGCTCGTGGATTGGTCAATGCTCCCAAAGGATATGATTAGTGCCTTAACGAGCCGACACTTATCAGTTGCATCCTTGGAATTGTATACGGTCAATATCACAGATGTTCGTATGTTGAACCAGTTTCTCAGATCCTTCCTGGGACTCCGAAGGCTGTGTCTGTCAAATGTCCGGTGCAACACAAAGGCGTACTCCGCCGTCAAGATGGACTTCTCGGACGCAAAACCCCGACCCAAGGAGTTAGCACTATATGGAGGGTCTTTACTCCGAGCCTTTGTCAATCCCGTTTCTCCGATCTCCTTGGATCGATTGAAAAAGTTGACCATATGTGGGCTCTTTGTGGAGGATTTTATGAGTTTGGCGCAGGTGATAGATTTGGCGCCGAACCTTCGGGTGTTGCATCTAGGTGGCATGCAAAAAGGTAAGTCGTATATTTTATGGTAAGCACTTTCGCAGCTAATCGCGAGAAGATTCTAGGTGGTGCAACCCGAAACCCCTTGATCTTTCGGGTATCGAGATCGTCTCTTTTAACCTGAACGAGACTGACGGTTCATTGGGGCAATACATCCATCCGAGTTTGATCCTTGCGTGGTGGATCCAAAGTTTCAAGAGCGGAATCGCTTTACGATCGATTACTGTGTCCATACAGGTTCATAGTACCGACAACGCACTATTCGACGCGCGCCTCTGGAGGTTTTTTGACGCTGCTCTGTGTATGCTGACGACGATAGAGGAGGTGCGCGGAATCATTCGCGGAGAGGAAGGGCATGCGTTGAGAAGGATGATTGAGAATCAGTGTAAGGGTTTGAACGGGAGAGGGTTGATGGAGATTAGTGTGAATGCGCCGCAAAGAAAGAGAAAGACAGTTGAGTAGGTGGTGTTGCCATATCGGTGTTCTCTGTAGCCATAACTCCAACTTTTGATCGAGTTTTCATGTGGGCTCTTGTAAGATCCGAGGTTTTCCACTCCGGGATACAGATCAAAAACCTAAATTTGACACCCTTACAAGTCATGACTAGCATCTAATGCGAAGTCATGGTTAACGAGACCGGCATGTGGTAGGCGTCTAACCCGTAAGGAACAATATAGATCACAGATATCGGGCGATATCTGATCATTGCCTAGTAGGTTCTAGTATCGCTTCTCGCCATATCAATCAACTGAATTCATAGACGCCTTGTTGTGATCGTTCCTACGAACTTCGCAATTAGACCCTGATCTCAGTGTAGCGAGCGCTTAACTTATGCTGCTAGGCGCTGCTGCTCCTACCAAGGATGATCGATGTTGACGGTAAGTAATGAACTGAAAACAAATGTCGTAGACATCTTTGTAACGTGCTCCCTTGCTCGCACCATAGCACACACTGTCATATACGGCCGTAACCTTGAGGTTGGATAGTCTACGCATAAGAACCCTAGATCCACAAAGAACATCGTGTTGTCTTCTCGTCTGACGTGCAGAAGGATGAGACCATTCATCCTGTAAGACGTTCACATTTTAGCGCTCGATATTTGAGAGAAGCGCTAGATTCGTTTCTAATGCAAGAACGGAACTTGTGGGAGTACTTAGTGGATGAGAATGCTCCTTCGATAGGCGCCTATACATGAGACGCTTCACCAAGGGATTACGATAAGGTCAACAGGACATGTATAGAAGCCGATAGTAGACTGGCGCTACCGCACATTTCTCAAACAAGCGGGTATGATAATGTCGGCGCTTAGTTGCGACAGTATATGGGTTTACGCCGCAGTCTTACTGAGAACACAGTTCCTCATGTGAAGGTCCCTGAGATATGAATTGCTATTCAAGTTGCCAACTGTTGGAGATAAGCCAAGTCCGGCGAGCAAGAAGAACACCAAAAGATCCACTGATATGATTTTCCTTAACTGACGAGGATAGAACATTTTCGGTCCTGCGAAGCGAACTAGACCCTGACGGACCTTAAATTGCTTGATATCTGACCAGGTTGCTAGATTCAGAGCCCGTATCGATGCGTCGTGACTTTTATCTGAAGCACCGTATTACGTAGAAGGAAATCATAGGTTGGAATGGATGCCGACGGCTGGGTTTGATTTTGGATACGAGAAGATGTCATCGAGCAAATGGTCGTAGCGGGAGCACATGCGAGAGAAGCAACCGAAAATAAGTTGCTAAAACAAACAGGGAGTGACAGTGGCGGAGCATCGAATAAGTGAACAGTGGGATGCCCAGAGAAGTAAGCAGCAGGACATCCATGACAACGCCGTTGGACTCCTTAACTCGCAACTCTAAGTAGCACGGAAGTAGCAAGTCCTTTAGATTAAGTGGCAATCGCATGGCTGGGCCGCGGCGGGGAGTATATACCAGAGTAGTAGGATCCGATTTAGAGTCAAAGTACTCAGTCGGACTCGGAATGGCAGTCAGATTTGGCCCTTGCCAACCTGATTGAGGTCGACTACCGACGCTCCCGCCTCCCGCCACTTATTTTGGTTATGCCACCCCTCTGCTGTCAACTTCACACCACCTCAGTTGTCACTGTTGAATGTTGCGATGCTCTTTAAGTTTCTTTTAGTTTCCCTTTGCATGCACCCAGACGAGGAGAACCTTAATGCTTATGCGGCCTCGGGAGAAGTTGTCTATGATCCCTAGGTAGTCATATATGTGGGAGATGTTGATGCCTGGATGCGTGTAACTTAAAATGGTCAGTATGGGATAGCATAGACACATGTAGTACTAGTATGATAAGTAAAATATTTGTATAGTATGATACCACACGAAAATGATGTTGAATTTGAGGGGTTTGGTGGGACTGAAGTGCTTGACATCATTGTATGTCACTAAACTGAGATGGGAAATTGGTGCACGGGTGGCAGGGATGGATTTAGAGGGCGGGAGGGCGGGAGGAGCAATCCTACTTTCGAGTGGAACTCGGACTTTGCCGGAGTACGACTCGGACTGCTCGGCCCGAGTCGAATCTGACCAGTTTGGTCAAAGATCCTTTTTGTCCGTCACGTCAGTGGCAAACAGTGGCTACCTACTTTGTCCTTACCCCAATGTTCAATCAACCACAAAAACAGTAGACCACAGCTGCCCAGTGCAGTTTTATACGCGACTCTTGTTCCTCTGGCACACCTGCTCTCAAGCTATACTCCATCAACCAAGTCCGCCATCCGAACCATCGGTCCTTCTGTAGGATAAATGTCTTCGCCTAATGTGAGAGACACTAAATTTGTTTCTGAAAATTTCTCACGACGCGATTTCTAGATATCCTGCGCACAGTGCAGTCATCCTGTCTTGTCCTCTTTCAAAGAAAACTTTCGCCTGCTGCACTCGGCACTCGACGAGACTACCCCTACGGTAGCCACGCTCCTAGGGACGAACAGCCATCCCAGCCCGCATCAGTACGGAATTCTACGCGCCTCACGGGGCAAGGTCGAAAACGCCCTGCACGAAATCGGCATTATCATGGAGCATCTCGAGCACGAACGCCACCGGCTTTTCGACATTCAGGAAAGCAACCGCCGTGTCATGTCCCCTGTTCGCCACCTCCCAGCTGAAATTCTCTCCAAAATCTTTGCGTTGTCCACCACCTCGTTCTATGATGTATTCGACTCTCGCCTCATGGATGGGCCGTGGGCCCTATCCAAAGTTTGTTCCGAGTGGCGCGCGGTGGCAATCGGGTGTTGCCCGGAAATGTGGAACAATATGAACATTTCATGCGAGGTGGTTCCACGGGATCCCGAGGCGTTGCTGCGCTTGGTGTTCTCGCGTTGTCGAGATGGTCCTCTCCATATCCGGATTGGCGACGTAGATAATGCCGTTATCGCTCTCCTGTCTATCGTGATAGAAGAATCGCCCCGCTGGAGGAGCCTTGAAGTTGACTATCCAAACCCGCAGCTTATGTCGGTGCTCGGAGCCGTACGAAGGAAACTGGACAACCTGGACTCTCTGAGCATTCGGCTGTCTAGTATACTTGGTCAAGGGCTCATTACGAGACCGCTCCCAGCCTGAAGACGGTGGAGTTAAATGGTCAGACTGGGGAGATGCGGATTTCGTTGCCTTTCTCGCAGCTCAGGTCCTACATCGATGACAGCTATCCTCGAGCGCAGGGTGTAAGCACCGCCGAATACTTCCTGAATATCCTCAAGAAATCTCCTCGTCTCCTCAAATTCCATGCTGGATATTATAGCTGGTTTCCTGGACACCTCGTTACCGTGCACCCAGTCGTAGCACCCCCTTTTGTTCATGAATCGCTGGAAGAACTGTCGTCATATGATCCCGCGTTGCTTCGAAGCGTTTTACTCCCCGAGCTGAAGGCAGTGAAGATGGAGGCTCCAAAAGGAAAATATGCGATTACGACACCTCTTCTTGCACTATGCGAACTCATTGTCAGGTCCAACTGTTCTCTGACGAGTCTGACGCTGAGAAACATCTCGCTTGGATATCGGGGGACTCCGTGTTGGAGGGATGTTCTAGATTTGACGCCATGCCTGACGAAGTTGGAAGTAGTTATGCGGCATGGTTTTGGCATGTATACTACGACCTTCCTCTCTGGTTTGGTCGAAGGATTGGCTGCGAAGGGAAAAGTCCCTGAAGATCCTGCGCGATATGATATCTTGCCCCTTCTCACTGATCTAACGCTCGAGGTTGCCGATGAAGCGTCAGGCTCGATAGTATTCTACAGCTTTTTGAATTCCGACTTTGTGGACATGATCGCATCGAGGTATCGTTCCGCGGCGCTGCGGCACGTCCGGGTTGTCGCGAAAAGCAATGGCGAAAATCAAGGTATCGACTTTTGGAAGTTTGGGAACGACGAATTCAAGCAGATGAAGGAGCTGAAGAGCCAGGGACTGAAGATATGTATCTTCAACGAAAGTGGGTGGCGCGGTGAGCAGGTAGACTGTCTGGCAACAGAAGCGGTGTAGGGAGTGATTGGTGATAAGTATTGACTTGTACTAGAATCAGGTTCCGAGTCGGCATAGTAGGAGTACCAGACCCGTAATCATCATGCGTTCCTAACGAGACAACTGGACACTTAACGGTAAAGATGATAACTACTCCTGTGACAGTACCTTCTATGTAGCCAGTCCACGATAGAAGGTCCTGGCCTTCTGAGTTTAAATTTGGCAGGCGCTCAGTTTTTGCCCAACAAGGTGTGCGGTGCGGCATGTTTAGATTATGATCGAAGTTTCGCGTGGTGTTGGACACTCTTCAGGCTCATATAAGAGCGTGCAAAAGCCTGGAGATAACGTTGAGTGCAATCATTTACTCCTACTTCCATTTTATCGAGTTTTCTCTTTGCTTCAAATCGGCCCGATTCATGATACACATTCATTTCAGGGTTTCGGGTGCCTTCATGGTTATCCCTCACAGGGCAGAGAGATGTTGCGAAAAAAAGTTATGATAGTCAGTTTCAGTGTATTAGCCACAAGTCCAGCAAATAAAGATGCCCCAGGGGTGTAAATACCACGTCGAACGCCGAGATAATACTTTGCGCATGCCACGCGAAGCCCGACGCATAACCTTTTTGGGCAAAACTGTAGCGCCTGACAAATTTGAACTCAGAAAGACCAGACTGTATATTGACAGCTTGCTACTTCATGTACAGGATGGTAACGAGACTAGACGATAACCTTGACAAGTTGAAGGTAGCCAAATATTGAAATGAATCGGTATTTTGCAGAGAAAATATGCGTCTGCTGAGTCAACAACACGGTAAGACTCGGTTCAGAGCGCGTACTATGAGGTACCGTGCCGTGTAATGATGAGATGAGATGACGTCACGGGTGAAAAATCCATGACGTACCCCTTTCCTGTCGACAAGGCGCGCCGACGTGCCGATGCCCGCCAGTTGCGCACGGGCCACCCGACGCGTATAAAAGGCTGACATTCTCTAGCCGCGCCCCAAATGCTTCTTTCATTTCTACCCCCATCATCGTTTCCTCCCCCGTATCGTTCTCCCACGCGACAGCCTATCATATATCAGGTAGCAGAACTGACGCGCCAGGAGCGCATAGAATCGGTCCCAATCGTGCCGAACTGCCGCTCCCCCGCTGTTACGTGCACGAACCACCCGACGCGTAGTAATATAACGCGTTATTCTCTGACTCACCGCGATTTTATCCCCCGTTTTCACTCTCCCACGCGACTTGATAACCTGCTCCTTCGTTAACATGGACGCCCAGGTACCCGTTCACTGGAGCGCTACACTGAGCGCCTTGCGGAAAGACCCAACCAACTGCGGATGCACACACTACATTACAATGCCAACACAAAATTGTATACTTGCCGACAGGTACTCTAAGATGACGGAAGAATGCATCTTCCTCTATGTCATCTGTTCCGTTTTCACCCTCTCCAGTATCCAGTTGGCACAAAAGGCATGCCTACGACCTTTGCCTGCCTTCTTTTGCCTCTCACCTCGACCTCGACCTCGGCACCCTTCTTGTGCTTCCCGCCTTCAACGTTAACGTACCCCATCGCGATATTCTTACCCAGCGTGGGCGACGGAATCCCAGAAGTGACCGCCCCAAGAAGGACATCCGTGCCAGGCGAATATATCTTCGCGCCTTGTCTCGCCGGTGCACCCTCTACCTCCAACCCAACGCGTCGACGCGTCGGCGTCTTTAGGGCACCCTCAAAACCGATGAACCCTCCAGCAGCCTTCCTCTCCTTCCCAACGACCCATCCCAGACCAGCCTCGAGCGGTGTAGTCTCTTCGTCCAAATCTTGGCCATATAGACACATACCCGCTTCCAACCTCAGCGAATCTCGGGCGCCTAGTCCCGTCAGCTGGACAGGGTCGCGGGAGAGCAGGTCTCGGACGACTTCCTCTGTGCTTTGAGGTGGTATGGAGATTTCGAATCCGTCTTCCCCGGTGTATCCGCCACGGGCAACGTGTAGGGTGTACCCTCCGTCGATGGGAATCCATGCCGATTTGCCGAATGTTAGGGTACGGAGGTCGAAGGAAGTGAGGGATTGAAGGTATGTGGCAGCGAGAGGACCTATGAAAAGTATGAGCCAGAGTAGAGGACAGGAAGGAAAAGGTATACCCTGCAAAGCTACCAGTCCCCATCCATCCAGCACCTCCATCTCCACCGGTCCATCCCTCTTGGCTCTCTCCCCGTTATTCCACTCATCTATCTTCTCCGAAAACCAGCCCAAATCGCGTTCTCTCCTCCCAGCATTGGTAACGACATAGAAAGCATCTTCCGCATGTTTGGTTATTATCGTGTCGTCGATGATTCCTCCGTTCTGGTTGAGCAAAACAGAGAGCGTTGAGGAGTACGGAGATAAAGCGCCTAGTGGTGAAGGTGTCAGCCATTCGAGGAACGGCTGCGCAGTGGGACCGCGAAAGTTGGATTGAACCATGTGGCCGACGTCAAACAGGCCAACGCTGTTACGGACATGATTATGGCTGGCGACTACCGGAACAGGCGGGTTAGATGGAGCAATGTTTTCACTGAGCATGGCAAACTCACCCTGCCCTACATCCCCGTACGAAAGCGGCATCGAGTATCCCGCGAATGGGACCATTTTCCCGCCATTTTGGACATGAAAGTCATACAAAGGCGTTTTTCGTAACTGGGTAGGGATGAATGGGATAAGTTATGCATTGAGAAGATTTACGCACTGGCTCGGTGGCGGACGTCGCGAATCGACGGACGAGCGAGCGGAGGAACATGGTGGAGGAAGGAAAAGGGGATGATTTGCAAATTCGGCACTACCAGATTGGGGAATCGTGTTGTGGCTGTGCAATGGCCTGAGGTCTTGTGAGCTTATCTTGAACCTCCTCCAAGGCTCCAGCTTCAACTGTTTTCTATGTAGGTGAATTTTGTCATTTCACCGTGTCAGATTGTGTTGTTTTACGGTTTCTTTATTCCAGCGAGATGCAGATTACCTGGCAATGCAATGGCAATGGGTATCCTCAAACCATCCTTCAATTACACTCTCCATAAATCACAGATGAGCTTTGCGACAAGCCCTGATAATATATTTCTGACCGACGCGTCTAAACTGCTCTCGCATTTGCCTGCAGTTATAATAAATTAATTATGCTCTGCTCTTTCTGCACACCCGGTTGATACGGCCCGAGTGCCGAAGTGGCTGTACATCTTATTTACAGCTGCTATTATCGACGATCAGTGTTCTCCTATCGTCAATCACCTTCGCAACACACCAACGACCATGTCCCGATTCGTCCGAGCCTCGAAATACCGGTGCGCTGTCTCTCATATAGCCGAATTTCGTTGATATCTTCCCAGTCACGTATTTGGACAAGCAGCAAAAAAGGACCACGGCTTCGAGAATGTCAAAGTGACCGGTAGCGCCTGGGATACCAACGTTATCTCTGCATCCGCGGAATACATCTCTGTCAACTGGAATGCATCTGGAGGAGGAGCATTCGCTATTCTCCCTCTTCCATCTCCTTTTGTCCCACATCCTTCTCTCCCATACAAACTCCCCGACTCGCTCCCCCTCGCCCGCTCACACACAGCCCCCGTTCTAGACACCGAATGGTCCCCCCACGACGACTCTCTCGTCGCCTCTGCAGGCGAAGACGGAAAAGTCATGATCTGGAAAGTCTCCCCCGACGTGTTCGAGGGCTGGGGCGCCGAGGGATGGGTGCCGAAAGATTTTGACCCCGTATGGAGGATAGACGCCAGTCCACGTAAAGTAGGCCAGGTCCTCTTCCACCCTACCGCGGAGAACGTGCTCGCAAGCGCGTCGGGCGAGCACCTCGTCAAGCTCTGGGACCTCGCGAGGACGGAGGATCCGCAGCTCGTTCTATCCGGGCACACGGATACTATCCAGAGCATCGCGTTCAGCACCACGGGAACACTGCTGGCCACGACGTGCAGAGATCGGAAACTGAGATTGTTTGACTCTCGGGCGGGCGGCGACGCGGTCAGGGCCGTAGACGGTCATGGTGGCATCAAGGGCACGAGGGTTACGTGGATGGGAGACCTAGGCAAGATAGCCACAACCGGGTTCAGCAAAATGAGTGAGAGGCAGGTCGGTATATGGGATGTCGGCCAGGGTCTCGCGAACGAGAAGACGACTGCTCTAGACCAGAGCGCCGGTGTCGTCATGCCATTTTGGTCTGACAACAATATCCTCTTCCTTGGTGAGCAACTCGAATTATGCTTTCTCTTCCTTTGCTCATATCTCTGTAGCTGGTAAAGGAGACGGTAACATCCGCTACTATGAATACGAATCTTCCTCCCTATACGCCCTATCCGAATACAAATCCTCTGACCCCCAACGAGGCATGTGTTTCCTCCCCCGACGAGCCCTCAACATCAGCGAATGCGAAATCGCACGGGCCTACAAGGTCCATGGATCCTCTATCGAGCCCATCGCGTTCATTGTCCCCCGCAAGGCTGATTCCTTCCAATCCGACATCTACCCCCCAGCGCCAGCCAAAGAACCATCGTTGACTGCGGGCGAGTACTTCTCCGGACGGGGAGAGGTGACGAGGAAGTTGGTTAATCTCGATACGGGAAAGACGGTGACGAGTTCGGGAGGCGGGAGTCCTGCGCCAACAAAGACAGCATCTGCGCCCGTCCCTGCGCCAGCGTCAATTGCTGTGTCGTTCTCGCAGCCTGCTTCTGCATCCACCCCGACAGCACCACCGATGTCGGCGTCCAGATCGTACTCTCAACCAGAGCCTTCTCCAGTGCGGAAGGAGACCACGCCTCCTCCTTTGGCGAGGAAAGAATCTACACCCGCTCCTGCCAAATCCGCGTCCCCTGTAGATGACGTGAGTAACTTCTTTCTTCACCTCTTACTTTCAACCGCTGACAATTCCTACCCACAGCCCGACAACGCCCAACTCAAAGCTGAGCTTCGTGAGGCAAGGGAGAAGATTCGTAACCTGGAGCTTCAGTTGGAGGCTACGAAGGCTAATGCGAAAAGGGCGGCGGAAGCGTTGTTGAACGTGTAGCGACTGTCCGGTATTTGTAGACACGGTGGATTTTGATATTTATTCTGGTGACTAATTGACGATGTTTAATGGTGCAGCAGGGGATATATGGGTGCATGTGCGACTCTCAACAAGTATCATATAGGCGGCAAGGGTACACCCAAAGGGATGTCAGGACTTAGGCCTGGTCGAACAGGGTCTCCGCTTAAAAAGGCTGAGCGGAACGTCGACAACTGTCGGATGTCCTTGATTGTTGACATAGAAATGTAGTCGTCTACGTACTCCCACAGATTAATCTTGCAGGGGTGACGGTTCTGAGTCTCTGAGACTGCGAGACATGGTTCCTATTCGAAGGCCTCCAAAAGAGAGAGCAAAGGCACACGGACACAAGTAACAAAAACGCAATGGGAGAGAACGCTCTTTTGATGGCTAGCCCAGGGATCGAACTGGACCGTAATCAATCAGTAAGGGAGCCGGCCAGTATATGCACTGCTGTGATGACCGCAGTCTTACCAGTAGATCCCTAGGTTCTAGAATTGACCACACAGTTCAACGTGTTCACTGCTATGAATAGCTATTCAGATTACTTTCTTGAAGCATCTAGCAACGGGCTTAAGACGTGAAATGACGGGTTTTTGTGATGCATTTTTTGCGTTCTTTCGTTTCCGTTGCGTTTCAAATTCGACCATTGTTGTACTTTCCGAGCCACAAAGTTTCACTAGTCACCCAGGTACCACATATGTGCATTGTAACGAACATCAGAATACAGGCGCAGCACACTGCAGTATGACTATTACTCCATACGGTGTACGACGATGGTACAATGACACTGTTACCTGTAAGAGAAAGAAATTGTAATTCACGATTCACATTCGAACGCAGCAAAAGAAAGCTTGATACAGACTATGGCCAACGTGGGGATCGAACCCAAGACCTTCGCGTTAACGTCGTATTAGCACGACGCTCTAACCAACTGAGCTAGTCGGCCGACGTCACTTTCGATGTGGTTTAGTACATACCTCAAACGTTTGTACCGCAGCCTTTCAAGTCGCGAGCTAGAACTTTAAAAACCTCAGAGTAAACAGTGACCTAAGTCTAGTGTTTTCCGTTTTATGGTATAGAAAGTATAGCTTTCCAACTTGGAGAGCATCAAACAACCACACCCCACCCTAGTACAAACTTAAATACAAGTTCTTGACAAGTGGTATGCACAAGGTATGCATCTGGCAATATCCGATTGACGAGATTTTAGAGCCATTTCCAATAAATTGCACACCATCTGGACCACGGTGCTCATTGCCACAAGCGAGTCAAAGAAAACTTACTAAAGCTAAGAGGTTCGTCTGTCACCGTCGACTTCAAGTTGCACCTGAAGATTTTACTTAAGAAAATTCTCATCCTCCGCTCTATTCCCAAAATGCTCCATCCTCCCTAGGTCCACAGTCGTATTTTATCTTCGACGGCTAGAACCGTCCATTACACTTTGTGTCAACCCTCAGCCGCGATGTGAATCGTGACTTACCAATTAGCTGACAAGACCAATGCTTCGAGCATCACGATGGTTATCAGTTAGCACCATTATTATGTACACAAGTATCTACGTCTATACATTACAATATATTACATGAGGCTCAAATGCACCACTGATGACTCAATTAACATTGCGTCCTCGGACTGAAGTCGAATTTCATCTTTCCTTTAGAGTTGTAGATCCCATATCCAGGCTCCTGGTTGTCCGAATAGATGTGGGCAAACCAGCCTACGCCTCCTCCAGCTACGGTCTTGAAGAATTCGCATTTCGAATCGAGCAGCACATAATAGTCCTAAAAATGCGATTAAAATTGGTGTGAGCGATAGTCACGGACGACGTACGTGTTCATTGGGTATATCTGATACCGCATACGGGCTGTTGGGCTGCACGCCTGGGGAAGTAACAGATGGCCATCCGTTCTATGGTGAAGGTCAACGATATCTGGATGATCGTTAACTAATAACAGAACGGACGAACCTCGCTCAGGTATATCTTCTTTCCTTCACCATTGTCAAGGAACCTAGGGAGAGACGTGAATATAAACCAACGGGCAAAAGATGAATGCCTTTACCAATCCAAATCGGTAAGGACGATGGGCCATGAATTGTTG
This sequence comes from Armillaria altimontana, assembly GCA_022818075.1. Lineage (NCBI taxonomy): Eukaryota > Fungi > Basidiomycota > Agaricomycetes > Agaricales > Physalacriaceae > Armillaria > Armillaria altimontana. Next base: position 247,683 of record JAIWYR010000038.1, read on the forward strand.
GCTAGTCACAACGATGAGCCGAGCAATTTCTTAAGACACTGAACAACGAACCGGTCGAAGCTTGCTGTGAGAAGAACGGTAGCATATGCGCGTCGATCAGGTCGATAGCGTCCAAAACAGGCTGGGCACCCCCGCGTTCCTAAACGAGTCTTGTCATTCAACGAACAAAATAGTCACCGATAATTCCTTACCTGATACCCATAGGCCATGTCAGAAATCGTCACCGGAATCCCCAGACTCGACAGATTGGCCTTGGCTTCCCAGACCTGCTCCGCTAGATCATCTGGATCCAGCACATTGTCGAAAAGAGGCTCAGACCCGAATTGAAGGACGCGAGTGACGAAAGGTGCTTTTGGGTTGGCATGTAGAGCGGCGAGGAGCGTGTCGCGTCGGGAGATCCAGATATCGGAGCCGTCGAAGCCGAACTGGGAAGAAGAAAGGATGAGAGTATGTCTCGGAGAATGATTGGAGGAGCTTACCCAGACAAGAGCGTGGACGCCAAGGTTGGCTTCCCATGCTGCAGTGATGATGTCGTCGCTATGCGTGTGACCTTAATTACGAGAGATAACAATATATGGGGGAAGAACATACTAGAAACCCTCTCGGTCGCAAGCGCCGTACATACGAACGTATCGACCATTGAATCTATCGCGTATGTCCTTGAATTCGCGTCGAAGTTGCTTGAGACTCTGACCTAGATCGACGATGAGAAAAGGGCATGACGATCAGAGAAAGCCATACATGCAGTGACCTCGTAGCTGAATCCTACGAACGCGTAGTCTGATTCGTACGGACACCACCAATTATCTATAGATTCAGGCGTGTCATCTGGCATCTCAAACCCGAGAGCAGGGAAACATGATTGTGGCTGTGGCTCCCCAGGCGGGCGATGAGCAGGGCTCGCAAGAGCTACAGCGACGAGAGACACTACAAGGGGAAGGAGTGGTACCATTGTCGGTCGTTCTTTCCTCCCCCTGGATTCTTATAGCATTTTTAGGGCCATTTCGAGAGCGTTGAAATCAGAACAAAGGTAGTAAGGATCGAGAGACGCGCAAGTAATAGGCGCCATGGAGATTCCTTATGGTAGGCTGCGATGTCGTGGTATACGCATATGGTTGAAGAAATCCAGTAAACCGACTAGCACGTGAAGTACTGTTGCATGAGGGACATGTCATATGACGTGACTTTGAAAGAGACAGCAGTCGGCCAGGCAGAGAACGACTGACAGCTGACTATGCTCCCAGTAGACAGACCTCAAGGAAGTCAGCAGAGATGAAGTGCTTGGCACTCGAGCACCGAGTACTTGAATGAATATAGACGGCGCAAAGGCTACATAGCGATGATCAGGGTTGATCCCGATGTCGCCTTCCACACGATCAGTCATTGGTGAGATGATAACTTAGTACTGATTGATTCAATTAAACCCAAAAATAAACGTCAGAATAGGGAACATATGATTTTAGGGAAATGGCACATCACCGGCCTCAATTCGCCTGGGAAAAAACAAAGTTGGGACCTGGAGACGGGTAGTAAACTAGCTGAAGGAGACTAGAGACGACGTCTGTGCTATGCAGTGGACAGACGAGTGCAGAGGTAAAGGCCTTAATTTGGCAGGAGAGGACCAGTGAACGCCAACTGAACGTGCCTTCCAGTCGAATACGGCTGTCTGAAGCGAGGTCTCCTGCATTCTTCGTACCAATGTTCGATTGCCAAGTGTCAGGCCTACGAAGGAAATAGCCTCCCCAGAGTCGTCTCTTTGACGTCGGAAGAAGGATAATCACCTGGGACGAGAAGAATTGGCATGTCAGGACCACAAAATTCGTGGAGGACCTGACGGCACAGTCCACATGGTGATATCGCGGAAAATAGATTTCTGGCAAGGCCGTCAATTGAGTCGCCAGAATAAATTGTAGATCCTTTACGATGTGACGGCGAGCCCTCGGAAATTTGTGATTCCGTCGCTCTTCGAGGATCAGTAAGCGGCTGGGGTAAAGGCAAAATCACGTTGGACTGACAACCGCCTTGACAATAGCCACGCGTTCAGCGCAGATCGTATCAGCTGAGAGCTGTGTAAGTTTCTGGACTTCTGCGAACATCACTGAAAGGAGACTCTCACCGTAACTCGCATTATCAACGCTGCAGCCCTGTATTATAGTAGCGCCGTCCAGCGCCAGTAGAGCGGCGCCCACAGGAAAATGAGAATAAGGACTATACGCTCTATCTTTCGCTAAAGAATATTACTTAGTAATAGAAACACTATCAGAGGCGATCGCGGATACCTTCGAAAGCCGCTCGTATCAGACTATTTCGCTCGGCTGAAGAAAGTGACATGGTAAAGAAGGAGCAAGGTGGCCACGTGGCCCCAGCCATCGAAGCCAAAATCAAAACTGCTAAGATGACCATCAAAACCTAACAAACCTAGGTACCGGCTTGGTGGCTCTCAACTCTACAATCCCCTCGCCTTTTACTAGGGGATTCCGTGTGAGCCACAATTCAGAGTCGTAGAATAATCTTTGGGCTTTACTATCTCTTCTGAGATGATCATTATTTTTCTAAAATGTGGCGAATCACGCAATCTTTCCAACTCAGGAGGTACAAACACAAATTGCTCTTTTGGATGACACTCAAACCGACGCGACCTACATCGATCTAGCACACGTTCGTTTGGGATTCGAAGCTGTTCTGAGGAGCGAGCAAAGGAAGTGCCGGTAACCGGACCGGTCTTCAGATAACGGAGTGTTAGAATTTTAAATTCTCTTTTTTCAACTTCCCAACTAAATATGTGCATGACTTACGTTCTTTTGCCAGATTCATCCCCAAATCCTCATCCTGCATGCTGAAATACTATGAGATTGAACCGCTTCTGTCTTCATCTGGCGCGAATGTCTTTTTAGTACGTATTTCACAGGTAAAAAAGAACCGGAGCCATAATCGGAATCTTCTCCAACACGCTCTGAGAAAGAGCTTCGTTCAATTCCCAGGTTTACGCCGTAGGGTGATAATTTTTATCTTGTCATGTACGGACTCTTGCAACTGGTCTCCCTGTCCTTGGCATCCATTTCTTACTCCCAGGTCCTCGAACGATCATGGATTCGGAAGGAACTGCTCAGTTCTCCTGACGACACTAATTTAAGCGAAAACAATGCGCATTTTACTGAGGTGCGACGTTATCTTTGGTTTGATCGCGCCTTTCTAACAGCGTGATATGCGTCCAGGTTCCACTGGACCACTTTGGGAGCGACAACTCATCTACATTTCTCAATCGTTACTGGGTTAATGCTTCCTACTACGCTCCCGGAGGCCCGGTTTTCTGTACGCTGATCCGATACTTGCTCCTTATCAATATTGATCTAAAACAGTATTCGATTCTGGAGAACAAAACGCTGCTCCCCTTCTGCCATATTACCTTCAGGTACTCGATTACTATTATCTGGCAACCTGCTTTCGAACTAATCGCGAAAAATCCCATCATAGGAATATCATGGCCTCTCGGCTACAATGCGACTGGCTAAGCGATATGGTGGTCTAGCGATACTGTGGGAGCATCGATATTACGGCGACTCGCAGCCGTTTCCAGTTAATGTAAGTCGGCCAAATGTGAACTATATCTGTCGCACCTCTGACAAAATTAACAGGAAAACACGACTACATCAGAATGGAAATATCTCACCACTGAACAAGCTCTTGAGGATGTCGTGTTCTTCGCGAATTCCTTCAGTTCTTCCGGCATTCAAAATGTTACTCTTGAGGATCCTTTATCTCTCCCACTACACCCCAGCGTGACACCCTGGGTCTTTCTCGGCGGTTCATACCCCGGCGTCCGAGGTACTCTCCTCCGTATCCGAAATCCGGAGACCATATTTGCGACATGGGCTTCGTCTGCTCCTGTACACGCTCAAGTTGATATGGCCAGCTACTACAAGGCAGCAGAACGTAGCCTCACCAGAAATTGCTCTGCAGACTGGGTTGCTGTCACTCGGTGCTTCTCATATTCGTTCCTCGAAATGCGTCCTGAACGAGTTTTAGATATGTTGATGATGTCCTTACCGGAGACGACATGGTGATGAAGGAAGATGTAAAATTCCGTCTCGTTAAGGCTCGTCTCAGTGGGCCAAGGGGTAATACTACAGGTGCCGCCGGTCTTACCAAGGAGCAAGCGAATGCACGATCAGACGTATCTGTCGCGTCAATCCTCATGGACCCTTTGAATTTCTACCAGGTCAGTTTCCCCTTTCCCCTTCTCTTCATAACTTATGATGCTTGCAGTATTACGGCTTCGCAGCCTCCCTCCTCCCGTTCTGCAACCTTCTGGAGACTCGGAACTTTTCTCAAGCCCCAGTAGAGGGTGGCATTTCCTCGGTGGTTGGTATAGAATCAGTATTCGATGCTTATCTCATCGCCTTGAGCGAGCTTGATTATGATGAGATTCCGGGGAGCCCTGATGACCCGGCTACAGACCTGGCATGGATGCGGCAGTATTGCTCTGAATATGGTGCGGCGTCATTTTACGTTTCCTTTAGCTGGTCGGTAACGTCATATTCAGGATTTTACCAACGAGGCGACGCTTCTAACCCACTGTCTATAGAAACGTCTCTCTTGTCGCTTGACCTGTTCCAGCGGCAATGCGATGAGACGTTTTCGGATAGCCTACCAAGCTGGCCGGAGGTTGGTAATATTAATAAATACGGAGGGTGGGATATGAATCCATCAAATGTTATGTTCGCGAATGGAGAGTGTAAGTATCATTGCACGTCTTTTCTCTTTCTATGTGATTCACATTCTTGTCAGTCGATCCTTGGCGAACCATGGGTCTTGCCTCAATTGAAGACAATGCTCCTCTGCGTACCCCATCACCTATTGTACCTGCGTAAGTGTCAGTGTCATCAGGCCTTTTCTCTCGCCTAACGCTTTGTCAGCTGCAATACACCTCCCGAGGGAAAGTCCTTTTTCGGACTCACCTACGCGAACATGGTTCACGTTTCCGACATGCGAGTACTCCTCGTACCGGATAGCAACCATTCATATTTTAAAACTGTCGGGTTTTATAGCCCGATTTCCCAGGAGCAGTTTTTCACCGGTTTGGGATTATTTCAGTTGGCTTTGGACGAATGGCTACCTTGTTTCAACGGAAGCAGGTGAAAGAGAGGCTCGCGGCTTCGATGTGTATTTTTGTATAATTTGGACTCAAAAGCTTGGCTACTGCTACACCAATCGATAGGTATGACCTTGGAGGCAAGAATTGGAATACGAGGCATCATTAATCAGAATCGGATGAGCCCGAGTGGTGTTGAGATGATTGTCGTCAAGGATACCTGATGAGTCGCACCAAAGCGGAAAGAAATCACGCGTTCGGTGATCGGTTGAGGCATCATCACATGGTTAAGTACCCTACGTTCTGAATCGACCACTGACCTTCTTGTGCTATCCTTCCCTCCTCTCCTGTACATTCCAGCGCCCATCTCCAAGAAAATCATCCTCTCTTTTCCTTTGAAACTGTTGTGAGTCGTCATCAGTCATTAGCATGCTGGCCTAACCAGATATATTATATTGTAGTGTCTAGCCTGACGACGCAAAGAAACATGTTTCCGTATTCCCACAGAGTAGCGCTTGCCCGTATCCCATGGTGACCGCCCTTGTTCTGTCTATGGCGTTCCTTGTTCACCATTTCTCTTATAAGCGTCAACGAACAACGCGATATGAGTTCCTCTCGTCCCCGTCAAACCTCTCCGGGGCAGCGAAATACGGGCTCATTCAAACACGTGGCACCCGCATGTTCTGTAAGTGCATTTCGGTATGTAATGGAGATATAGTGACTGATCTATCCTTTATTGTCAATGCATAAGAATACTCTGTGCTTCATATAAAACACGTCGCTGAGCCTGCCTCGCCCTAATCCCGGATGTGATATCAATGTCTACATCTTTCAATATCGTGACGACAAGTACGTTGTTGCTCCTCATTTTTAAGCGCATATTAACCTTCAATTGTTAGTACCTTCTGTCTCGATGGGTTCTGGTCTAAACCCTTCAGTATCGGGTCGACATCGCTCGGCCAGTAATATGTAATGTATGTGTATTTATCCTATTCCGACTTTCTATTTAATCTATCTCTCCTTCTACTTTAGACAAGTGCTACTGGAGAATATCTCGAATCACCGCACTCTCAGCAACCCGCTCCTCCGCGCCATTTCTGGCAAAAGTGCTTCCCAACTGAGAAAACCTATCGAGCCATTTTCAGCTAGGTATCGGAACTGGTGACCACGTACCTGGATGGGCAACCCTCCTTCCAACAGCAACATGTCAAATCGATTCCAGTCCTCAAGCGCTCTCTTCACGGTTTCTCGGGAAGCAATCCAGGGTACTGGTGCCGGATCAGGGAGCTGGATTCGAAATGACGCCACATGTTGCTTGTTTTGAGCAAACCACTGGAGGTCGCTCCATGACATTGCGTTCAACGATTCCGTCACATATAGCTCGAGAATCTCGATCCGAGACGCTGGATACATGTTCACTGATGCAGGTCGGGATCAGCATGGCGAAACCTAGTAAGGGGTATCCATAGTGTCCACTTACAGCTTCTGTTTAATCCGAAAGATAGAGACAGCTTCTCCAGCTTGCCCGCCGAGGCAATGCGTTCGCAGACCCATGCTTTGAGGGGAAGAGGGCATGTATCTATGCATACGATGGAGATGCGGGACAACTGCGGAAATTGAGATATCAAGGTAGTCAAGAACTTAGCTGTTCGCTCCACGATGGTGCCGGGTCCGATGATCGTTAGTGTTTGCAGACGGGAGGCGACAATTCTGCCTCGGATGGTTTGGCCTCGCGCGTCGCAAAGAACGCCTGTCAGAGAAAGCGACTCTAGGTGAGTGAAGTTCATTAGCAAGCCTGCCTGATTGTCCGCGCTTCGTCTTTCGGTACAGTCCTCGCCTCCATAGGCCCGTATCTCGAAGTCGCGGACTGCACATTGCGTATTGCAGTGCTCGACTATAGGAAAATTGAAAGCTTGAGTTGGGGACTTACTAGTATGACTCGCCACATCGCTATGGCGCAAAATGACTCGCTCCACTGTTGGGAAACTCTTGATGCAGGCGAGGATATCTGTGGGACTTCGAAAATCAGTAACGTCGAGTTCAATTACCGCTGCACTGCCAGAAACACAAGTTCCAACGCTAGCCACCGTCTTCTCTATCCGTGTGCCGATGTCGCTCCTGTTGTGTGTAAGTGCCATAGGTGCCGTCTCTTGTGTGTACGACGTGTTGATGTAAATTCGAGGGCTGTCGACTGGCTTTCTGGTGGCCGGTAAGAGAGGACCAAGGCTCGGACACCTAGCCTAAATACCTGTGGCTCGAATTGAACAACAAACTTCATCTGTAAACTCCGTCCAATGACTAGGTCGCATAACCGCATGGACTTCACTCGAGCCAGTGTTGGAACAAAAGGTGAGCATGACAACATGCGATTTTTGCGAGTCCTCCATTGCTAAACGGACCTTCGTCTCACCCAGCTTCACAGGCTAATGATCTTCGCTAGCAACCGGCTAAGTTTTGCATGGACAACGCAGTCTAAGCGGTCTTAAGCAAGTCTTCGCCACCCGACACGCATGAATATCTTTAGAGTCTTTTTGGAATGTATCTTGCAATACGTTAGCTGCAGTGTCCAACTGCGCAGAATTCACTTTGTTGCATTCTGTCCTCTGCACAAATTTTCCACTGACACGTTTGGGCCGATATACCGTTGCTAGTGATGTGCCGGCCCGGCTTAGGCTCAAAGCCGTGGCTTGGGCTCGGCTTACACTGGCTTGGGCTCATCGAAACTTCAAGCCCAGCCCAAGCCGTCAGACAGGGCTCGGCTCAGGCCGGCTTAGGCTTGAGCCCCGGCTTTTCAGTGGTGGTAGATAATACACCTATTGAGCAATGTAGCACTGATGTTAATATTGTTATATTGTTTCTCTAATGCCTAGTAACATACCGGGGACCTGTTAGCTTCATCTAGGACGGTGTACACCTTCCAGAGTGTTAATATGATAGAGTCGGCAAGCATGACATCATACCTAGGGTCTATTACCACACGTACTGCCAGCTGCGAAATACCAGGATAGATCTGCAAGAAAGGTGCTTACTATGGAAGATAGTTGTCATATAATCCCTAGCATGCAAAGTGAGTTGGATATGGCTGAAATATGGGATTAGAAGACACTTACCTATGCGTACAGAAAGCCCAGGGCTTAGGGTCGGCTTAAGGCTTTGAAAACTCCAAGCCGAGCCTTGAGCCCTCGAAAGCCGTTGTTACGGCCTGGCACGGCTTAGGCTTTTATAGGGCTGGCTTACGGCCGGCCTGGGCTTGAGCCTGAGCCGGCACATCACTAAGGTCCGTTGCCGGCAACAAGCGAACTTTGTTGCCTGAAAGTCCTGTGAATTTTGAACAGCCTTCCACTCTCCCCTCACCTCGAAACAGTCTCAACTCAGATTGAACTTGCTACCTCGGCTCACCTGGATTATCTAAATCCTGCGCTGCCTATTGTATACAATCTGAGAGTGATGGGCCAGACTACTCGCTTTATTATTCACCAGGCACCTAAGGCTGAAAGTTTTTCTGATCTCTTGCTCAGGATTTGATGGCAGAACGATAACATGAGGACGCTGCCGAGGCGTGGGTATTGTGCTGTGTTCGGTGATTCAGCTCGAGGTCCTCACTCCTACCGCTGTTCCCAAGAGTCAATTTCCTGACCGTGGGCAAAGGACACGGAAGTTACTACCCAATACTCAGGTTTCGAAATTCACAATGGAAACGTACGTGCATCGTCTGCATCCATCAAGCGTACATAATTACTGCGGTCCGGATTAAAGCCGCTCTACAGTCGATAAGCGCCACCTCGTAGTTATAAAGCAAGGCTGTATCGTGAAACTCTCATGTACCTGTCCTATATGCCATGTCTCGACCCAGTTCTACACACCCATCATCCTCTGGCAAAGCCGTTCGCCATTCTCCCATTCACGAGACTGGAGATACTCTCTGTGATGCAACCAGCACATCAGATGACGACAATACAGCCGTGCTTCCCTCCCGAGAAAACAGTCCAGTCCCCAATCACGTCTCTATGAGGCGACGAGCTAGGAGACGGAAACGATTCAGCCTACGTATGGATCCTAGATACGTCGTCGGGCGAGGTAAGCATCGTACCACTTCGTTCATTTCCTGCCTCACGCTAACATTTGATCCTATCGATAGCCGCTGATCCATCGGATTATGAACAGAAGTATACGGAAGACAACAAGCATGCTGAGGTATCGCCTAGCGCTCGGGTTTGGCGCACCTATCTCGATGAGAGTCAAATGTTTGATACTGAAATGGTCGAGGATTCACGAGATACTGTAGATGTGCTCCTTGTTTTTGTGTGTGGCTATCAGGTCCTCTTCGATATATTGTTGGCTAATTGCTGTCATTCAGGCGGGTCTCTTCTCGGCCGTAGTCACAACTTTTGTTGTTCAAACGTCTCAACAGCTCCAAATAGATTTTGCAGAGATCTCTGCATCGTTGCTCTTTGAACTCGTGCTTGCCCAGCGCTCCTCATCCAATGAATCCATTCATGATGCTAGTCCCTTTTCTTCGTTCCCATTCGATCCGTCTGTCCAATTCTCTCCTAACCGGGCCTCTACTTGGATCAACGGACTCTGGTTCACAAGCCTCTCTCTGAGTCTTGTAACAGCGCTAATTGCTGTGTTAGTGAAACAGTGGCTACACCAATATATGTCGATTTCTTCGGGAACTCCTCGAGATCGGAGCCTAGTTCGTCAGTATCGGTACATCGGCCTCCAAGCTTGGCATGTACCACTTATTATCGGCCTCCTTCCTGTTCTTATGCACGTTGCTCTTGCATTATTCTTCCTTGGTCTAGCCCTATTCCTGTCCCCTCTAAATCTGTCAATTGCGTTGATCGTCGGTTCCCTGTCCTGCGTTACATATCTTTCATATGCTGCAACTCATATTCTTCCTATCTGCTTCCCACAGTGTCCATATAAGACTCCGCTCTCTAACTTCGGCCGAAAACTTAGCGTCCGTCTATTTCCCCATCTTTTCACTGCTGAAGAACAACCTCGTTCCTCGGAGACTAGTGCCAATGCATATGTACATATCGTTGAAGCGCTTCGGTGGCTATATAGCACGTCGTCCAACTCGACTGTGCGCAATGTCGTTCTCCAGTCTCTTGGAGGAATGCCTGCACGTTTCTCCGAGACATTTGCAACAAAGTCTGAAGCTGCAGAGGGCTTGACTCACGATTGCAAACGAATATTTGAAGTTGCAGTGACCGGCAGTACGGGTGCTGATCCTGTTGCACTTGGGAATCCCATTGAAACTAGGGCTCTCTGGAAGGGGCCACGGAATCAGAATACGGCTACGATGTCGGTCGACGAACATGTCGTAATACCGGATCTACAGAATGCTGAAAGGCTGGAACGCCTCCTTCGTTATATATGCAGCATCTACGACCAGCCCCTCGGGGAAACTCTTCGTGCTACCATTCCTCTCGAGAAGCTGAAAATATCGGATTCTTCGGGTGCATCTTTTAGCCCTGAGTTACAAGCAGTGGTTGCAGGTCTCTCATCTCACAACGAACACGATTTAGATACGGCTATGAAAGCTCTTATGCCATATATCAGTCCGAGTTGCACCCAAAGTTTGACTAGGCTTCATCCGTCAGTATGGATCCGCATTGTTGGAAACGCGCGCGATATCATATACTGGAGCTTTACAAAGTTTTCCTTGGGCGAGATCGATGTGGAGTGGTGTAATGCTGTACTGCTGCTATTAGCTCCCACTCCGGATGATCATCTCGTTGATCCCGAACGCGTAGACCTTCCCGTGGATTTCTGCGGGGCGATAAGCAGACGGTACATACGAGAAGCCATGACAGATGTGATGCTTCTGGTATTTGCCAAATGGGATTCACATCAAAGGGATAATCGAGAAGTATCTAAATGGGTCCGTCTTGTTTTGGCGGTGATATATTCATATGTGACCCATGTGGATGTTGAAACGAATTTTCCAGAAGGAACAGACCTGCTGAAGTATCACCTCTTCGATGCTTACCATAACGAACCAGACAAAGTCTCTCTCCTCCGAACATTTCTCTCCAACATTCTTATTCTTGCTCGAGATGGACCTTGCCGAGAGGCTACATTGCAATACTACACGCCGAATGAAAGATTCCCTCTCTTCAACTGTGTACGACGCCTCGTCGAGTCTCCCTGCCTCGACAGTTTTCACCTCGATGATGATCGCACCCTACGGAAAATTCATAACATGGCCCTGACTATCCTCTGTGACATTACGTTTGAATGGGTCAACGATGATTGTCCTGACAGGCAATTATACGCGGCAGATCCACAAGTGGGATGGTTCAATGAAACTCTTCTCGCTGCTCTTCTTAACGCGCCTTTGCATTCTGAGACTAGTCGCTTCGGTGACCAAGGAGAGCACTACTATGCTAGAGGCGAGGCGGGTCCCTTGAGAGCAGCCTGTGGTCTCTCTGTTCAGGCATTTCGATTGAACGTTCCTTCTGCCTCCAACGTTCTCCGAGAACTCGGAATGCTCGGCTACTTCCAGAAATACCTATCTGCTTATCCAGTCCTTTCCGTCGTTAAAACATACATCTCGTGGTTGTCGAATGTTGCGAAAGACCCCGTCAATAACGATGCCGACGAGCTACAAGCTCAACTAGATTATCTCTTCTGTCCAGATAATCTGCGCATAGTTTGCGCAGTACTCGCATTTGAAGGCGTTTTGACTGGTTCTCGAATCGATGTGGATATCACAAGCCTAATCGAAATCAGGTCCAATAAGGCACTCTGGGAAGAGTGTGTGGAAGGACTGAAGCGGCCAGTGAATGACAATAACGAGTTCTTGAAGCAGCAGTACATGGACGGAAATGATTGCTGGATACAGCTCAGCGTCTTCAAGAGGAATCCTGGTCGCATTATGGCTCTACGCGAGGCACTCATATTAGTAATTCATAAGATCCAAACCTACTTTTGTGATGCCCCGGCCAATCCTGATATGAGCGCGTACATCCTTCCTACCCTGGCTATCCCGTCTACAGATAGTATTATCGCTGTACAGGGACCACAAAGAATACCAATATGGGTGCGTGATTAAACTTGTATAAGGCTTTAACCTACTAACCAGTTCTGTGACGAAGCCAAATGCATCCCCAAAACGTCATCGGGTGTTCGATCTTTTTAGCAGGTTCACGAGGTCTAATGATCCTGCCAATGGCGATCTCGAGCTCGATGAGATGAGTAGACAGCTTGTTTAAATGGGATTTTCCATCTTATTAAAATACATGTTGACTGACGCGAGTTAGCTCTGCCATGAGTGATCGTCAAGTGATGGTGGGAACTGAGGAAAAAACGTCAGAGCAGAATTTTATTACACTCATGACTGATCAGCTACTATAGTTGACCAAAGTGACGTCGGACGATGATGGGCAGGTTCTTCAAAGCAGGTGAGTACTTCAAGAGTACTTACCAAGTATCGGCGAACATCTGGAGTGGAAGAGGCATAAGCTTGAGCACGCGCTAGAGTTTGCGTTCTGATCCTGTTGACATGAGCGAGGACTTGGCACCTTGCGAACCGAACCCGAAGAGTCAGTGTCAGAATTTTCAATGCATCCCACATCCGTGGCATAGACGCAAGATGATCTGGTAATGAAGATGCTTTCGTGACACTACTAACGCCGACACCAACACCAGGATCCATCTGAAATACTCATCTACGCCCATATCGCACTATCGAGGTAAACTGGCCTGTCCGATGGAATACTAAATTTTCACAACACATCTACAGAATGTTAAGGCTATCAAGCATCTCTTTGTATTAAAATGTTAGCAACCAAAGTACTAATAGTAACATCTTCATATACTCATCAAGCCTTCCATAGTATGATACAACTTGACTACTCACTAGTAGTGTACTAAATAAATAAAAAAGAAAGCATATTCTAAGCCTACACCGGAACAACAATCATTTGCACTTCAATGTTCATCCTCAAACCTCAGAATCTGCGCATCCTCATCAACAGGGATATTTCTATAGCCTCTCCGTGTGCGGAAGGCGGTACCCGCCGACTCGACATGCGAGACGATCCACTCCCATGCAATCCCCGCAACACCGATGACAAACCACGGAACAGACGCAATGGTTTCCATAACGCCACCGTTACTCCCGCCATAATACGGTCCACCGTCGCCAGGAAGTCGGATATGTCTTCGAAACCCCCAGGGTCAGCAATCAGATAATAAAAGAAAAAGAAATAATGAACACACCCTCTCGCCATCCCGCTCCGGCGGTAGTACCAGTATGCGACAAGCGCGGTGAACATGAACGGAATCAGTATAACGAACCACCAGAAGAGAGGTCCATGCGATCTGAACCCAGGACATGGATGCCTCGTTCCGCGATCCAGTCTGGTCCCACCCTCACAGCTCGAGTAAGGAATCTTCCGGTATGCAGTCCTTTCATACCAAAACTCCTCGTCATTCTTGCACGAGTCATCATCCGGTAGAGGTGTCGTTCCGGGTACCAAAACGCATTCATCGTTGGCGTTCTTGACGTAGTTGAATTCACTACACGGGCTATGAGAAAAGCACAGGGGGGAGGAAACGTATGACCAACCACTCGAAATCAGTCTGCATGCATGCACAGTTGTTCACCACTTGAACGGCAGCCTTGGGTTGATCGCCCACTACGCAATTCGTATCGCGTACTCGGCGGTGGTACAGTGTCTGAGGCAATTGTAATCAGCATCCACCGGCGGGAGTAGGAAGTAACGTTTCCTACCTGACGACCGAACAAGCACCTCTCCGACCGTTCTTCGCTTGGGCTCCAGAGTTCGAAGTCATCGTGTCCTGGATCCTCGATGCTCAGTTCACCTGTGCGTCACGTTAGTCGCTGCCGTATCACCAAATGAAGAAAAAAAAACTCACAAACTGTCCTCGTCAAGGCACTGAAGTCAAGATGTACCGCCACCGAATTCAACGAGCGCGGATACTGCGCCAAGAGAATGAACCTCCGACTCGTATCGGCAGGAACAGTAACAATTGACGTCACTCTCATCTTATCCTGTGAGAACCGGTACTCCCTCCAGTTCTTGCCCTCGTCAGTGCTGAACAACACATGATCCGTGGGCTCCTCGTCGTTCGCCATAATCAGAATAGATCCAGAGTCGCCAAACTCCCAAAGATGCGCGTCCTTGTGTACCTCCTCCCACGTGAACCCTGCGTCTCGACTGAGGAAGGTGTCACTCTGGGTATAAGGCACGAGCGATTCTCCAACGTTGCCGACAGCCATGATTAGCCCCACTATGGAAGGGCTACTGTATGTTGCCCGCGGATCTGTACGTTCGGTATATCCATGCACATGAAGAGCGCAGCTCTAGATTAGCATGTCAGTGACTGAGAAGGTGCCGAACAGAAGAAGCATACAGTTGTGTCACACTCGTATTTGTTCCCTTGTGAGTCTATCACCGGAGGAGTGAGCGGTTTCCAGGTGCTCCCTATAACGAGCGTCATTAGCAAATACACGATCATGTTGCCACGATCACCTACCATCGTTATGAGTGATCCTCGACTGTATCTGCTTCCTGCCATTGACGGTCGCATCGTGCGGGTTGGACACCACATTCACGAGGGCAATCCCATCAAGACCAATCATCTTTTCGAAATCGACAAATCCACGATCATCGCGGTTCACGTTTTCCAGGGCGATACCAAAGTATGTTCCATTAGAGTTTGATTTCAGGATAGTACCCCAGTATGGACTAGGTGGTTCGGACATCGTCATGTGTAGGAAGAGTGATCCAGTCGAGGATTCCAAGACAGTATAAGCCTATGTCGGGCGTTAGCAGTATGAAAGGTATATACCGTGGTGCACATACATGAGCCTCTGGGTGCATGCTCGGTGGGAACAGTCCAGTGGCAAAGTTGACACCATCAAGCGATACTTGAAGATCCAAGGAATGCCGGGCAGGTAACAGCTACAAGGTAATCAGTCCCAATCATCACAAAGCATCGCTTCGAAAGGCTTACCTCAGCTACGACCAAGAACTCTGAAAACTTGGCAAACCCTACGACCTCGTTGAACAGTTTCTTCTTCTTCTTAAAGTACTGCTGTCCCTCGACCAACTCCAGCGGGTTATCGTTCTGGAAAAACCTCTGCGATCCTCCTTTCTTCTGATAGGACTCGCAGATAATCTCTGTCGGATCAGCATTGAGCTTCGTATCAGTCGCCCAGGCGCAGTTGACAACATATTTCTCCACGAGATCCCAGTTGCGTCCGTTGTTGCGGGTATACTGCGCTTCAGCATGACAGTCATCGAAAACGTTTTCGCAGTTCCTGTTGCCGGTCCAGATGAGTTTGTCTGAATCAGGGTGGAAGCGGAGGACCTGGGCACGGAAGGTATTGGGAGGTGTCGGAGCATTAAGAGGGTTCCAGGAGCGCCCCGTATCGGTGGTAGTGAAGTATTTAGTACTGCTGGTGATAAGATAGGCACGATCCGCGCTGTACGGGTGGTGGTAGAATGCCAAGAATGACTCCTCAGGGTACAATTGACTCCAGGTATAGCCTTCGTTGCTTGATTGCCAGATTGTGTTGTCTTCCAGCCTGACGAGAATTGTCTGTAGAAAAAATGAACAACTGCATGGAAGATAGCCAGAGTATACGTACCGTAGAGTCTTTGAAGTACGCATGTTGGACGATAGCTGCAGGGAATGGAAACTACGGATTCATGAGTCCCGGTCAAAGCGGCAGCGCCAGAGGAACACGTACTGTCTGATGGATGACTTCACCCTCCTTAGGTTGAGCTATATATATCCTTGCATTCAGTACTGTCCATAGTGCTAGCCGACGGTCACATACCAGAAGAACATGGTTTATCGATCAGAGCATCCTTCGTGCCGCCCGTACACGTATTTCCAGGGATCTTCCTCCAGCCAGACGAACCCTTGTACGACATATTTGGTCTAGGACAAGTACCGGCAGAAATCGGTTCAGGACCCGCGGGCACGCATTTGTCGTCATTGCGCACAAAGTTAAAGTCGCTAAACCAAATATGAGTCGAATCCAGCTAGCGATGATGTCGGAGAGACCGCATACCACTCATAATCCGAATCCACACAAGCGCAGTTGTCTTCATGTTCGACGGGATCCGTAAACTTCTCCCCAACGTAACAGTCGGCATCGATCTTTCTCCGCTTGTACCATTGCTATAACCAACCATTAATCGACGATAATTTTAAAGGCAATACGGAATAATCGTACCTTGTGTCCCATCAAGCACTCACTCTGCGCAGGCCTGGCATACCACTCCTCGAAGTCGCCTGCTTCGCACTTCCTCGAGCGCGTATCTGCAAAATCAAGGAAGACAACCACAAATCGACCGATACTCTGAGTCTGGTCCTTCCTCGCGACCTGACCAACAAGAAGGAACTTTTGGGAGGTCGAATCCGGAACGGTCGTCAGCGCGCGTGCGCGAAGCCTGACTCCGAAGTTATATTCCTTCCTGCATGGCGGTATGAGCACAGGGTAACAACAAACGATAAGGCACTTACCAAGTCTGTCCGAAATCCGTAGAATAGGAAATTGAATCGACCCCGTCTTCGTCGTTTACGGCAATGATGACACTGCCGGAATCACCGAACTCGTATTTGTGGGCATCGTGACGGACCATCTTCCAGGTGACACCAGCATCTGTGCTGACGAAAGTGTCGCAGTCTTCGTAATCTCTCAACGTCTCTCCGATGCTTCCAACACCCATCATGAGTCCTGGCGCAGGAGATGAGAAGATGCGACCAAAGTTGTGAGGGGTAGTGACAGAGTGCAGATGAAGCGAGCAGCTATTGGTATCGTCCGTGTTGCAATTAACGCTTTGGCCCTCGACGTTGGTAGATGGAGCTCGAACAGAGGCCCACGACCGCCCGTCATCAAATGTGATAAGGGTCTTGAGCAGCTTCTTTGCTCCACCGCCCTCCACGACGTCTGCATTTGCGACAATGTTTGCGAGGCCAACACCTTCAACACCGTACAGCCGCTCATAATCGACGAATCCCGCCTCGTTTCGGTTGGTATCCTTCAAACTCTCCACAAAAAATGTCCCATTCGAGTTGCTCACGAAGAGCGTCCCGATTCTTCCTTGATCTTGCAATACCACATCAATTGCCAACGAATGTGTCGTAGACTCGACGATTGTGTACGCATTTTCCCTCAGCTGCGCAGATGACGCGTGCGGGAACTGCGCTTTTGCCCACGTCTTGGTATCCACAGTGACGTACAGCAGCATGTCCCCGTTGCTTCCGGAAGACAGGTCTTTGAGGGCCACAACCGCGAACTTGGACACGATGGCAAATGCAATGACACCCTTGGCATCCTTGCCAATGCCCATTTCCTCGACGCGTATGTTCTCACTGAAAAAGTCGGTACTTGAGAAGAGTCGACTGGAGGAGAGTGTGTGGGAACCACTGTGAGAAGAAGCGTCGAACGCCACGCAGTAGATAAGGTCGGGAGGCGCTTCGTGCTTGAAATCAGCAGTGCTGTGAGCAAACTGGCATCGGGAAGTCTCGATAAGTAAGAGTTTAGGTTCGTCACTGAATGCTTCTTTTGTATAAAATGTCTGTACGGGAGTTGAGAAAATATCAAGGCAAGGCAAAAATTGGTCACCTCATCGTGACAAACGTTCCCCCACCCTATCCTTTCGCAGGAGGTCCCTTGGTACAAAATATACCCGTATTTCTTAGGGTCGGAATGGAAAGAAAGCGGTTTCGAGACAAGGGCCGGCGGAATAGGCATGTCGAAGGCTCGCCATGTCTTGCCTCTGTCTTCCGTACGGTAGTGCCGTGTCCCGCGAGTCAATACGAAGGCCTTCACGCAACGTTAGTAATATTTCCTTCTTCGCTACCGATACAGCAGCCCAGTAATACTCACATATTGGTTGTCAAAGGGGTGCTCGATGACCATCGTCGCATCCCCCTTAGGTATGTCGCTCGCTATGTGCCATGACTTTCCCTCGTCCTGCGTAACGAAAACGTTTCCATCCACAGGGTCGAAATATATCGCGGTCTATACAAAGCAACGCCTGTTGTCAGCTACCTTCCTCGCACCACGAGACTGTACACATACCTCGGTATCATCGAAGAAAAACAGTCGACCTGGGAGGTTTTGGAAGGAAGTTATTGAGTGGGTCGGGTCTGCAGCTAGCACAGAAAGCGCCAGCAGCCCGAATAATGAGAGAAAAAGGAATGCAACCCTCTGTCGCAGAATCATGGTGGTGGAAGGAAAAGTGAACGGAAAAGGCAGGAGACGCTGCGCTGCGTAACACGCAGGCAATTTGGTCACGTGGACGGGACCTGGCACCATGCACAGCCACACGGCGGCGCTTTTCAAATTTCTCCTTGATTTCTCCTTCGGTTTCGGATCTGACGAGTGATTGATGGTAGACAGCGAGATTGCACCGCTCGAACCACAGAAATTTATCCCCTTCATAGAAATCGCAGTACAACTGAGACTGGTATTTATCACCTCTGACTGCACGACAAGGTAAGACTAACTAGTGACGAGACGTGTCGGATTGAACGACGGATTCAAATGGAGAAGGACGGCCTGGAGACGCGTCGGATTGTAGCACGGGCATCACCTGATGCCCCGCTTTTCAAAGATGTTGGTTTCCTTGGAATAAGGCGCCCGGCATCCAGCAGCATCGCCTGTATGCACAGCAGGTATTTGATAGACATATTTTCGTCTCATTGTCTACATAGTCACTCCCGCACTAGCCTGATTGATGATCTTTGGAGAAGATTATACAGCAGCTCAACACAGTGAGTCCCGTAATGCGATATTTTTGCCTCCACACGAGCTTATGCTACTTAAAGCGGAAGCAATAATATACCCAAATCTCGAAGAAGCTTCCTAGTAAGGGTTAGGTTTGATCTCCTCTGAACGAAGGAACTATTCCTCCAGGTTGAGCCCGGCCACGCAGTAGACTAATTCGGTTGGTTGATGGCGGGTTGGACGGATCCGATCTTTCAACCTTGGATTGGGTCGCGCCCAGTTGTAACTTGAAAGTTAAAAATGGTTATCGAATACCTGAATACTGCCAATGCTCAGACTCGGAGAAGAATCGAGGTAATGAAACCGGTTTGGTGACATGGGGTCAAAGTCGCAGTATTTATTTACGTCAATTGTTCGCTGTTCTACTTGTCTCTACCCTACCATTGACACAAGGGACAGACTCAGAAAATATGTACGTCTTAGCATATCCTCTCAACTCAGTAGGTAAACTAACGTGACCTTAGACTCTTCATCCTCAACGGCGTCCCCACCTCAACCTGTCGATGTGTGCTATTTGGCGCTAACTTTGTCCTCCAGAAAATAACTGAGTCCATCGTCTCTGCCCTTCTCGCAGCCCACCCACTTAGCGAAGTACAATGTGGCAAAGGAATCCGACATTCCATGCCTGCGGCATCCTTTCAGATCCCGTAAGCTGGAGGTGGTATCCCCATCAACCGCATGTTCTCCTCAGTCAACGTCTCAATTCGATTCTGCAGCTCCTGTACGTGCGTTATTTCGGTAGAGGGTTGCCCTATCTGGGCCATCAAGCTGCTGATCTCATCTAGTCGGCGTCTGATTTCCGCTTGATTCTCGGAGGCAGACCGAGGTCGGGAAAGGGTAGGCGACGAAGGGGACGCATGTGAGGAGCCGGCAGTCGATGTGGATCCCTCAACCAATATGCCTCCACTTTGTCGCCAAGACCTGAACTTCTGTCCAGTTTTTGAGAGCGCTGGAATAGTCAGGTGAAGGACAGACTGGTCTGGGTTGTCTTGAAAGAAGGTCAGTGTCAGAAAAATACGCCAAATCCGGACGGAAAATGAACGAACAGGTAAATGGCTGGGGAGAGCTCATCAAATTAGCTTGATGAGAAGGTCCTCTTTTTCCTCGCCACCAAAATAGTACACCTGCTATTATCAGGAGTAACACAATACCACCGCCCACCACGCCTCCAACAATGCGTTTGAAATTGGTCGCTTTTGGATTTGCATCCGATGTGCTGGAACCAGATGGCAGACTCGAGCCGGAAGCACTGGCACTACTACTTGAAGGTGATGACGAGCCGTAGTTATTGGACACCTGATCAGAGTAGGTGATGTAATCTAGCTTCAGCGACTGGTCGCCAGTGACCGCTGTAATGTTCATGACAAGCGTGTGGACACCAGAATCGAGGATCGGAGACGAATAGAATACCGTGTTCGCTAAGTCATTACCAGAACGGGCACTGATTGTGGAGAAAGTAGTGGTATTTCCTCCATCGACATTGAAATCAGCGGAGATGACTCCGACTATTGAATTCCTCTGGATCCCGAATACGGATACGTTCGTCCCTGTCAATAGTATCAAGCTGTAGGTACCTCAAATGTGACCTGAGCTGACCTGTAAACTGGAAAGAAAAAGAGTCCCCGACAGTTCTACTGTCCTTCGTAGAGTTCCCAAGCGGACGGTGGACGATGTAAGGCACCGTGATATCCGTTAGTAGAGTACTTGTATTTGTCTGCCAGTCTCCAACCCAGATAATACTATCACTGGGGCTGTCCACTAGGACGTCTTTACCTATGACAGTTGTCTGATTGCCGACACCAACGAGGGCATAGTCCACGTCAGTCCCATCCATCCCTGTGAGAGTGATAGTATGATTGCCCTCTTCCAGCGTTGGTGACAGGAACCACTGCATATACTCCTCCTGAGAAGGGTACGAAGCGACATAGGCGTATGCTTCATCAATGAACACAGAAAAATTCTGTCTGCTTGTGCTAGAAGGAGTATTACCGGTGAAAGCGATCGAAATACCTATTGAAGTATTGAAGATATGTTTCATTCAGTCAGAGTTAGACAAAATGACCTTCGAATGTAACCGAGAAGGATCCGTATGTCGAGTTGCTCGGATTACTATTCTTTGCATAGATAGAAGAATGTTGATACCACCGTTGAATATCCGGACGACCAGTATCAACGGTCCAAACAGCACTGGTGCTGAAGCCAGGGTGAAATGCTGAGTCGTCTAGTAATATCAGACTGCCGGACATCTTTCACTAGTAGGAATTGGGAGGAACGAAAAAGAGGATAGCAATGGAGGTCAGCATTAACCTGTGCATCCTGATATCTGGTGTATCGTTACTACTTCATCTACTAGCTGTATGCAATTGCAACCGTTCCCTTGGATACATCATGATGTCGAAGTTGGATCCATCCGTCTCGCCTAATATTGCACAATATCTCGTTTCACGAACTAATGGCTTGTCCCACTTGCGCCGACCCTTGAAGGCGCGGTCATTAGAAGAGATTTATCACCGAGAAAATATTGATCTTCTCTACGTGAAGTTGACTTCTATACTAGAGTAGAGTTGATCTACAACTAACGCATACCGCTGAGATTGCATTAGGTGTCTCGCCAGTTAATATGCTGTCAGGACTCAGGAGAGGCATAAGTCTTAATATGATAAGTCAAATTTCTACGTCGTATAATATGTAGCCATGGCGACCAGGTGTAGTTACTACTTTGATTGGGAGATACGATCGCCAACGTGCTTCGTGATCTCGGGCTCCTGCTAGCTAATACAGGTCTAATAGAACAGTACCTCTTCGTTTGGACGTCAGTTAATTGTATAGCATCGGCAAGGCACCTGACATCAAACAGCACATTCAACGTGTTAGAGCACAGTGTTGTGATATTCCGGTGATACGGCATGTCTCGGCATGCTTAGTAAGGAGGAATCCGGAGGAAATGGGTAGAAAGAGAATATATTAGGAAGTAAATAGTATAAATACAGCGCACAGGCAGAGAATACTCCTCGTGAGTTTGTCTACCTAGTGACTAACAGCCTAACAGCTGGAGTGCATTGCATTCAAATCACAATACACAGGAAACGCTGAGTGGCCGAAGGTGGATGGGAATGAGAGGCTTGTACATGTCCTAGATTGGGCTACTAGAGAAGCCTCTAAACGAGTCCAGGTCACTTGCGCATTGTGAGAATTTTAACCACGCAAGGCTGAGGACCGTCCCTCCCTTCCATCGATAGGTCTGTATCGTTGTCTGTCTACGAGAGACTAGCAGCACTCATGGACATAGCGGGAGCAATAACCTACCCAAATCTCGAAGAAGCTTCGTAAAGGATAGGTTTGACTTCTTCTGAACGAAGCGAATATTCCATTAGGTTGAGCCTGGCCGCACAGAAGTCCAATTCTGTTGGTTGATGGCGGATTTGAACCCTGCGAGGCACTTGTAAGTGAACGGTTGGATGGATCCTCTTTCGAATTGCGCCGCACCCAGTTGAAACCGGTTAATGCATGCCTGAATACTGCCAGTGTGCAGACTCGGAGAAGAATCCAGATAATGAAGTCGGTTTAACGATAGTAGGCGGTTGAAGTCGCAATATTTGTTTGCGTCAAATGTTCGCCGTTCTACAAGTCTCTACCCTACCATTGATATAAGGTACAGACTCAGAAAACATGTACGTTGTATCCTCTCCGTCCAGTAGGTAAACTAACATGACCTTCGACTCTCCATCCTCAACGACGCCGAGTTATAGTCCCCACCTCAACGGATATCTCCGTGTACGTATGCTATTTAGTGCTAATTTTGTCCTCCAGAAAATGATCAAGTCCATCGTCTTGACGGGATGGGACGCAGCAAAGGAGTGCGGTATCCCACGCCTGCGGCATCCTTCAGATTCCGTAAGCTGGAGGGGGTACCCCCATCAACCGCGTGTTCTCCTCAGTCAACGTCTCAATTCGATTCTGCAGCTCCTGTATGTGTGTTATTTCGGTAGAGGGTTGCTCTATCTGGGCCATCAAACTGCTGATCTCATCTAGTCGACGCCTGATTTCCGCTTGATTCTCGGCGACAGACCGAGGTCGGGAAAGGGTAGGCGACGAAGGGGACGCATGTGATGAGCCGGCAGTCGATGTGGATCCCTCAACCGATATGCCTCCAATCTGTCGCCAAGCCATGGACTTCTTCTCACTTTTGGAGGGCGCTGGAACAGAAGACTCAGCCTGGCGAAGGACAGATTGGTCTGGGTTGTCTTGAAAGAAAGTGTCAGAAACATATACCAAGTCCGGATGGAAATGAACGAACAGGTAAACGGTTGGGACGAGCTCATCACATTAGCCTGATGATAAGCCTGTCGTTTCCGTCGCCACCAAAACAGAGCGCCTGCTATTATCAGGAGTAACGCAATACTACCGCCCACAACGCCTCCAACAATGCGTTTGGAGTTGGTCGCTTTTAAAGTTGAATCCGATGTGCTGGAACCAGATGAGGAACTGGAACCAGGAGGCATCTTCGAGCTGGAGGGACTGGCACTGCTGGTTGAAGGTGATGACGAGTTGTTGCTATTGGACTCCTGATCAGAATAGGCGATGTAATCTAGTTTCAGTGACTGGTCACCAGTGACACTTGTGATGTTCATGATAAGCGTGTGGATTCCGTGAGGGAGGATTGAAGACGAAAAGAACATCGTGTTGGCTAGATCATTTCCAGAACGCGAGCTGTTTGTAGAGAAATTGGTGTTTTCTCCTCCATCTATACTGAAATCAGCAGAGATGAATCCGTTTATAGAATTCCTCTGAATCCCGAATACCGATATGTTCGTCCCTGTTAAAAATATTAAGCTGTAGGTGCCTTAAACGCGATGTAAACCGACCTGTAAACTGGAAAGAAAAATTGTCGCCTGAAGTTCTACTGTCCTTCGTAGAGTTTCCGAGCGGATAATTGACAACGTGAAAGTCTTCAAATGTAGGTATCAAGATACTTGTATTTGTCTGCCAGTCACCAACCCAGACAATCCTATCACTGGTGCTGTCCACCAGGATGTCTTTACCTAGGGCGGTTGTCTGATCGCTGACACCGACGAGAGCATAGTCCACGTCGGTCCCATCCATGTCTGTGATAGTTATAGTGTGGGTTCCCTCTTCCAGCGTCGGTGAGGTATACCACTGCATATACGCCGACTGAGAGGGGTACGAAGTGAGATAGCTGCTTCCGTCATCAATGAACACGGAGAAATTCTGCCTCATTGTGCTGGGAGGAGTGTTACCGATGAAAGCAATCGAAATACCTGTTAAAGTCTTGAGAATACGATTCATTTAGTCAAGGTAAGACAAAATCATCTTCGAATTTCACTGAGAAGGATCCATATGTAGTAGAGCTGCTTATATCGCTATGCTCTGCCCAGGTAGAAGAATGTTGATACCACCGTTGAATATCGGGATGACCAATATCAGTGCCCCAAAGAGAACTGGGAATGAAGCCAGGGAGAAAGGCCGAGTCGTCTAGTAATATCAGACTGCCGGACATCTAGCCGACTCAGTGAGGAAGGGGAGGAAGGGAGAGGAGAGCGGAGATGGGGTCAGCAATAATTTGTGCATCATGATATAAGATGTATGCGCGGTCCTTCACCTGATACCTTATGCAATTGCAGTCATCCCTCCAGATACATCATGATATCGAAATCAGATCCGTCCGTCGTAGGGATGGCCACTGACCGTAGCACGGCGTATATGAATGGTAGCTACGGATATGGCTCTGGGATCACTCTTGGCGTACTGTATTCTATTATGACACCAACCGTGATCATAGCTGGCCACCTCTTCCACGGCCATATCCGTGACCGTAAGGTGGCCATCCCTCTCGCCTGATATTAGAAAATACCTCGCTTCGATGCATCAGTAATCAGTAGCTATCTCACCTGCGTCAACAAGGGATTTGGGGCAAAGCATTGAAATCTGAAAATGCGGTAATTAGAAAATGTTTATCACCGAGAACAAGATGATCCTTCGATGATCTTCTCCATCATGATCGTTGATTTTCGTACTAGGGCAGAATTGACCCACACCCGCTCACGACGCTGAGATTGAATTGAGTGTCTCACCCGCTAATGGACTGCCAGATGGGGGCCAGGTCAACTTTCTACGTCGACTCCCCGAGTCTAAAATGTTCGATGCGGACATCTCACTACATTTTGTGCAACAGTTCCATAGAAGGTCACCGGTTTCCTCGGTCTCTTAAAGGACATGGAGCTATGGCAACAAGGATGTCGTTGCTAGTTGAGCGATGTCGCCACCGTACCGAGTTGATGCTAGAGCACATGAAGGTGCGAGTTAGGTGCGACGGCTCCAAGAGAGCTCCATCGAACTTGTACATGTCCCAAAATTGGTCCAGAGAAGACTCTCATCGAATCCAGGCCACTTTGCACACTGTGCGAATTTCAACCACACAGGGCTGAATACGGACTGTAACGCAGGTGAAGAACGCACCCGATCACTGGGAGCGCCGGGTGCGGTCCGGTCTTTCCGCGACGATGTGTGCTTTAGGGCAGGTTTCGGAGGTTTCGCCGCATTTCCCGTTGTTCATAATTTTTGCCTTGCACTACCGCATCCATTTACCTCAGCGAACCTTGTGATATGGTTCCACCCCATGTCAACCTCAACTGATACCAAATTTTCATGCAGCTTGTTGATGACAGAGATGATCTCTAGGCCGAGACGGCTTGATTACAAGAGGCAATCAAACCCATCAAATCCACGTCGCATTCTTGAAGGATTGCTGCCGCATATTTATTTTGTCAATGATAGCCCAATACTGATCGTGTGCCGCTTCTCTGTATCGAAATCATATGCGAATAGCTTGAGCACCAATATCTCGTGTTCACATGACTCCGAGGGCCTCCGCAGATCATTGAGCTTCCAATGAGCTTCGCTGTCAAGCGACAAATTTTTCTTCAGTCCCTCATCGACCCATATTTCTAGCTTGTTCATCTCTCAAAGTGAGCGAAAATTCCTCCCAATGGCAGTTCCCTGACATAGATATTTATTCAGACTGCAAAGAAATACCGCAATGCTACCGAGTCCCCGTCAAATCAAGTTTCCAAACGGAGCCTCATTCGCTCTCGACACTCTCGTCAATCTGCTCGTGGACTCTCTATCCGATCCCACTCATCCATCCCACTGCGCCTTATTCTACACCTCCGCCCTCACCAAATTAATCGATCTCCCTACTATGCAGGTCTTGACGGAGCTCCGAGCATCTCGCCACGACCTACTGGAAACATGTTTGATATTCTTGACGACTCCGAGGTCACAGGATGAGATACGTGCTCTCCAGAACACCATGGAAACATGCACTTGTCCCAAAGACAATCCAATTTTAAATGGACTACACCGGTACTGCCCACCGTTGAAGCAGCGTCGCTCTCTCTTCCTGGAAATCATCTCCGACATATCTATCATGCTTGTATCGTGCATAATTAACCCCAGAGAACCCACAAAGGTTCCAATGCTCCACAATCTCCGAAAACGCACTCTCAAAGAGGAGAAGCGCGGGAAACCACCGATGTGGCCGATTGCCCCAGATGCGTTCTATACCATGTTTGGTGCAGAGACGACTGTCAAGATGTTCTGGCAGTGGGCATATATGTACCAGCGCCTAGCTTCCTTCACGCTCTTGAACGCCATTGTCATCTTGGCCGGTACGACTCTCAGCATCATGATCTTTACGATGCCATCTTTCGCTCCCGAGCTCATCGAGATTACAAACAAGATCGTGGATTCTCTGGAAAAAATCAAATCTGTCGCCGACCGTGATTTCACGGTCTTGAAGGGGGTGGAGAACACCGTGTATCTGATGACCTCGGAGATGATAGCTCGCGGAGAAGGGAGACGCGTTAGGGCCTATTGGCAGGACCATAAAGAGGCACTCCTTCAAGCGCTAAGCAGGGTTGTCAGCGTTACCTCCGGCACTCGCTTTCATGGAGATCTCGTCCAGAGAGCTTGTCTCACCCACGACATTCTCTATGTTCCCCTCGATGCAGCCAAGTACCATCCTCTCATCATCGAAGGTTCTCGCGCCCTATGCAAAGAGCATGAGAAGGAGAACGATTTCTGGATGGCGTACAGGCTCATTCTCCAGGTCACTATCAGCGATCGGTGTCACTCCCCGGGGTGTTTGGAGACGTTCACGAACGCGGGGAGGAAGTTCCAGTTTTGCAGTGGATGCCTGCGCGTGCCGTACTGCTCGAAGAAGTGTCAGGTACGGGCTTGGAAGCTGGACAAAGCCCCGCATAAGATCATATGCCCTTTGGTGAGGGAGTTTTCGGATCGGACTAGGCTCCCATACAAATTCTCGGATGAACCACCTCTCGCACCGGATGTGGCCAAGAAAATGTGTCAGGAGAAAGGCGTGGACGAAGAGAAGGCACGTGCAATTCATCTGTATTTCAGGATGCTCGATACGCTGATGGTCGACGCGTAGGATTCGAGAGTCGGAGGGGTTCAATATTAGTTTGCAACCTACTTCCGTAACAGAAGCTAGTTACATAGAAAACCTGAATGCCGATTATCGTTCCACAGAGACTTCGCGCGTCAATGCTTATAACTGTATCTCAAACGTCATCGGTAAGCAAGCGGTAAAGCGGGGCCATTTAGAAAGGAGTGATTTTTTTTTGCCGACAATAGATTCTGTATCAGTTAATGTCCCCGGAGCCGTTGTTTTTCGCTTTCCTCACCCTCTAAATGCAATGTTAAATGAACATCTTTATTTTTGGGCGGTAATCAAGCATATATTCATTCAGAGATTATTGAACAGAAAACGAAGAGACTATAGTAAAATCTACAAGTAGAGCGCCATGCCGGCAGAATTACACGAGATACAAGTCTAATGCAACAGTCAAGGAACAGTACCTAAAATACTCTAAGTAAGAAACTATTTATATGTCAGAAAAGTAAGGAGAAATCGGCTCCACTGGCAGGTAATGACCGCACTTCCCCTGATGCCTTGATAAATTGTCCTTACGAGAAAAAGTTTGGACACAGTTGGGGTTCGAGCACATGCGAATATCCTCAGGAGAGTTATGCTTGTCGCTTCTTGCATGATCATGCATCTTCTTTCTACTGTCTGCCTTGAAGTTGCACGTCTTGAGTGGACAGACAAGTACACCGAAAAACCTTGTGTGTGTCTTTGCATGGGAAATACCTTCACTCACCGTCTCAAAAGTCTTGTTACATGCGGGCCACGCGCACCTGTACGGAAGTTCAGGGTTAGTCCATTCTGACGGGCGACTGTCAGCAAACAAAAATTAATAAGGCTGATGTCGAGGGTGGCAGAGATAACGACTAGACATACTCTTCTTTTTTTCCGCGCTTTGCTACATTCCCCGTCCTAAGCCCGTTGCGGCTACAATTGAACATTATTAGCAAGGTGAAAAGAGCGAGTGCCAAGTGCATTCCTTACATTGGCATCAAATACACTAAACATACTTGTAGCTGAGGCTTGCATTGGCGTTTCCTGAACCGAAAGAAGATCAGCGAAGATGGGATAACAAATGAAAACTCAATGAAGGAATATCCGGATACGCACAGCAGGCCGTGGGAGTAGGTTTTAGAGTGATTGATGGATCTATCCGTGACCTGCTACAAATTTTATAATACATTGAGCCTGGCTAAGTCGCTCACGTGACCGTGACAATACTCTCTAAATGCCACCTCCTGGACTGGTCTTTCATTGTCCGTCTTGTCTCAGGCTCGTACTAGGCTATTGTTTAAAGTATTGCGCTATTGTACAGCTATTTAACTACATTCATGATTTTTGAATGGTATTCGCCACGCAGATGCCACCAGACTCAGACACTGCTAATGTAAGAGATTATCAAATTTATCTAGAAACAATGCACGATAAGGTGATCTGCACCATCAATGGTGATCAGGCACACGTTGCCACAGTTACAGCTCCTCAAAACTACCGTTGCTATGGGACTTCAAAAGGTACTCGATAGACAAGAGCCCAACAAGACAGCGGTATTTTACCGTTTACTTGAAGTTTGTATACTGTCATCGGGGACATTAACAAAAGCAGAATAATCAGAAGCCACAATGATGTCGGTGTTCGGGGAGATCAGTTGTATCGAGCCAGGATCCAGAGAGAGGAGAGTTGAAATGAGCCACCGTTTTCGAAGATATCTAGTCCCGATTCTCTTCTCGTAAGGTACACTGCTCTCGGAGGTTCACTACAGGTAAAGAAAATCGTAAAAAGAATGTATTCTCGATACGTGTATTATGCCAATCATTACACTACCAAATCAAAGATAGAATCATAAAAAACGACCGTCGCAACGAATCTAGTAAACGTCTTCCCCAGGCTTCATACTCCAAATCTCCATGACAGTCTTCCCCGCCCTGCGACACATCACCGCCAGAGTCTCCCTATCCCTCCCATATGCCACCTTCCACACACTCTCGCTCGCCTCAGTCAAATCCCTCACATGGATGCCCGTATCAGTCTCAAACAACTTCACGCGCCCGTCGTTCCCCCCTGTCACCAACCACCGCCCATCGAACTGCAGACTCGTCACGCTCGAGTCGTGCGCAGCGATCCGGTGCAGAACGTTGTACGATGATAGTGAAAACGTGATCACCCGTCCATCTGACCCACCCGTCGCGAGGATCGTAGGTGACAGCTGGAGCTGGCAGACGAGGGCCGTGTGTCCTTGGAGCATAGCTATGCAGACGCTGGAGGGAAAAGTCAGATATTGCTAAATGACGCGGTACGAACCTACCCAGTTTCTGCATCCCATACTCGAACAGTAGTGTCCAGACCCCCGGAGGCGATACGCACCCCGTCAAATGCGACAGAATATATCTGATGATAGTGTCCTCGCAAGACATGTATGCATTGGCCCGTATCGACGTCCCATACCTAGACATTGATTAGAACTTGCATAACAGAGAGAGAGAGTCCGCACGAACCCGACATGTATGATCGTAGCTCCCACTGACTGCCCTGTTCCCATGGACATCCAGACATCTCACGCTATCATGGTGTCCACCCAACACTCTCAGCATCTTCCCTCTCTGCACATCCCACACGCGCAAAGTCGAATCCCGAGATCCACTCACTGCAATCGGTCGATTCTGCAGCATCTTGATGCACCGAATCGTCGATGTATGACCATGCAAGACGTATATGCAGTAACCCGACTTTGCGTCCCAGACCCGTATCACCTTGTCGCAGCCCCCGCTGACGACAAGAGAATTCGGCTGGCCCCAGCCCTCCGACGCACCACAGACCCCAAAATGTGGGTTCTCAGTGTCGTTGTCCTCCTCCTCTTCCTCGCCTTGACTCTCTAAACCAAGGGCGACTCGCAGCGAATGAGGAATATTCCATTCCTCACCGTCCTCGTCCATCATCAGACTCTCTTCCTTCTTTCGCCTTCTTCCTCCGCAGCTGACCAGACACACACCCCAAACGCCGGATTCGTGGCCCACGAGCGTCCGAGCCAAGACACCCGTACGGGTGCTGAAAACATGTATTCGCGAGTTTGCAAGCCCCACCACGATCCAGTCATCGTCCAAAGCGATAGAGGTGATAACGCCGTTCGTTGGGTTGGCTACCGGCACACGATGGGCGCGAAGTAGGTGTCCGCCATGGCGCCAGTTCATCACTGTAACAATCGTTAGCTGTGCAGTGGACATGAAAGAAGAGAGAACTTACTGGTCGAGTACGAGTACTTGAAATGGGCTTTGTAGGAAAACGGAAGGGCGAAGGAGGAAGACGGCGACTTGTGTCTGTGCTTTCTCCTTCCCTGCCTCCACGTTTCCTCCTCCTCCTCCTCATCGTCCCGTATCACTCTCTGCACCGGGGTACCAAACTCCCAAAGCCTGCACATCCTCCTCCACACGCACTCATCCTCCACCAGCTTCCTCCAATGTCGGCTCACTTGCGAAGCCCTTCCCAACGTCCTGGGGTCGTCCACCCAGCTCAAAATGTGTAGCGCCAGCTCTGGTGGGAGGCAGTACAGAAAATCGCGCTTGAGTAAGGGAGCAATCGTCGTGGAGATATACAATAGTTCCGTGGGAGTGCAGGTGGAAAGCAGCGCAGATATATATTGGCGGCGCAGAGTCGGCGTTTGTGGGAATGGGGACAGCGACATTGCGATGCTGGGTGGTCCAGGCGACGGTGCCGGTGTCGGCGGCGATGCTATTGGCATATACAGCGTCGCACTCGTCGGTTGGCTCTCCATAAATCCCGAGTAAGCTGGCCCGGCATTGTATGTATCCTCCATGTCGAAAGATATCAACAATCCTGCAGCTGTGATTCCAAAAGCGCTGTTGAGGAAAATGCCCACAGAAAACGTCCGTGGCAGATAAATCCGTCCGCGGTACTGGTTATTGTAAGATGAAATTGTTCACGTTTGTCGCGACTAGACAACAACAACGCAAGGCGGTATCCCGTAACCGACGAGGGGGGTGGTATCCAGTAGGTCTACTGGGTTGATATATAGATATTACGAGATCCGGGCAATTAGATGGTATGTGATGGCCCAAAAACGATAGTGGAGGTCTCCAGCAGAATAGGGAAGAAACCTATATAGGGCCATGTCAGCCTGGGTACCGCCACCTGGACATTTATCTCACCAAGAAAGCTATAATACACCCCCTTTGGCCCACCGAAGGCGAGGAGAAGAAGGGGGAAAGGAAAGTGCCTGCTGGCGATGATGAGGGTTTGAATTGAAATGTAAGCTCCGGAGGTTGGGTTAGGGTTCGGAATCTCGGTTCAGATCAAATGATATTTTCGGTTACCAGATCGGTATCAATACCAACACCAATCTTCCTTCCTTCTGACGTAGTCCAACGTCAGCGAGCGGAGAATTGTATGTGCCAAATAGGCCAAGAAGCAAATGCTGCCGCACCCCGTTTCATGGAAATTTGAAGAATCTGTTACAATTCTTTTCTCATGACTTTGGGAGTCGAGCAGGCATCGAGAGCGATCTTCTGTCAGAGTACTTCTTGATACAAACGACAGTTACCTACCCTAAATATTGTCAGAACGAGGCCTGGCTCACGTTCAAGAAAATCGAAGGCGATATGCAACCCCAGATTTCCAAAAGGATATCGATAGCGGACGCCGGACGCAAGCGATCATGAATGATCATCAAGAAGATTTAAGCTGAGTGATGCATTAGGCAGACTACGACGCAAAGGATAAATTAACACTCCGACTCGCTGTCTGTCCCTAATCAAAGTTTTCCAAACCTGAACGCCGGATTGTCTTTCTCCAAGAACGCCCATGTCAACTTCTCCTTCCACCCCTTCGCCTTCCAATCATTGACGCTCTCAGGGAACTCTGCAATGATACCGGGAGCGGTGGCGTCATGCGCAATCAGAACCAGAATATCTGGACTCGCGTCAAGCTTGCCTAGCTTGGCGATTGTTTCACGCGCAATATCCGGATCAGCATAGGCCGATTTTCCAGATGGAACAGTAAGGAGAGGGGTGGTACGCGAGGATACAGAAGCATCTCCCAGTGACTCGAGGATACGCCCAGGGCAGGGGAAGTGCCTGTGAAGGTTAGCGGTGGGGCGGAACTGCCCGGGATGGTGACATGAATCGCCGCCTAGTAACACGAATGTCGTCGGGGTAACTCGGGCGAGGGCAGCAATGTGACCAGCTTGGTGCTATTTGAAAGTTTCCTCAATTACAAAAGTTCTTCTCGAATCAAATTCTTGAGAACACTCACCCCGGGAGAATTAAGGATGTACAGACTACCATCGGAGAAGTAGTCGAGGGCTTCGTATTCGCCGATATTAAGTGCGAAATCTTCAAGGGCGAGTTCTGTCACTTTGCGGCCTCTGTAATGTGGTCGAAGTTGATCGTCAAATAGAACATCCAAGAATGAATATGCTTACACAACATCCGTCTCGACAAGGGAAGATTCAGGAGTGGTTGGAAAAGTATGCAAATCCATGCCAGGACCAACAACAAGTTCCGTAGTGCTCGGGAACTTGGACATGTCACCTATGAATCCCGTGTAAATGACAATATTTCAAGTTTGCGGTAAACGGCAATACCAGTGTGATCCAGATGGCTATGGCTGAAATCGACAGATAATCAGTTCTGCTCGTAGTCAGACGGCGAAGATATCCACCTCCAAATGACCGTATTGACACTCGCTGGATCAATTCCTCCCTCCCGAAGCCTCTCGAACACATCCGTTTCAGCCGCCATCTCAAACCCGAGGGTTTTCCACAACGTTAGCAATTGCTGAATCGCAGGGGGAAAGTTTTCCTTGTCCTTGCGCAGTCCCAAGTCGAACATGAGACGCTTCCCCGAAGCCCTATGCTCAACAAAGAAAGCATAAATAGGCGGCCTCATCGCTTCGTAGCCCGGGAGAACTGGTTCCAGGAAATACGCCGCAGGCAAGCGTGTCGAAGGTGGCCCGACATTCAACGCTTTGACAGTCACAATCGACTCAGAAGATGGGATGCCGAGGTCGAGGGAAGACATGCTAGCGATAACGTTAAGAAGACTCTTCGATCTTATATCCATAGTAATCATTCAGCAACTGTGGGTCCTGGATTTCGTAATCCCACGGAAAGATGCGTATGGCTTCGGCAGGTGGGATATGAACTGCAGTTTTAGTCAGACCGAGGTCACCTGCTGCAACTGTAGTGAATGAGGCTTTGCCCATTGGCTGATGCGCATAGAACCGGCGCGCGTTAGTCACTTTTAGTCAGGCGAGCGTTACGAAATGACCATTGGCCGTTGATCGGGTTGATGCGACAGGACCGCAGGTCGAAACCGTCGGTCCGCATGCGCCCGAAGAAACGAAGCCGGGACCCTGGATAATGCCTTATGGAACGCATATGAACCGTCGCAATTCTTCAAAATATTTGGCTTTTTCTCCGGACCAAAAATTGGCGGCACCGAACGTGTCTCTACGCACATGTCCAGATTGACTGGCCTCACCATTGTCGCGAAAAATTCGGCGTGGGGGCCGGGTCTCCAAAGTGTCGAACATCAAGTGTCTGTCCGAATTTTAATCCGAGTCGACTCGGACTGCCGGTGGGTCCCATTTGTCCGGACTGTTGACCAGGCTTATACCGTGAATTCTGTCAAAATCGGTCCAGACTGGGCTCTGGGTTCACATCTTTATCTTCTTATGCATGAAGAAAGGAGAATCATGAGGGATGTTCAAGTTTATCGAGAGCAAAAACGGGACATACGAAATTTGCACGTCACTCAACTTGCAGACCATCTGACCAACTCAAAACGCTAAATCTAACGCTGCGATTTTTTTTGGCTGGTAGATGTCTTCATCACCTGAGTATTGCATGGTCTCTGGTGTCCGTCAATCTCCTTGAAGAATAGCAAGTATCCCGAATTCTGGGCCCAGAGATCGATTGGTCGAGACAGGCCCCGGGAAGCTCCCGCCAAGCTGTGTCCGGAAATTTTGCCGATTTTGGGCCTCAAATATGCAAAGATTTGGGGGTAAAATATGCAAACTCGGACAAAGCTTTTGACGGTCCGGCCGGTCCGCAGGTCCCGATAGGCCAAAAATATTCCCGGAGGTCCGTGGAGGAAGGTTCTGGCCAGATATCATCCGAAAAAGTCCTAAATTATGCAAACTGCGGACAATGGGGGCAAATTTTGGCTGTCAAATATGCAAACTATAGACAAGGATTTGGCCTTTTTAGGGCCTCAAATATGCAAAATTCCGGACACAGCTTGGCAGGAGCTTCCCGGGGCCTGTCGAGACAAATGAAGGCCTGTGTTGACACATATTTGCTCGGTTGACTTCGGCAAACCCGGCCCGACTTTCTCCTGAACACTTGCGGCTGGTCCACAACTGGTTGATAACTGGTTCATTGAAACCAAATTACAGTCTCAAAGTTACTCCTATTTTCCGTCGAGTTTCGACGAAGCGAGCTAATTAGCGGCCCTAGTAATGGTTGGCATTCTACTTATTTGTTTGTATTAAATCGTACGAAGGACTTAACAAGCTATCTACAGATCTGCCGCTGGACTCGACATCCCGGAGCATGATACCTCATTCCCGACACTGCGGCATCTTATTGCACGTTCCAACGGGCTGCAGACCATCGTGCTCAATCTCGCGATAATCCGAAGGCCTCTAGAATATGACCTACTAGACGACATTCCGACAGTTGCTGAGCTGTATATTGTCATAGATTTTGATTTACTTCCTCTTGATAATCAGCCCCTTGTTCAGTTTTTCGCTGCGCTATCCTATAGCGGCATTGGACTCCCAGAATTTCCACAGCTGAAAACCTTCAAAATGTACGGTAGTATTTTACTAGGGCCATCTCGAGAGCCTTTCGGTACTGCCATTACCGCCATGATGGAAACGAGATGGAGACAAGGAGATAATCTGGGCGACTGCAAGCTTAGTGCTGTTGAATTATCTTGCATATATCTGTCGACAGAGTCCGCACAGTCCCTTGTGGCTATGCGCACCGAAGGGCTGTCTGTGACAACAAGATTCGTATGTGAGTTCCATCTCTAAATCTTACCAACGGTCATACTCATCATCTTGACAGAGGTGTACATCGTCCGACTCTGAATACTTCTCTGTATATTTGGTAATGCAATTCCTTCTAGTATTCCGCCTGGTCTGTTTCATTCAAAAAAATTCACGCAAGGCCACGCCTTTGCATCTTCAGCCTTCCATTCATCAAACTAACATTCGGTACAGATGCGAAGCAGCAACCGTAACGTTCTCATCACTTTGGGATACCATCTGCAAAGTTGAAGGCTTACCGCACATCGGCTAGATTCTATGTCTTTGGCTTATCAAGCTTCTGTCCTCCGTCTGTGCGAGGCCTCTTGGTCTACAATTCTCAGGACAAAGTTCGGTGTTCAAGCATCGACATTCGAAATCGGAATGTAAGCTGTTGTTTGCACTATCTTGTATCCTAGAGGGTTCCGGGCTCCTTGACCTCCTTCCATGGTGATAGTCCCAGTCCCGTCCTTGCCTCAAACACTATGAATGCGCGTATGCACTTACTTGTCTTTCTATGCATCAGTCACTAGAAATACCATTGAAACTTTTGTTTCGGGAAAAGCTAAGCGCCGTATTCACTGTTCTTCCGTAAAGCCTTTCGCCTGCACTCATCCAACCACCGAGACTGCATCTTCGTCGTTAATTCAAACAAGGATATTCGGCGCTGAATGTCTGAAGTCATTTCTTGAGGTGATTTGGACACACACACACGACACATTCGTGCCTTCCTGGATACGAGATCATTACATCGCGCTATAGAAGCCGCAGCTTCTGGACCGTCGACCTGTACGACGTGACCGCCTAACAACAAGTTCCTTAAAACAAATATCGGTCTCGGTACCCTGAGACACGGTTCACGGAACCGTCTTCATCGGAAGCGTCATTCGAATGGACTGGTACAAATCATATAACGCCATAAATGGACATGAATTGGCAGGTCCGAATTGACCGACGTGCACTCGAGGCGGTCACGATGTATGCTCGGGAGTCAGAGCATGACAGTAGTATGGTGGCACGCGCACTACGCTCATTCTCTTTCCTGATCGGTGCGTTAACTTTACTTTCCAAATATACAGCCTAAAGAACTGATGGGACAATTTCGATGCTGATCTTGTCGACCGTCAGTGCTGTGCAAGTGCTGTGTCACTTGAGCCGTCCCATGCCCGGGTCGGCCTAATCTGCGCCCTCCAAACGCGAAATAATCCCGAATCTTTGGATTTGCGTGCTGTTGCTATGCAACTTTGTTTCAGTATGTACACAAGACTCCGTGTCTCTACTCACCGCAATGTATGAAGGTCCGACTTGAAACCGTTGCACTCAAGTAAATGCCGTCATACATACCAACAAGTCTTCGTGGGTCTTCGTGAAATACTTTGTACATGCACCTGTTGAATTGCCAATCTCTGCAGTATAGGTGTATCGGTCTCCCGAATAATGGTGGTATCATTTCAGGTCATTTGCGCCCAAATTTGTCTAAAAATAGCTCTGACAGTCGAGCGTCGTCCCATTTCAGTAACGGAATGAATGTATTGCTGTCCTGTTTGCTCCACCACCTGACCCATCTCCGTGACGCCCATGGTTCTTGAGTGGATATCCCGTTTGACCCACGCCTGGTCATTTAAGATGTTCATGACAGGTCATCTGGGTCCTCTC
The DNA here is from genome assembly GCA_022818075.1 of Armillaria altimontana. NCBI lineage: Eukaryota > Fungi > Basidiomycota > Agaricomycetes > Agaricales > Physalacriaceae > Armillaria > Armillaria altimontana. The sequence goes on from JAIWYR010000038.1 coordinate 284,727, forward strand.
GACGACTTCTACAACCCATTCGAAGAGACAACATGGTTAAAGAAAGTGCTTTGCCCGTTGTACTCAAAATGACTTATATTGCAACACTAACCGCCGCGCCCCGTGGTTTCCTCATCGTCCAATTGATCACGATGTTCCGATCATTATTAGTGAGTGCTACTGCTTATTGGACTGTTCTCTCATTGTGCTCCCTCTACAAGATTGCGATGAGGCGTGTTACTACCCCGGAAGAGATCCTCAAGTCGCTGCTACCAATTTCAAACCGTATTCTCATTCTTACGTCCCTGCTTGGGTGCCCAAGATCATATACAGAAAACACTTGTATCCAAGTGCATGTACCGTCTTCATCTCAAAGATAACTACCATCGCTTACCTCTCTTACTAGATCCCTCAAAATTGCCAAAGAAAAAATGCTAGCTGCGAAGAGAGACTTCGGTGGATATCGGCAGTTCATCAGACGTCGGGCATTTCGAATTTGCCTTCGCGAGATGGCTCATGACATCAAGAATATAATAGCTTCCTTCCTAACAGCAAGCCTTCTAACTTCTCCTTATGTTGTATCAAACTGAAGCTTGAGTCTATGATAGGCCTGGACCCGTCATCCTAACGAATGCAGCCTATCGAGGATATGTCTTGAAGAGACGACTATCCATACTCGCGTGTGGGAGCTCATGAAGGATTGCGCCGTCTCTGAACCAAGAAAACGGCGGTCGTCATTTATTTTGGAACAGATCTCAAATGCTCTGCTTCGCAAACAAGGCTATGAGGCACTGTCAGGATAGTTAACCTGCCTAATAGAAATACATAGACTGTGAAGGCGCAGAAAGAAAGTTGACACCGCAAGCGAAACGAAGAGAAAGTTAAGATGTAATGAGCCCTTCCCGAGCGAACTTCAAAGCAATTTTCGGAAGCCGAGGCAATAATGAATTCGGTAGCACAGAATGCACCAGCGAAATATAAACGCGTTTCGAAGAACGCCCGCATTAATCTATCCTTCCACCCTTTCGCCTTCCAGTCACTCAAACTCTTCGGAGACTCGTCAATTACACCAGCAGCGGTGGAATCGTGTGCAATCAAAATCAGGACATTACTGAGTTTGAGGATCGTGGCGAGAAAAGTCTCCTGATCAGGATAGGCCGATTTTCCAGGGAGAGGAGTGGTACGCGAGGAAATGGAAAGATCTCCTAGAGACTCGAGGATATGGCCAGGACATGGGATGTACTTGTGGTGGTCGGCTGTAGGTCGGAGCTGACCAAAGTAGTTTGGCGCGCAAAACATTTGTATCCCGGTAATACCGGCTCCGTGAAGCCCGCCGCGGGTAGACATGTTAATAATGGGCCGACATTCATGGCCTTGAGGGTAACAGTGGATTGCAAAGAAGGAATGAATACCCAGGTGGTTGAACGTGAACATGTTGAAGTTAGCTCCGTGGACGCGCCGATTCCATGTCCTTTATAGCGACTCTCAGCCATGGCTGAATGAGTCATCCGCCGTAGAAGTGTGCTATGTAGTGCTGATGATGATGCTGGTAAGGAGGAACGATGACCGGTGATGTATTCGTTCTTATGTATCAGGTCATAAGTACACAGTCAAGACAACTTCTTTGCCTTTGAACGAAAAATAAGTAAACAAGCACGAACAGCAAATGAATGAAAGTTCGGAGCTCATGTAACGCTCAGTAGATCGGAAAGAATACTCGTTATCGGCTATAACACCATCCTATGGCTTGTAAACCCTGGTGAAATCAGAGCGAGTTTCTTGCAAGATTAAGGATTGGGCTCATAGAACCCTCCTCTGATATCACGGGCTGCCATTGTGCGTCAATACCACAGGATGTCATAGTAACGAAGCTCGCTTACAATGCTGCTCCTTGACCTGCAGAATGCCTCTCTGCCGTAACCTGGGCATCTGCGCTCGAATCCTTTCTGCTCGATTCAGACGCCCAGGGGAGCAAGCTGTACAAACAGAAGGCCATGTACAATGTGATTCTTGACACGGATGTACTAAAATTTCGACACTCTGCAGAGACTGCGATGTTTTCGCGTAACTCAAGTACTCGTCGAGTTTTTCCCAGCCCATATTCTCCTCATCCCTCTCGCGATACTGGATGTCAAAGCGCATATGCGTGACCGTGGATTTGAATGGGAATTGTTCGTACCATCGCTCCACCGGGATTACATATGCAAGGATGTCAACACACGAAAGGTGGGAGTTTCTACTGACGTCTCGTGGTGCATCATCTAGGAATCAAACATGTTCAATAAGCATCAAAGTAGTAAGATACTGCGACTCACGACGTCTATTCCATGTGTCGACAAAGATTGTTAGATGTTCAAGACTTTTGCCAATTTTATTGACAGCCTTCTGAATTTGTGGGACATCATCGGATTCTATCCAAAGAAACTGTAGAGATATAGGTCGGAGTGTGGATAAGTCGAGAGCCGAGCGTTTCCCAAGGAACGGTCGGATGAGATAACGGCTCATATCGCCTGCCCACGAAATTAACCGAGGGCTTTCGAGTTCTATGAGAGGCAACCCTGAGATTTCACCGACGTGAGAATTAACCATATATGTGGGAGGTTCGTCCAGATAGAAGATGGGGAAATCAATGGACAGGTGTCTTATGTGAGAATTTTCTCTGCGAAGAAGGGATAAGAGTTCCGCTGCATCAAGATATTGCAGAGGGTCCATCTCAACTTAAGGGCTTCGCACCGTCCTGTTTACGGTATACGGCCGTATAACTACGGGCACAAGACGGTGACGGTGCAACCGTATCCCGTACCGTATAGCACTACCCTCAAGACTGGACGGTACGGGACGGGTGCATAGACGGCCGTTCTGGTACTGTGAATTCTTGTTTACGATGCACAGGTGTATCTACACAGTAGTAGAGCTACGCAACAACTCATCAACAGCAGTGCGAGCCAAATGCAAGCGATGCTTTACCAACATCAACATTTGAATCGTGTCTGCCTTCAAACTAGCGCGCCGAATTGACAATGTGTCACGTCCACCTGAAATAATACGTTCCACCGCTACAGCAGACCCTAGAGACAGATGTCAGTGAGAAATGATCATAAACAATTGAAAGCTACTCACCAGGAATCGTCAGTAGGTCTCGAGCTAGCCAAAATAGATTTGGGAACTGCGCACATCGGCCCATCCACCATTTAGCAGGATCACAGGCATCGTAATCCTCAGGATCGAGTTTGAAGTACTCATCGAGCTCATCCACAATACGCTTGGGCTTCTTATTATAGCGAGACGTGAAGTTCATCTTCTGAGGTGACCCACAGCTAGGCAACCGTCCAACACGAGGTGCTGCAGCTACCGACGAAGCCGACTGTGCCTTCTCACCAGACTTGTGGGCATAATGAAGACGAAAGTGAAGGTGAAGAGACGTTTTGGCACTCTCCAGATATTTGAGAAGTGTCTCATCATCGGCATAGTCGTCCAGCATTCCTTCGTAAGAGACGCATGGATCAAGAACCAAGTTGTTGGAATATGCAACTTCAAGCTGATGCCGGAAGATTCCCGAACATTTGGCTTACTCATTTGTCACGATACTTGGATATTTTTAGTTACTTTAGTAGAATATTCTAGATACATTCTGTAGTATTTAAGGAGCTCGTTGCAAGCTCTAGTAGTTAACAATTCAGTATATTTACCTACTGCAAGCCTCCCACTGTTATATTTACAACACAAGTTGCTATCATCAGATAACAACCACAAAATGAAACGGTAAAAGCTTACGAGCTGCCCATGTATACAGAGGTGACTCATCATACTTGTAATAGTAATCACTTAGCTTGCAATGATCATCAATCAATCCAGTCTTGATCTGCGGTGCGATGTGGTCCGGAAGCTCGTGAAGAAGCATCACGAAGATGTGACTGAAGCCCACGGAAAACAGTATGCGTTGTTGATAGCATGGGACGTCGAGTTGTTGACGTTTCCGTCATTGCAACACGAAAAGCTTTGAGCCAACCTGTAACCAGTTCTATCGCATTCCAATCCTCCAATATTAGGAGTTCCTCGTCACGGAAATCATGAATGGAAGAGACAAATTCATCCACAATGTCACGGTAGTCCAATGCACGCCCTACACGAATATACATGAGTATTGAAAAAAAAGCCAGAGCGATTACTTACACATCATTTGGTGGGTTGATGACCAGCAAGTACAGACATCGAGAATAGGCATTAATGCTCACTCATTCCCACCGATGATTTCGACTTGTTCAGCCTGAGCCTGGCTCTCATCAGTCGCTTTGTGAATAGCCTCCCAACACTGGGTCTCAAGGGTCTCCTTCACGGTCTTGAGCCAGGTCTGCTTGGGCTGTGGACTGGATCTCGCAGTGCGCATAATTTTATGAAGCTAGGAATAAATCGGCATAAGAAGGCAGATAGTTCTATGTGAATACTTTCCCTACCTTCTTGACGCCAGAGAAAATGCTTGAGGATGGGTCGGCATTGAAATCTAGTTCGTCTTCGTCATACTCAGCTTCATCCTGCATGGTGGCTTCATCGGCATAGTCCCTATGGACAGGTGCAGTTGCAGAGTCTTGATAATTTGAGCCCTTCAACGAGGCTTTCTTTGCCTGCTTCTTGTTAATAGCACCGATACCTTTGAGAAGCTGTTGATATTGAAGCACATGAATATCAAGATGGGGCTACATTAAGGAGAACATGCCTTGAGTGCAGCTAAATGGACAGTATGGGGCATACATTGAAGATGCACCATCTTCGCATCAAAAGGAATCCCCTCACATTGACAGCACTGCAAGATCCCATCAACCAGTGTATCATTGTTGGTGGTATTATCCATTATAAAGGCGATTATCTTTTAACAATTGAGAAACTATCATAGAAAGCAGAAATCACATACCTTGTCTTGGATTCCATACATAGTCAATGTCTCCCAGACAGCCTCAGCCATATTCTCACCTGTATGTGTGCCTTCAAGTTCTCGAAAATCAATGAGAAGTTCCTCTATCCATACAAATGTGATCAGCATGGAGCAGCTAACACTGCATAGTACGTACCTAATTGTCCATCATTTGTCACATAGTGTACCACAATGGTGAGAAACATGATGAGATTTGGGGAAGTCCAGGCATCAAGAGAAAGGATAACTTTCCCTTCAAGCTCCTGAACTGAGGTAAGACCATGCAGAACAGCAAGAAAACAAAGACATACCACAAACATTTGTTTTGTCCCTTCAACTGTATCTTCACCCATTTTCATGATACACCTCCAGATGGCATCCTTATGCGGAATGTGAAGCATCAATGAGGGATGGTGTGTATACTATGTCAGCAGGTCACAGATTTCCTTTTGCTCAACCTCCTCAAATGGTTGATCACATGCCACCATCCACTCCACAAGAAGGTGTTCAAACTTTTCTTGATCCCAGTTGCCCTATCAGATGTCATTAGATGTGCTTAGACAGAAATAACTACAATACTTACCACAGCTTGGGCTTCCTGCTTCTCAAATGCATGAACAATGTTCTCAGTGGCAGACTCTAGCTTCTTTATGTACTCTGTTGCCTTCCTGGGATACAGGATCTTTCTTCCTGCAGCAAGGTCCAGCTTCTCATCAGAAATCACCACATGTGGATCTGTATCAAGCTGGGCCTTCAGGATGAGGTAAAGGCAGTACATTGGTGGTGAACATGACTTCAAGTTGCTGATAAGCCCTTGAGCGAAGCATTAGCCATTGTAAAATGTAAGAATAGAAGTGACATACCATTCAAGTTGCTCTTCATCTTCTGGGTGATAGCCACGATATGCCTGTTGCCATGATAACACCTCCAGAAGACCACATTGTCCTGTTTCTTGCTGTTGGCACCATATATGACCTTTTCATAGAAGAAATAGATTGGATTGGTACACTTGCCACCAGACTGTGGCAAATATAAGAGTCAGTAAGTGAACATAGCAGAGATAGAGATATACCTTTTTCTTGCTCTGAGCACTTGAACTGGTGCTAGGTTTGGGGGTAGGCTCAGCTTGATCAGAGTCCGAGTCATCACTGGTGCCTTCAACAATATATTGGTGAGCCTTCTTCAATTGTGCTGACACTTGCTCTGGACTGTCCTCAACCTCGACCTCTTTGATGGTTACGTTGCTAGCATGTCGTTCTGGTTGCTTATGCTTCAACTTTGCAGCTGTTTGTGGGAAGGTTTTAGATGGTAGTATACTGGCAAGCTTGAAAAAGTTGGCAGTTGAGGAATGGACTTACAGTAAGAGAGAGAGAAATACACACCTCTGCATTTGGTACCAGCTTGGATGCCTCTGAAGAATCATCAGAATCCCTGTCTTCCTCTGTATCCTCAAAATCACTGTCATCCTTGTCCTTGTCATCACCATCAGCCTTCTTTCCCTTACACCCTTTTCTCCTTCAACGTCTCATTGGTTTGGGCTTTGTACCTTCAATCTTGCTGAGCTTCTCAGCATCCAGCACTGCATCCATACGTGAAGATTTATGAGTGCGTTGCCTGTGACCAAGACCTGAGTTTATTGGTTAATAGCCTGACATGAGATAGAAGCAGAGCACATACCTGGTGCATCCAGTCCTTCAGCTGGAGCTTCGTCGCTAAAATCATGGTAGAAGTTGATCTTTGAGGGTGATTTGAGGTTCCCATCCTTGTCAAGTGTGCACTAATCAGAAGGGTCTGCCATAGCTGAGGGTGGGGGTCTTTTTTCAATTAAAAAAGGGCACCTATTTCTACTCCTTACAGCTCTCCTATCCTCACAGCCAACTGGCTGAACATTGACACATTTTTTGAGTGTGCACAGATCATTTCTAGATAAGAAAGCCAGCTTTGTCATGACATTGACAGGTAGGAGTGTATCAGAGCGGACGTTGCCAGTGGAAGGGAGCCCAAAACAGACCACATCACTGAAGCTCAAGTCAAGGTGGACCTGGGTGACATCACATGTGTGAGAATTGCGCCATTGCATTATTTATATCAACACATCTCTTACAATTTACATGGCTGTACAGTACTGTCAGATGGCTGTGTCATGATGGGTTTCCAATGGTGATGGTGATGAGCCTCCAGGCTCTGTATGCTCAGAATTCATGGATTTTGCCTGCTAATTAACACTACTGTCCCTTCAATGGCCTTTCAGCAAACCAATGATTGCACACACATTGATACCACTTTCATCCTATGGCAACTACTCCTCACATACTTTGTTATCCATCCCATCTTGCTACACATCAGAATTGCCCGTTTTTCATCATGGCAAGGCACCTATGATTGACAATCACCCTAAAACAGAATTGCCACATCACTCAGAAGCACCCAGTTGATGTGCCCATCAATCAGTTAATGAAAATGATGTGATTAACATGAGTACCCTCCCAGCTATGATAATTACAGCTACGGCAACTACAGACCATGTTTACTAAGGCTGTTACTTTGCCAAGGCCTCAAGAAAACATTGCCCCATGCGTACTCTTCAGCATGACCACTGAAGCTCAGTAATCCACAGCTAAACAGCACTTAATGATCTGCTTGTCGCTTAATAAAACCATACAGTTCACATCCATACATGGCAATGTTGACAAGTTGCTGTTACTTCAGAAGACAAAAGACCATATGTTCCCTATGATTTTACAAAGCCAAGGCCTTACAGCTTTACTAAGTCTCTCATATTTACACTATTTATAAATTCATACTTGTAGTATAAAAAGCTAGCTAGAAAACATAGTTAGAGGTTAGTTCATCTCCAGTTGACCACAGTCTACATCAATTATCGTCACACTCTAGTCTATCACCAGTAAACCACGTTTATTCACTGTTCTACAGCAATATACAGTTTACCCCAGCATATTCTCGATTGCATGTCAACTCTTGAACTCACCAGAGTTATTCCATGGTTCTTAACTGTGAAGAGTCTCTTGACATTCACTCTTCGCTCTTAACACTATTGGTGCATGCTCATATTGTGCCAATATGTGATCGCGGCACCATACCTCATCCCTGTTATCTTTTATAGGCCATCATTGTTTCCCTTTCACACCATTGGAGTTTTTACAGTTTCTCTTTCACCATCATTATCGTTGCCGACTTGGGTAGTCTCCGAGTAGACTTGATCAGTATAGGACCAGTTTCAGCAAGTTTTCGTATAGTATCAGTCCCTCAAGTGGACTTGAAGGTTAGTTTGATATAGGATAGGATCATTTCAGTTACCAGTACAAGACCAGTTTCAACATCAACGTCAGCACCATCACACCGTATAGGACCAGTATCATTGCCAGTTTTCATAGTTCCACATTTTCTCTCACCACACTCAGTCTCAACCCCACATTTTCCCATCACTTCGCACATTCCTAGACTATTGCCAACCATTTAGTCTATCATCTGCAGTTCATCCCACTCAGATTACCATCTAGCGATGTTTTCTAGTCTCGTCTCATGTTTTCTCATATGGATCCATAGTATTCACGTCATACCCGCTTCCGTTCCCTCTCATTTTGAGAGATCCCTACTGGCTTATAGCCATAGCATCTAGTACTCAACTACCAAGCAGTATTACTTTGCAGACTTAAAGTCGCAGTGTATACTTGTGTATAGAGGAATTGATTTACTGCACAGAGGTGCCCCAAACCCACTCGCACACACAATCACCTTGATTGCTGTGCTACCACATTAACTTGCCCAATCTCATTCTGAGTTGGTGTTGCCATTGCCACAGAAGTCTAGGCTCATCAATGGTCTATCCATATACCATCTGTACTAAAGTAGTCAAACCTCTCTGATGGTATGGAGATGGCACCCGTACAACCATCCTATATGGTATTGGTGTGAAGCCCTACTCAACTTTAGATACACTCTGCATGGAGAGCATTTTTGACAAAGCAGTTGCCACTGCTGGATAGGCAACATGCCAGGAGATTTGTTCAACTGGAAAGCAGCTGTGTTACGATTTAACCACTTTTATTCTTTTTACTTACATAACCCGGGTCACCGGACCGTCCGGACCGCTTATCAGACAGACACCGAGCAGTGGCTTCGACACTACGCACTACATGGCGTAGTAGCCACTTCCACCTTGCACCCTATCGTGTGACAGTGTGCCAGGTTGAAGTGTCTATCGCTTCGATATTGCGTGCTCAAGGTTTCCACTCTCACGAACGGTCTATATTTAGAACCTTACTTTTAGTATTTAAGTAGTAAAGCTCTCGCTAGTTATACCCTAGCTTTGAGCTAACGTTTAATCTATACCGAAACTATCGTCTTATCTATCGCTAAGTGCTAAAGGCTAAACCTTCACTCTCAATCGTATAAAGAACTCATCGGTGACTGCCCGAACGCGAGACAGCCGTTGTTTATCTTTGATTGAAGTTCGGGTCTAACACTTAGCTCAAAGCTTCCCCTGGTTCCTTAAAACCGAACCTTTATGTTAACGACACTCGAGGCAATTTTAATTGCAGTCTTCTTCGGTGTCGGAACCGCCGTCTTTGCAGCAGCAGTAGTGCTAGCAGTATTGCATGAGTATGGACTATACCCTCGCCCTCGACGAAACCAGATACGTTATCCCCCACCCGCTATAAACCATGTCCTCCCACAGCAGCCACCGCCGCTCCACGTCTACCCACCCATATCTGGGCGAAGAACCGAGGCAGTCGACCAGTACCGTCGCTTCCTCAACCGGCGAGCCGCGCAAGATGACGTTCTTGGGCAAATGGAAGCAGGCGTTCAAGAAGGAAGCTCTGGAGACACTGCCAGAGCAAGGCACTCTCCTACACAGGATTCTACAGCCGGCTCCGCCGGCCATACCCCCCATCCCCATCGACCAACTCCCGCCGCTAACGCAGCAAACCTGGCAAGGTACCTCGTTCGACTCGGCCTGGGGGAAGTCGGCGACGGAGCAACTCCAGTTCCAAAGCAATCTACCAGCAACGGTCTTGGGACTTTATCAGCCAACCCCTCACCCAGCCTTGCCGAGCTATGGGACAACGTCAACCTTCCAACCACGGCCTTCTTCCCGAGAAGAGGAAATCCATATCGACGAAGAACTCCGGAGCCAGAGTGCGTACCAGAGCAGCCCGTCCAGATCACAGAGCAGCCTCCGACACCTCCAATATCGCCCAGAGAGTCGACGCCAGAGTTCGAGCAGCGACCAGAGAGCTCGAACCAGGCAAGACTCCGCCCACCTCGCCCACCTCGAAGAAGGTACAGACGAGAGGATAGCGTCGGGTATGATCCAGACACCGGGCTCACCTCCGCCGAGAGAAACCGGATCGATGACGCATGGGCACGGTCAGACACCCCTAGACCTAGGGCAGGGGATGTCGGGTATGACCCCTTCACCTTCCGCGGGCAGTACCACAGGGAGCGACAGGGGGCAGAACGAGTCATCGCAAGGCTCAGAACGGCAATGGGAGGAGCCAGCGAGGGAGAGAGCAGCGGAACCAGTACAGAGGTACTCCCCGAGGCAGAGCATGTCAACGGGAATCCCTGGGGAAGCCCCGCCGCCTCACCAACTCCCCCGCCTCCCGAACCCCCAGCCACTCCACCGGCCGATCACCCCGATAACCATGTCTAGAGCTCTCTATCTCCTCGCCACGGGTAAATTAACCCGACTTCCCGAAATACTTCTTCATGCCACGTTACTCGACCTATTTAATCATTTCACGGGAGAACTATTAGCGGATCAGGACTGGGCCAGAACCCCAGCCGGAATGGATTACGCTCATTTCGGATATGACTATATCCTAAAGGAAGAAGCCAGGCACTTCGCCCATATGGCTTACAATATGATCCATCCAGATCAACCTCTCCAGGTCCCCGCTCGTTACCAGCGACCCGACTACAAGTACCCCGAACCAATGCCAGACGAACCACCGGTACCGCCACGACGGGCCGAAATATCTCTTCCCCGCTACCCGGTACCAAGCTACGCTTATCCCCGGGGATACGGACCGCCCGGCACGCAAGCGCCACCTAGACTTTTCGCCGCCGCAGATGACAACGCCGGACCACCCGGCCCGCCGCAACAGCCAATTCCCGAACCTATACCCCCGGTAGCCCCACCCGTAGCACAAAGGTGGGCACCGCCGCAATATCCTCCGCCGCCAGGACCACCAGATCCACCCGCCCCCTGGGTTCTCACCGAAGACGCACAAGGACCCTGGGCATCGTTAAAGCCCGAGATGGTCAAGGTCCCCGAGAACTTTAACGGCGACTCCAACGACATCGCCCGATTCTTCTCCCAATGCGACATGTACTTCTCCGTGTTCAACCAGTACTTCCGATACCATCCGCACAAGGTCATCTTCTGTGCATCACGATTCGGAAGGGACGCTCAAGTCTGGTGGGAGTTATGTGCCAGGGAGCTCGGAAGGAACCAGAACGGGGATCAGCTATACCCTGCATATGAGAACTTCGTAGGCGAGGTCAGACGACAATTCTGGAAGGATGCCAATGCGGAGATCAAGTTCGCACAGTGGGAACGACTGCGACAGAGCACCTTCCCTGACGGCGACTTGTTCTTCCAGCAGTTCGACTCGCTTGCTTTCGAAGCAGGGGTGATCGGAATCGACCAGATGATGGTGGCACAAGTAAAGAAAGCATGCCGCTCCTCTACCAAGGACATCATCTACACGTCGGACGCTGACCCTCCACGAAACTATTCCGAGTGGAAGCGTCGCATACTCCGTATCGATCACAACTGGAGGACGAAGAAAGCAGAGTCTAGCGGAGGGATTAAAGTAGCGGACTGGAAGCAGCAGGCGAAGCCGAACACGCAATGGAAAGGAAACCAGCCACAGCAGCAGCAGGCCAGCGCCCCGGAAAAGAAAACCGGGACTGGCACCACATACGGAGGCGGAGGGAAGCCCATGGACGTCGACGCCCTACGCACCAAAGCGAAATGCTTTGGATGCGGGGAGCCTGGACATTTCAAGAGGGACTGTCCCAAGCGCGCCAGAACGAAGGAAGAGCATTTACGACGGGTCGAGTATTACTGGGACCACGTCGCGACAAAGGAGAAAACGGAATTGAAGGTTGAGGAGGTAAAAGACAGCGCCGAGCAGTAAACGATTCGACTGCCTCGGCCAAGGACTTAGTTTCATCCGGTACGCATCTGTCGCCCGCTAGTCAGGCTCACTGTACTTCTGTAGTATCAAACGTGCATTCGAATATACCATTTTGCGACTTCACTACCGAGACAGAAACTAAGGAAGAATCGAAACAGGACATCGGGACATTGCCACCGACTAAGCGTTCGGCGAGTAACTCATCACGAGCGAAAGCGGCGAACGAAAAGGCACCCACCATAGTGCTACCCGTCATAACAGCGCCTAATAAGCGACTGGATGGGACAGGGGAACAAGCGCCTTCGTTGAAGGGACACGCCCCCTCTGAAGCAGAGGAACCGGCTTCTTCTGAGGCGGCTCTACGGGGTCCCAGCCTCGCTGGGAGTATCGAGGAAATAGCTTCGGCGAAACCTCCCCTGGTAACAGAGAACACCGCGTGGTCTTCTACGGCCAAGGACGACCTGAACACCGTGCACAGCGGGCGAACCCGACAAGAGGGCCCCAGGAGCGCGACCCAGCGACAAGACAAAGACTGGGACCAGGTTGGCAGAGGCCCCGGGACAGGTGAGCGGAACGTTTCGCATAGTCCCGAGGAGGAGGGTGAGGCTGTTCCGCATTCTGCTACGGTCCAAGTGCAGCCCGTCGTCGCTATTCGCGGCGACTCCTCGGTCAAGACGAACTTGCTGCTAGAAACCAACACACCACCGGGCGATCCCAACGAAGGCGCACATGTGGCAAGAACCGTTGGATGCGCAACGGCCCCGACCAAGACAGCCGAACGGAAGGAAACTGCTAGCGCCCAGGCGGTAAAAAGGGGGCCTCAGGTACAGTTAGAGGAGATTCCCGATGAGGAGGATGACACGAGTTTCCGACGAAGTCAAGAAGCTAATCGAACCCCTTCTGTAGCCCCTGAGGTGACCCAGCCGACGGTAGCCGAACCAGCAGGTTCCGGTGCGAAGGCTGAGAAGGTCCCACACGAATGGCTGAAGCCGTTTGGAGCCGAGTGGACGCTGCGCGGAATTAAAGACGCCAGAACGGAATCGGAGGCAAAAGCGATCTTAAAGAACTGGATTCATAAGGCACGAGCAGAGGAAGTGGTGGACGGGTTGCTAGAAGGACTAAAGGGAGCCACGCGCATCAACGCGCTGGAATGGATGGAGGAACTGCGGGAGCCTAGACGCTATATCTGCCGAGTAAGCGGAAACGAGAAAGCCCTAACGACCGACGTCCAGATCGAAATGTCCGGCCGTATCCCCCGAATCTCTTCCTCGGCCCTAGTCGATAGTGGCTGTACTAGCAGCGCCATCAGCCGAACATTCGTTGAAAAACACAACATTCCTACCCGCGCCACGGCAGCGCCCATTACCGTTTACAATGCGGACGGATCAAAAAACAGCGCGGGACGGATCACCGCTTTCGCCGAGTTACGCATCACCATCGGAGACCACGCCGAGCGCATAGATCTAGCCGTCACTGACTTAAAAGATCGTGACATATTCCTAGGGCATGACTGGCTAATCAGGCACAACCCACTGATCAATTGGCGAACCGGAAAAATGACGTTCGCCCGTTGCCAATGCCATCATATTCCACTCCCTTTACCTGACGCAGATCCGTATGACAAATGGGACGAAGAGCTGGAGGAAGGTGACACTATCCTAGCGATAAGCTTTGAAGAAGCTATTCGCATTAGGGCAATGCGGCATGTGGCCAATGACCTAGCAGCCGAGGCAAACGCAAAGAAGGCAACCAAATCATTTGAAGAAATGGTTCCCAAGTGGTGTAGAGACTTCAAAGATTTATTCGATAAAGAAAACTTTGATGACCTACCAGAACCTAAACCATGGGACCACGCCATCGAACTTATTCCCAACGCGAACGCCAACCTCGACTGCAAAGTATACCCACTCAACCGAGCGGAGCAGGAAGAGCTCGACAAATTCCTTGACGAGAATTTGTCTAGTGGACGGATACGCCCATCCAAGTCACCTATGGCCTCGCCGTTCTTCTTTGTTAAGAAGAAAGACGGCAAGCTAAGGCCTGTCCAAGACTACCGAAAGCTCAACGAGATGACGATTAAAAACCGTTATCCTCTTCCCTTAATCTCCGAACTCATGGATAAACTACGCGGCGCCAAATACTTCTCTAAACTCGATGTGCGATGGGGATATAATAACGTCCGAATCAAAACAGGAGACGAATGGAAGGCTGCCTTCAGAACGAATCGTGGCCTGTACGAGCCGACGGTTATGTTCTTCGGGCTTACCAACTCGCCCGCCACCTTCCAATGGATGATGAACGATATCTTCAAAGATCTCATCGCATCAGGGAAGGTGACCATTTATCTGGACGACATCCTGATCATGTCCAAAACCAAAGAGGAGCATCGCCGTATCACGAGGGAGGTATTGGCGACCCTAAGGAAGCACAAGTTGTTCCTTAAAGCCGAAAAGTGCGAGTTCGAAGTCCTAGAAACGGAGTACCTAGGCGTCATCATCAGCGAAGGAAGCATTCGCATGGACCCGGTCAAAATCAAAGGCATTGCCGACTGGCCGATACCTACCAAGAAGAAGGAACTCCAATCCTTCCTGGGATTCACCAATTTCTATCGACGCTTCATCAAAGACTACAGCAAAATCGTGAAACCTATGACCCAGTTGACAGGGAACGACGCGTGGAGGTGGGGCGAGGCTCAACAGGAGGCCTTTGATCAGTTAAAGAAGCAATTAGCAGAGGACGTCATACTCGCGATACCAACGAACGAAGGAAAATTCCGAGTAGAAGCCGACGCCAGCGAAGGAGCCATTGGCGCAGTCCTCTCCCAAGAACAGGATGGCAAATGGAGACCCGTATCATTCCTATCGAAATCACTCTCAGTTACGGAACGTAACTACGAAATCTACGACAAGGAACTCCTTGCAATTATGCTCGCTCTCGAGGAATGGAGACACTACCTTATGGGCGCATACCAAGACTTCGAGATCTGGACAGATCATCAGAATCTCCAGTACTTCCGAAAACCCCAGAAAGTAAACCGACGCCAAGCCCGATGGATCACCGAGCTAGCAGAATATCATTTCACCCTCCATCATAAAGCCGGCACCGCCAACAAAAAGGCTGACCTCCTCTCGCGGCGTGCAGATCATGACCAGGGACAGAACGATAACGACCAAGTAGTAGTCCTGTCTCCAGAACATTTCAGAGCGATGATCATGCCCACCGTCGAAGAGACCCATCGAGACGTACGAGTCGCCACGAAGAACAATCGCCTTTGGGATCGAGCTGTCGCTAGTTCCCTCGACCACGACCGAGGTATGAAAATGGCAGACGGGCTCATCTGGTACGACGGAAGGATCTACGTTCCCCGAGATCATACACTCCGAGGGGAAATCATTGCTCGATCCCACGACCATATCACCGCTGGACATCCAGGTATCGAAAAGACCAAAGAACTCGTCCTACGAGAGTTCTGGTGGCCGAAGATGAAGAAAGACATCGAAGCCTATGTACGAGCCTGTGAAACTTGCCAGCGAGCAAAGAGCAGTAATCAGGCCAAGGCAGCACCACTACACCCCAACGAAATACCGTCCCGCCCATGGACTCACATCTCCGTAGACATGGTTACTGGATTACCCGAGAGCAACGGACACGACGCCATCATTGTAATCGTCGACCGCTTCTCGAAGGAAATCATCCCGGTTGCGTGTTCCACGGAATTATCCTCTGAAGGCTGGGCCAAGATCCTACGCGATGAAGTATATGCCAAGCACAGAATGCCCCAAGTCGTCATCTCAGACCGGGGAACTGTATTCGTATCCAAATTTATGAAAGACCTCTACCATCTTCTCCAAATCAAAGGAAACGCCTCCACCGCCTATCATCCACAGACGGACGGCCAGACCGAACGCGCAAATCAGGAAGTTGAAAAATACCTTCGCATGTTCGTCAACCACCTCCAAACCGACTGGGCAGAATGGCTCTCACTCGCCGCGTTCGCGCACAATAACCGAAAACATTCTTCCACCGGTAAAAGCCCATTCGAAGTCAATTACGGTTACAATCCCGCTGTACTACCTGGAATGAAATCCACCACCCCTTTCCGCACCCCCGCCTCGGACTCCTTTGTCTCCAAAATGCAGGAAATCCATGCTACCGCCCAGAAATCACTCGAAAAGGCTGCGTCACAAATGAAAGCACAATACGATAAAAACAAACGACCAGCCGTCGAGTACAAAACAGGCGACAAAGTCTGGCTTGACACCACCAACCTCCATCTTCCCCGTCCAAAAAAGAAGCTCGACGACAAACGCACAGGTCCCTTCGAAATAAAAACCAAAAAGGGCGCCTCAGCATACACCCTAAAGTTACCAGCCAACTGGAAAATTCACCCTACCTTCAACGAATCACTACTTACCCCATACATCTCACCCGCATTCCCAAACCAAGAACAACCGCCTCCACCACCACCGGACCTAATCGACGGCGACGAACTTTACGAAGTCGAAAAGGTCTTAAACAGCAGGCAACGAAATGTTCGAGGGAGACAGGGAGAACCATCGAGAATTGCAACGGATTATTTCGTCAAATGGAAGGGCTATGGACCAGAGTCAAATAGCTGGGTACGGGAGGGCGACATGGATGCAGACGAGTTAATCGAGGAATTCCTGGCAGAACACGTCGATGGGGTGGACACCAAAATCGTAACACAAAACAAAGCCGTCACCATGATCCTAGATCACGAATACGACAGTGACGGCAATGTCCGATACCTCGTCCAACGAACAGATGGATTCCAAAAGTGGGTCAAAGCCCTCAAACAATATAACTTTGAGTGGCGAAGACTCCTACAAGACTATTGGAACAACGAATCTGATGACGGAGAGCCACCAATCGGAGACGAAGACCTTGTCGACGACCCATATGGAGGAGAGGCTAGAGGAATGTATCAAGAAGACTTCCCCAACGACTGGAGCGGACCATAGCGGCAGTCGGGACGCCTGCCTTAAGAAGGGGGTAATGTTACGATTTAACCACTTTTATTCTTTTTACTTACATAACCTGGGTCACCGGACCGTCCGGACCGCTTATCAGACAGACACCGAGCAGTGGCTTCGACACTACGCACTACATGGCGTAGTAGCCACTTCCACCTTGCACCCTATCGTGTGACAGTGTGCCAGGTTGAAGTGTCTATCGCTTCGATATTGCGTGCTCAAGGTTTCCACTCTCACGAACGGTCTATATTTAGAACCTTACTTTTAGTATTTAAGTAGTAAAGCTCTCGCTAGTTATACCCTAGCTTTGAGCTAACGTTTAATCTATACCGAAACTATCGTCTTATCTATCGCTAAGTGCTAAAGGCTAAACCTTCACTCTCAATCGTATAAAGAACTCATCGGTGACTGCCCGAACGCGAGACAGCCGTTGTTTATCTTTGATTGAAGTTCGGGTCTAACAAGCTGATAGTAACCTGCTGCACTTGGTCAAGGCAGCAAAATTTTTGGGGAAGATATGGTTCCATATCAGAGTCATCATTTGCCTAAGGCAGCTGCTCGACTGACTCAGTTGAGTTGCAAGTATACTAATCATTGTAAAGACATAGAACCTTGATGATGAAATATGGGGAGAAGTTTCCAGGAGGTACAAGAATTGGGGGCATGTATAAACTCTACTGTTAAGGGGATCAAATGTCTTCAAGTTTTTCATGTCACTTCTAACTAAAGCAACTTTGTGAAAGATGTAGCTTTGAGATAATGCCTGGAGGAAGGGCAGAGGGCTTTTGAGAAATATGATGAGCAGTACAAAGGAGTATTTGAAGTGGCTCAGTCACTAGTTTTGACAGATCCTGGCATATATGACAAGTTAGGACATATTAGCTCAATAGATGACAAGGTTTACCATATAATTAACAATGCTCCTCATCATTGTTGGCAAATCCCATCAAAAGAGCTGGAGTTACTTCAGACCAACCACACAATTATATGCTGTACCACAAGAATGGTTGCACATGGGTTCCATTGCAGAAGGCTTGTCTCCTATAACAGAAGAGAATACCTGCATCTTAGCAGAAGAAGGCTTAACAGAGAAGAATACTCACAGAGCTGACAGTATAATATCAGAGGAAACAGCTGAGAAAATCAGGAACACCCTCACAGAGGTTTGGCATAAAGATTCAGCTAGTTCTCTTGAAGACAACAGCATGAAATTTTCTCCTTGCCAGCCTTATTGGTTGAGCAAGCAACAAACATTATTGGTGCCACTGTCTCCAGCTCTGAATAGTGAGATAGCTGGTTTAGGGGCAGTGTTATGGGATAATAAATCTCTGAAGTCCTTCAACAACTCCTCATGTGTAATTCAACCTCCAGCAATGCTGAAATCATGGACAGCAAAAGGCTTGCTGACCACAGACTTGACAAAAACAACCTTATTGGACATGGGTTTCCCCACTAGAGTGTGACAGTTATCAAGCTCTGGCAGAACAGTGCTGGTACACTCCACTCCATGGGGAAAAGCTTTCAAACCCCCAGAACCAATCTCAGTGGTCTTCACTGCTTTCAACCTGCCAACCAACAACAAGGGTAAAGGAAAAGCAGCAGAGCAAGAGCTGAATGTCGAGACAACTCTTCCCCCATACATTTCCATGCCTCCTAAACCTTCTGATGCATCAGAAAATTGGCAAGTGCACCCTTTGATCCTGCCTCCCTCCAGCCAATGCCCCACTCTTCGCATTCAAGACCTCAGATTCATCTTGGGTGCCCATGACCAAGGATTGGTTTCTTAAATGATGTTGTGACATATGGGAACCACTGAACCTGGACTTTATCCATGGTCACAGCTTTTGACCAGGTGGGGCTATGGAGCTCTTGCTAGCGGGTGTTCCCTCAGAGATGGTTGCAAAGCAAGGCCATTGGAAATCGTTGGTATTCCTAATTTATTGGTGCAAGCTAGAAGATCTCATTCCTGCCATGATCACAAAGTTGTATGATCCCACTCATATAGCTGAACTGAAGAATTCCTTTGAACAATTTCGTATCAGACACTGTTTGCCTTCAGCAATTTCCATAGAATAATGTACTCTCACTGTTAAACTTTGCTCATTAAATGTGATAAAACCTTTTGAAGTATCCCAAGCTTCAGCTCTGGTTTGGGGGTTCCGGCACTTGCTGCACGCCATCCCGTCTCATTGGGAGCTTTGCTCTTGGATGGGTAGCACCTGGTCTGACACTGCAGCTACGTCCTTTCAGCTGCTCAGATTTCAGGTATCCTGAACAACTGAGTTCTCGGCTTCCAACGCTTTGAGTTTGAGCTTCTGGCATCCCTTCATCCTGGTATTCATTCCGGGACCTGTTTCATTGCTGGTCTCCCTCTGCTCAACTGACAGTTCTCTCGAAGCCGAGTTCTCTCCCCCCCAAACCCAAGAAATCAAGGATTTCTTGTCTCGTATCTCAAATGTTATCCTCATTCCATTTGAATACTCTTTACATCATTTCTATCTCTTGTCTTATTCTGCAGCTTCACTTGGATGTCTTATTAATTAAAGCTATGCCAGAGTGTTCAGAGAAAAATCAGGGTCCTGGGTGGGTAAGTATGCCACAGACAAGCTTGTCATACACCATATCGGTTTTACCTCCATGATATGGTAATGTGCAATCCGTTTCAATAGACAAGGGTGAGAGATCCACTATATCTAACACACCATTTGTATGCGAAGCTCATTTTAGGAAAGTGGTGAATTCCCATTTCTCTCATTCCACTGCTCTCCTGTCAATACAAATATACTGTACTATTTGAATCAATTCGAATGGCCTGTGATGCGTGACCTTCTGGGACCAGTTTGAATGACTGAATGGCCCCAGTGTGACCAGTGCATCAGCAAAACCAAGAAGTCGTCTTTCGTGTCTTTTCGGTCTTGCACAAGATGGCAAAGATGGCAAAGACGAAAGACCAAGTGACTTTACCAAGTAAGGTACATATTCCTGTCAAGAAGGATTCCGTCTTGGCAAGATCTATCGCTGCCTTAGGAACACCGTCTTTTGTTTCTTTTTCTTTCGTGCTTCAACAGCTTTGTAGGACATGGAAAAAATGATATATTGATTTCTATCTACCACAATCAACTATAATACTAACACTATGACCATCTCCACCTCAGAAATAGTACTAGAAAATGAAACCGTGCTATATCAACTCACCACCACCACCTTGGATTCAGCATTACAAAGATGATTTGCTATTAACCCTGGACGAACATCGTACAAGGCTTGGATGGGTCCAATTCCCGCTGAGAACAAGTATAGGAGGGATGAGAATGGTGCGACTTAGATGATAAGACTATGCTAGAAATATATCAGTATATGGAATCGTCAGAAGAAAAACGTACCACAAGTTTTCTACATGCTGCTGCAGAAGGGAGAAATAAAGCTAAACAGTCTAAACCTGATGGTCAACGATGTGATGAAGAAGAATGAAAGAGCACGCACCTGCTGGCATGTCCCTTCCTGGACAACCATCATCGTGATTTCTGCAATGGCCCTCCCGGTCTGCACGCATCTCCCTATGGTTCTGGTCAGCTCATCTGCACGCACCCCTCTACAACCCTAGTCAGGCTATGCCACTTTTCCTCTCTGCTGTTAGCAATGGTGGCAGGCTGGAAGGCAATGCAAGAATCATATTTAGTACACTCAACGAGAGATACACATACCTTTGCCCATTTTCATACCACCAGTGTATGCCCAAGTGTTTGCATCTTGAATATTAATCTGCGACAGACGAGCAGCAAAGCGAGGGAGATGGTGAAGAGAGAGGTGTAGGTAGGGAATTGCAAGCTTGCCCAATCCTCCCCCTCCCCCCCAATCACGTGAGCAGGGCCGAACCAAACAGAACCATACTTTATTTTCAATGTTTACAAGTCCTACAAATTGTAATACTGTACATAGCATAAAGCTTCAATGGCAGACAACATTTTAATATGTTCCAAAGCCAAATGCAAGACTCCAATTCTTCCAGGATCAGGATACAAGACTTGTGATCGGTGCTGCCAGCAGCAATGAGCCTCCTACCAGCGGAAAAGACAACGAGAAGATGATCATCCACTTCCTTGATGTTGCCCTGCTCCCTTCGCATCCCCAGGGGGTTCTTCACCTGCACAAACCAACTCAGATGTCAGTCCTCAGGTATATACTGAGCTTATTAACATGCAAAATACCCTCCCAGATGAAGAGCCTGCTGGAAGGGTGTCTGATAGTGATCAGGAACATTCCATGAACCAGGTACATACAGTGGACTTCTATCAAGGGTGTGAGAGGCTGAAATAATGTATTCGGAAGGGAGATCATTACCGAAATAGCGAGCTACTCCTTAGCGCTCCTCACACATCCATATCTCAGTCATCAGAAGAGTTCCACAGTTACTATATCACAGTCGAGGATCCATTAGTGGGAGATAAAGAGCATGTGCAAATGACTACTCACGAGCTCTGGAAGGTCACAGGCTATCGATTCACATATGTTACCTGCTATTGCTTGTTTCATAAATGGCCGACTCAACTGGTCTTCACTACAGAGTTAAAGATAATAAGAAGATGGTGACCGGCCATAAAACACGCCTGTGGTGTTGTCAGGATGCAGATCGAAAGAAGAAATCTAAGGCCAATACCGGTGATGACACTACAAACAGGGACAACATTGGAATGGAGCGGTTTTCATGTCAAAGCAAGCTTATTGTCACTTGCAAAGTAGCCCCCGGCACTCCTGGATACAAGATGATTAGCATATAGTTCTGTCATCTCGTACAGCACACACCCTATTATGACGTGACAATGCCACCCGAAGCCTTGTCAATAATACGCCATTCACTTGAATGGAGCACTCCAAATACTCTCGTGTCCCAGATCCAGCAGACCTACCCTAATATTTCTGCCACTCAAATTCATTCGGCTTGGACAAAAATGAGCGAGCAGTTGTGGAAACGTGATAAAATGTAGCTACCTTCAGCAAAGCTATTGCTGGAAGACTTTGGACATGATGTTGATCTGTTCAATGTGCCCACCCCTGATGGTGTGGAAATGCTTTGCTGGGGTATGAGAAAGATAGCCGGCCCCTTACAGGGAAAGGTCATCGAGGTCGCCTTGGATGCTACCTGTAAGAATTCCTCGTTCCAAGAAAGGCAATCTGACTTACGAAATGTGGAGATAACACCAATTCTCGTCACCTAGAACTCTACAGTGTGTTAGCAGAGTATGACAATGCAGGCTTTCCTCTGTCATACTGCCTTCTGTCAACTGCCAAGTCAATAGACATTGGGAAACGTACTAGGGCTTTAGAAGCTTGGGCAAAGACTTTACATGACCGATACCGTGTCATGCCGAGATTTGTCCACTCTGACAAGGACATGGCCAAGATCTCCATGGCACGTACCATCTGGCCTGAGGCCAAGGTCCAGCTGTGCTGGTGGCATCTGTGAAGAGCTATTCGGGAGCGGCTGGCCAAAGCAAAACTATCAACAACACCATACAATGCGCTACAAGCGAATAGAGAATTCACCTTTATTGATGTCAACTTCCGTCCACCCGGTTCTCTTGACCCAAAGGAGTACGAAGGTGGCATCCCTGACATTGGTGTACAGCCACCTGCAAAGAAGGCACCTGCTGGACCCAATGCCTTATTCATTCATCTCCCAGCCTCCCAGTCCCAGTCTGTAGCCACCACTGTGGAAGAAAGACAAGTACCTGCGAAGAAGCATTCATATATGATGTCTGACCAGCTGGCACCTGGTGATACATCAACAGAAGAACGGCGTACCTTCTGTCCCATCCAAGATCGAGAGGGCATCATCTTGCTGGTGGAAAATCATCTGAATGCACATCCATTGATCCCAGGATACGCAGCACCAACACCACAAGGTATTCGGGAGTGGGCTGTTAAACAGATGTACCAATACTGTTATAGCCATGATCTTCGTGAGGCATGGGTATATCTATGGGAAAACTGGTACAGACCAGGTCGTTGGGAGCTCTGGGCATGAAGCGTGGTCAATGAAGTACCACGTCTCAAAACTACAATGATCATGGAGAGCCAGTGAGTCTGAATCTAATGAAACACAGGCTCGTACTCACAGGGTTCCTAGTTGGCGTCGCATCAAAAGGGACTTCCTCCATCACTTTCATAAACCACGCCTGGATCTGTTGGTGTGGATCATAATTGTCAAATTGGCGCCTACATACTATCATAAGCTGGACGTGCTTCTTAATAATGTTGGGCGATATTGAGAGCTTGCGTCGTGGCGAAAGGGATTTAAACGTGACTGGAAGAGGGCAATGAAGACCAAAATTAGCATGCCGCTGAACAAAAAGTACCGCCCCGATGCCCACCAGTGGGTTTGTACCTGCCCGCACTTCTTCAAAAGCCGCTTCCTACTATGCAAGCACCTGGTGCAGGCCGTACATCCCGTGTCTCCCATCTTCTTCCTTGAAGTAACTTGCAACTGTACATCTCCAATATAGTCCCACCGCGATCTCATGCCAAAGATTACACCGCAGCCTGCATACAGTTCAGATGCGACAAATGGACGAAGCAGCCCAGCTCCAGTCATTGACAGTGAAGATGATTCAGACAATGATCGGCTCGTTGTTGATACCTATGCCTATGCTGGCCCCAATAGTATCAGTGCCCCAGGCACATTTGAAGAGCGTTTCATGGAACACATATGAAAAGTCCGCGATTTCTGTGATGCAATGGAATACCAACTTCAATTTCGGGACCAGCGCATGCTGGATGTGGTAGAGAAGGATGGAGCATGCTTCTTCAGGTTGATTGATAGCTGCTTGAGCCAGGAGAGAAGACAGAATTCGACGAGGGGTTCAAACCCTGCGACGTGGGAGGCAGCAACAAGCAAGGCGATGTTTTATCGATCACGCCCGTCCCAGGTAGATGCGAGTACATAGGACTTTTTGGAATGTTTTTTCTCACAGTCATCACTTGCCTCATTCTTCTGTAAACATTGGCTTTTGGGCGGCCATTGTGGTGTTAGACTTAGTGATATTGAATGATAGATGTACAAGAAACTGAAAAAAAACGGGACTATTGAAATTTGCATGAAGTTTGGAACGCAGTACGACTTAACGACTTCAGCGCTCAGTCAGGTACTCGGATTGTCCGGTCCGTAATCACGTGATTGGGGGGGAGGGGGAGAGTAAGGTAAGCTGGAATTGCGATCGCGCAATTCAGATTCCGAGTCCAACTCCAACATCACGTGCATACGGACAGGTCCGGCGGAGTCTGAAAGAACTTGGCAGATTTTTTATTGCTGTTCTGCTGTTCTGCTATTCCGCCATCTACCACTGGTCCCTGGCGCAATGTCGCAACATAGTCTTGTCATGCCGGGTATGCATGGGCATTTATTTCCACTGTTTCCTCAGTTCGTCCATGCACTATTCTTACACAAATGGCATTGTTGTCATACCGGGATTGTCTGAGTCTGAAAACATGCCAAATGCGCGGTCATTTGAAAGAGACCGCCCCAATGATAAGATCCGAAAGACACCGAAGACCGGTTTGCCAAGACCAAGACTCAATCACCGAAGATAAAGATAGCTAAAAAAAGACCAAGCTGGGTGAGACCAATTCTTGGTTTTGCTGATGTGACCAAGACCAAAAATCCGAATAGCGCCTTGGGTAATGAAGTATGGGTCTCCATACCATGAAAGTAGTTATGTATTTACTACAGCTCACTAGAGGCACAATTAGGTACACAAACGACGGTCAATTAGATGCAAGCAATTACTAATCGCCGTGGAATCGTAAACTATTTTCATCTTCCTCCATGCTCTGAACTCTACACATAACATGGAGCTGCCATCGCCGTTCTCAATCCCTGCTGATATGCAAGACCTCCTACCACCCCCAAATCTCCCAATTGCACATTTTTTAATCTTTCCCGTGCCGCAAGAGGTCAAAATCTCCATGATGCCATTACCATCCGATTTTCTCGACTACAAAACTGTCCCAGTTGAGATTGGACGCGACAAAATTCTCAGCATTCCTCTACCACCTAAAAGCCTCATCACTACGTTATCAGATGTCCTTCAAAGTAATCCAACCCTCCCATTATCCCTCAGATGCCCTCACTCGTCGTCGCATGGATCCTTACGTCTACCTCTATGGAACCTCACGTACTGGCACCAGGCCCATGAGATCCGGCCATCCGGCCAAGATTGGGGTCGAGGAGAGTTGGCCCTCCGTTCAAGAACTGTCCGCAACGCCTCCCAGCACGATCGTGGAAACCTCAAACCTCAAGAAGAGCTTGTCAGAGATGTTTACGCGGCGATGCAGGTTGTAGGATGGGGAAACGTTCTGCAAGGGTTTCCTAACACAGTGGGGGTGGGCGTTCTGGTCCGGTTTTTGACAACAGACTGGCTTACCGATGAAGAGACCACCCTATTCAGGCCAGTCAACACAGCCAACATCGCTCGAGAGTCACAATGCGCAGTACAACAACGAGACATTCTTGGATACGGAATCAGGCTCCGATGAACAGTCATATGATTCAGCCATACCTGTAGCCAAAGTGATGGACCATGTCTTGACAGAACAAGTCCCTAACGGATATGTCGAGGATAGTGAAGGGATTTTAGCGCCTACAGCGTGCTCAGAGGTCCTGGACAATGGATTTGACATTGGTGGTCAGGCTGACCAAAAAGAGTGTGAAAGCCAGGCTGCAGATGCATCCTTGCGGCGTGGAAAGAGAACGCGGATCCCGAATCAGTATTATGCTGGGAAGGCTTTCTGGAAGCACCGTGACGGCGACGATTGGGAGCAGGATGGAGAGGATGGATTGACGGATTCGTGATGAGTCGGAAGTTTGCGGAATTACGTGTCCCATGTACCTGCCCGAATGAGATGCCTGTGACCTGTGACCAAGGCCCATTTTACGAATACGAATGACCCTATCGTGGCATGTGACATTCGAATTGAATGAAATAGGACAGTAGTCGGACAACGCCACTTGAGATGAACTCTTCCGTAAGGCTAGCACCGTGTCCGCCAGTTCTGACAAGGTCGATCTCAGCTCTGGATTTGACGAGCGCATCTGAGCGATCATGACGAGGAGCGAGAATGCCATTCGCAGAGTTGCCCCGGGGAACGCTTCATTCACCTGCACTTTATGGTCAGCATCATCAACGATGCCGTAGAGATATCAACGGTCACCTCATTAATTTTTCCCGCGTGCTGATAGCATTGTCATGTCATAACCGCCGTGCGAGTGTGATATCACGTACCTCATCAAACACTTGCATCTGAATTGAGATCAGAACGGAGCGTCATCAGAGGTCAATATTTGGAGGACTAACCATTTGTTCGTTTTGGATGGTATCCTAGATAGAAGCTCAGGGCAATGATTTGATGGCGGAATGGATGGTACACTAACCTGGGCAAAAAACTTGCCGAACACATCATCGAAGGAAAAATCTTCGTGGAAGACCATGAGGTGCTACATGGAGGAGAGAAGCTCAGAACAGCGCTGCCATTAGTTAGAAAGAAGCCTACTACCTTTTCTACAAATCCTTTGACCTCAACATACATGTGAATATCAAGCATCCATGCTGTACGCCAGGGCTATCGTTCTGGGAAGAACTTGGCTGTAGGGGGAGGCAAGACGCCGGAGAAGGTAAAGTTACAATACGAAGAAGCAAAGGTTGTCGTGGGACTGGAGTTTGATGCTTCGCTCAGGGTGAGCCTGACCGTCATTCTTCAGAAGAGTAGACCTTACTTCAACAATCCAGTTGCGGCGTATGAGCCTGGCATAATTGGAAGAAGGACAGAGGATTCCGAAACGAGGGGTCTAGCGCCATTCTAGGAGACAAGCATTCATATCGAGACCTTTTATTCAGGCTTCTGCGACTGCCGTACCATTTTTCCGTACGACTCTACCCTGTTGGACGCAGACAGGATAGCCCTGGGCGGAAGGGTTGCACGTTTCACACCTAATCTCTTCTCCACAATAGCGGGAGCGAACGTATGTTTTGGAGACGTACGGAGCGCCAACGGGGAGACGAAGCCTATTTGAGCGGGGAGGCTTTCTCTTTCATTTTACTCTCATTCGGACACGGTTTCCTGTTTGCTGCTTTTTTGGTTGCGCGCATTTCTTCCTTTATGACCGCTCCGGTTACATTGTGCTAGCATGCAGCTTTTTGCCGTCATATGAGCGGGTACTGTTCTTCTCACTTGGTCCTTGCGGTACAAAGACTATGCGCGTATTAGAGCTTCCACATGTCAATAAAGACGAATTCCGAATCTCCTCGGAACGTTGATGGTCCGATGCCAGCACCAAGATGATAATGTAGCTTCATCCACAATGCTTGATCGTGAGATCTTTTCATCACAAGCCTCCATAATATATCCAAGGGCGTCGCCATCGCGGTAGCACGTTATTGTCCCAGTAGCCTCATCGAGCATGGTCAAAATAGTAGGTGGAGGTGACATGATGGATACGGAGCTGAGGGACAACGTCCCGAGTATTTTTATGTCCTCCATTTTAGGATTAGCGTGAGCTGGGGTACCAAGTCGACTGTCCGTGTTTCAGCAGGCTTGTTCGGAATGAATAGTCCATAATATAATCACGACCGATAGATACACATACGTACAGGATACATCATACATTCATACTGGTACTGGAATGACATAGGCACTGTTTCTTAACTCTTCAACCCTCAACTGCTTTTGATCGTCACTTTCACGGGGTACGTACGCGCTTCCTGAACAAGACCTTGCTGCTCTGATTCGGTATCTGAATACCAGAAAACCACACTGGCGTGGGGAACTTGTCAATCTTCACGTCAAAGTTCAGGAGAACGTGGGACATGTGAGCTTTCAACTCGTTGACAGCGAAGAAGCGGCCCGGACTGCAAACAAGTATGTCGACTTGAGGACTTTTCAGAGATCTCGACCCATACGTACCATGCTGGCCGCCCATGGCCAAAGAAGACGAAATCCAGACTCGGTGCGGCCATGTGGTGGTGAATACCTTCACCTTCTTGTTTTCTCATTTCAGAGAATCTCCATGGCTTGAATTCTAATGGGTCTTCGTAATTTTCCTACGTAGGAAATGGATGAGAGGGCCCGTCAGGGCAAAGAAAACTCGTACGTACTTCATTTGTATGCGTGGACAGAGAGGCCACAACGATTTGGACTCCAGCGGGAACCACCGTCCCGTCTGAAAATACAAAGTCCTTACGGGTCGTACGCTGCATTCCGACTGTACCCAATCGTCAGAAGGGATTGATGTAGTAAACAGATTGACGACTCACAGACACCCATGTTACCGTACAGTCTCTGCGCTTCTTTCAAAAAGCTGTCGAGCTGGTTCATCTTTCCCATTGTAGATTTCGTACACCCTTCTTCTTTGATGATAGATTCCACTTCGTCACGAAGAATTTCAGCACACTCAGGGTGTGTAGCCAATGCGTACAGGGCAGTAGTGAACGTCTGTAGGCACGCAATCAGCTGTAGCTCTGTGATGCGTAATCCGACATACCATAGACGTCGTATGGATAGCTGCCATATTCAAAGAGATCACCCTACTACAATGATCCTTTACTGAGCGCCTCTTGCCATCATCATGAGTTATGTCAAGCAGCCACGAGACGAGGTCATTCTGCTGTCGTGTCAGACAAAACGGAATGAAATCAAAACTTCCTTACTGGTTTTCCCGGCCAATCTTTCCCATAAACATCCTGCTGGTGCATTCGTTCCCGCACGGTTTCGCCAAGGAATTTCTCTGCCTTGGCTATAGCACGCCTACGAGGCGTAAAGATTGGACTCAGAATCCTAATTGTATGAAGTTATAGTGCCAGTATGAACAGTATTGAGTGAGAATGACTTGCATTTTCAGGACCGTAGGGAGAATGTTGATAATACGATCGAAAGCGACAAATTTGATGGTGTAGTTGATATTGAGTTTGATATATTCGCGGTTGCGGCCTCAAGAACGAGTTTATATCAATACGGCATCGAGAGTTGAGACGCAGAGGTTACTCACAAAGAGGAAGCCCGACAAACATCCGGTTGGTCGCTCTGCATACAATTTGCAAAATAGTTTCGTGCGCAGGTATCTCGACCCAGTCTACAATTAAAAAAACGTCAGCCTGAGCTACTCAAAAACATCATTAGTCATAGCACCTTCAGTCATCGGTATGTTGTCCCTGAAAGCCGCTTTGATCTCATCCTGAACGTCTGCAAAGCAAGAGGCGATATTGCGGGTCAAGGCGCCTCGTATCACGTCTAGATGGTAAGGGTCCAGCCTGATGGAGCGACCAAAACTATAGTCCATCTAGTTGTCGTAAGCCCAATAATTCGTGCACGACACATAGCACTCACGTCTTCACTCATACCAGGGGAAGACAGTTCTTCTACTGAAGACTTTCGGATGTCATTGATTCTCTCTGCTCCGCTAACCACAACCGTCCATCTGTTGGGCAAGGGCACTTTGAATATCGATCCATACTATTCACAACGGGTCAGGTCACAGATCGTGAGACAGACCAATACACACCATTCTCTGACCTTCTTCGACGATTTCCTGTGCGTGAAAAATGAATCTGAAAGCGTCTATCCATGACCCGATGATACCAGACGACCCAGCCGTAGGAATCGATTTCAGCTGAGACAATATCAGCATGTGCCGGGACGAAGTTGGTGTAACAATTACCTTCTGTCTAGAAATCAACGCCTTTCGAAGTTGAAGCGCCAGCAGAAACACGGTGGCTAAACCAAGACTGCGCAACACTAAGGTTTTGTCGACTTGCCGCGCGAGATCGATGTATTCTTCGAGGGGCATTTTATGAATAAGGGAAACATAGAACAGGAAAGTTAGCATTTATATACGTACCATGAGAATGCAGATAAAAAGCACCGAGCTCCTCCGTCCGGGCTTAGTCATTTTGATTTGTTGCAGTTCCCGCGATCCGTGGATTGGGGTCTGTGTTGCTTCATTGAAGGTCTCTTCTACCGCTGAACGAGTTTAGGAAAGATGAAAGAGCTCGTGATAACACAACGTACCGGGTGCTGTAACGTTTGTGAAAAGCCTGACGTGTTTGGTTTTGGCTGGGCGGTGACTACTTTGGGCGAGTCAAAATAGAATCAAAGTGCAAAATGTCGGATTTTGCCTCACCTGATTATCCCATTACCTGTCACAAATTAGAATAGGCAGATGGGCCGGTTTACTGGTTCTAGTTAGAAGGGAACTTAGTATTTTACACTGTCGGCCAAGAGCGCCTGAATACAATGTACTTTGAATTTGTGAATATTCCTCCTTGCCATGGCTCTTATCCATGGCATCGGCGGCATAGATACGTATGGCATAACCGACCACACGGACATCATTCCCCGAACACGCGCTCGCCGTTTTTGGCCCAGTTACATCCACCAGTACCCCGCAGGCTGATATATCAACCACTGCCGCATACCGTAAAGCGCGATATATCAATCGCCTAGTTGTACCGTGAGTGTTTGATATATCGCCTGCAGTGGCTTACCAAAGCATCAAAAAAGATGCTATTCACACTGACCAATCAATTCGGGTTTGTCCGCTGTCCACGAAGACTTTAGCTCATTGTTATCAGCAACGTACTCGACTTTGCGTGTGAACTGTTGCGCATTCCATCCCGACGTATGGCCAAAACCAGATGCAAGATCTAATTCAAGATCTTTATTCATCTTCTTCGATGGCAAGAAGCCGATGACTGTAAAATCCGAGGACTTGGACCTTTGCGTTCCTGATATTTGACGAGGTCTATCTTTATCTTCTTGTCGCCGTCGGCTTGCATACATCTGAATTTAACTTGGTCTCATGTCAAGAAAATAAGTCAAGCGACCCTTCTTTCATCACAGACTTTGTGGCATTGCAACTCCTGCCAAGGTGCTTCGCTTACAATTGAAAGGGCCCGCCACCTCCATGTGTGGCAGTGCCCGTTCGCGGTTCATCATGGAGATCATAATTTCCACATCCTCTGCAGGGAAATCCAAGCACGGCGGTCCAGATCAAACTGGGGATGTCTTTCAAGTCGAATCGAGGTCAAGGATCTTTCGAATTTGGATATTTTTATGCCCAATTGATTGAAATGGTGATGATGTGTTTTTCTATTTCCGGCACACGAAAGATAGACAAAGACAAGGCGCACCGTTTGACACATTGGCTTTTCATCATAGGACCGTGAATATGCTAATTAAATTGTTAATCCCTGTCTGGCACCAGTAATATCAGTATAGAGCATGTACCGAAATTTCCGTATGTCCAATCAGGATCCACCATTTCAGAATAGTTCCATTGAAGAGCAGTAAATTGTGATCTTTCAGTTCAGAATAGTTCAGTCGAGGCCTGTCAACTGCGCTGCAAGACATGTAATATTTTTATTCTCATGCCTCGTCTCACAGTTCCACTGAGTACCATTGTTGGTTATGGACATTGGAATGGATTTGCCATTTTTTGAGCCTTCATCTGACAAAAATTAATTCCTTGCCGTGGCGCCTTCATGGAATAATGCAAATGTGCTTAAGAGTAGTAAACGATCATTTTCTAGTTGAAATAACATACTTACGCTCTCATTAATCCCACAATATCTGAATGGATGGACAGAGGCAAGTCAGCATTTCGAGGCAAAGGTCCGGTTCAATCAATACCCGTCCACCGAACCAATAAGATTAATGTATCGGCTTCTTCTGATCAATTCCAACCAACAATATGACCGCTGAATCGTTGACTGTTACCACCACCTCGCGTTGACCTCACCGCTTAAAATTGCCTCTCATTCCCCAGTTCTTTGAAGCATGACTTACCAACATATTGTCATGGCTTTTTGGTTTTCCCGACTTGTCGGATGATATCTTGATAGTGATAGTAGGAGTGACATCTTAGATTGCGCTTAGATTTGTAGCGAGGAGCAAATCTTATAAGGCAGGGAGAAGGTGTGTCCAATACATCTCTATTATAGACATTTCAGATGATGATCATTACAGGGCCTATACCATGCTTTCCTTGTGCCACAAATGGAGGTGTGAGATGTCGCCTCAGCCTGAGTACTATGTCTGCTTTCACAGCTTAATGTTGACCACACCCATCAGACTGCATACTATGGTAAGCTGTGATAGTTTTATTGTCAGTGCTGCTAACACATTGATACTGAGACACAATCATTAGAGATACATCCATCTGGCTCCTGGCTGAATCGCCCCTGCAACGGTATTGGTACTGGACATCGCTCCCATCTATTGACCTCAGGTCTCAGTAGTAATGCCATCGTACATACCACATGTACCTTTGTGATACAAGCCACCTGTTGTCGATTCCCTCATATTTTGACTGAAAACCAATAAGAACAACATACAGAAGGAATTCTGGAGCTTATTTTGCATGCTTCGGATGCTCACTAAAATAATCCGGCGGAGACATGCCTTCTGATCGTAACATGACATAAATTCGTGATGGCGCACGCATGAGGTCACTTCTAGTGTCAGAAGCAAAGCCCGTTGGCAGGTAGCCAGTGGGTAGTGGGGGCCAACGATGGGCAAGGATAGGCCATACACGCGAGCTCATTGGAGCTGATATATCAAACAGTGACAGTACATACAGTGCATTGATATGTCATGATTATGTATAAGATACATATATTGATATATCAATTTGTTAGGTACCCTTGTTACATCGGCCCATCAGCTGCCCATCAAATTCGTCATGCCACATCATCTGCTTGTTGTCCCACACGACGAGCTCGCTTATATCCCTCTATTCTCACCCAAAAATAACAGGAAAATGCGCAATATAAATCAAAATATGATATACATGAATTGCTGTGTTTAATCATTCAATATCTGCACCATAGTCTCAACATCAGCAATCTCATCAATGTCTGGCAGGCATGGCTCCATGGCAACCATATCAAACCAGATGGCCATGCGAACACATGGTGTTACAGGGTACCTGCCTACCCCCAGAGCTCTACAGCGCACAAACCATACTTCCCATACCTTTTCTGTCCCTTCCTTACCATATGGTCCATACCACATTCAGAGTCCCTAAGGCCAATATTGTTTACAATCGCAATGCAGTTGCACAAATAGTATTGTAAACAAGCCTGTGGGATGTGATTGTATACAATCATGAATCTCCTTGTAAACAGCCACGAAACCTGGTCAGCTTGTCGCCCAGCTGCTTTGCCGATATCATGTGACCCAATCCTTGGCCCAGGGAATTTTTTGGTCCTACCTTCTCTCAAACCCTGCCTCTCTAGTCGTTGTTGCCGTTGCGCTCACTGTGCCCCCTGCACACAAGCTATGACCTCATATTCCTGCTATGTTGTGTTCCTGGCATCACGTCCTACCAGTTGATCCCCTGCACAAATCCCAATCTTCGAAAATCAGGAAAATCCGTCCATCAGTGCCTGCCTGCATCCTTCACCGGTCACCTCTTAAAGGTACCTTCCTTCTGTTCCTCGATGGTGCCACCTATTTTGTCTTTCCCTGACATATGGAGGGACATATGTCCCTTTTGGCGCTCCATTTTTGCCTGGCTTGCTCTGTGCACCATGTTTCATGTCCTATGCTCTGCTGGTACCCTCTTGACTGGATCTCTTGTTAGTTTCTCTATTATTCCTGAAATACCTTCCACAAACATACTGACACTCGCAGAATATTCTTGGGAAAGTGTATCGTTTCCATGCAGGTGCTACTTATCTGTCGCACCATTGCCTTCCTGTCTTCGCCAGTTTTCGTTCTTTGACCACCCCTTTGACATTATCTGCAAATCTCCCCCAGCCCTCCTCTCCTTCCCGGATGTTACCGAGTGCTATTTGAGCGACCTGATGTTGTCCCTGTTCAGATTGAATTGTGGTTGTAAATGCACCATGGTTGTAAATGGAGTTGTGGTTGTCAATGAAATTGTGATTGTTCATTGTACAATGGGTTGTGAGTGTTTTTTTACAGTCACAATGTAATGTTCCTGATGCTATCTCTAGTCCTTTATCGATCCATCACGTATCCTCCCCCTCTTTCCTTCTGCATACCTCTCATCTCTCACCTAGGTTCGTTTTATTTTATCTTTGAAAAGTGCTTGCTCATGAAGCATTTACCCGCAGATCAATGTTGCTCTTAAGAATCCCCCAATACCAGTATGTTCATCAACCAGTGTTCTCAACCAGACCTGACCAAAACCCACAGATGTCACCGTGAAATCATTCATTGCCCTCTCCCGGTTCCTCAGTCTTTTACCCCCTCACTCCATAGAGACTGTTCTGCCCCCATATTCCATCAAAACTTACCTCTCACCATATTGTTGTTCCACTGCAAAGCACATAAGTACACCAGTCAACTCAGTCGGTCCTGCGCTGGTGAAGTTGTTGAACGTGTATGGGAGTCACACAGATGTGGAGAAGCTGCAGAGAACTTTTGGGCCGTAATGTGTCCAGACAGACTTGAGGCATATAGTTCGAGGACTCCTGCCATCACCATTTGTTTGAAATTGTGACTTTAAGTGTGTCGCTTCTCTGCCTCCGTTATTCCCTTGCCTGATGTTCTCTCCTAGACATATCTCAATAATGATATCAAGGTGTGTGAAAGCAGTAAACCTAGCCAACCATAGTTGACACAATTATGTCTTTGTATGATGTTGTATACCAGTATCAATTTACTCTTATGAGATATCTATCCATCCTATTTTACATGAATTATGAAAAATTGAATATCTCTAACTTTGACACTAGTGACTAAGGCAACATATGCACAGTGTGTTCATCATAACAGTGTGGTATTGTGTGTGAGAAGTCGCTATTACATAGGCTTACTATGTCCCCATTTCGCCAACCTATCTTCATCTAACTCCTCAGTAGCCCGCCTTCAACTCACCTTCCCACCCTTCAGCTGTTTGAGACATTGGCTCACATCGTCCACCATCACTTTCCATGTCGGCAAATCTGGATCTACCAGGCCCCACCAGCACAATCCCAACAGTATGTTACTAATGCCCAGCTTTCCACCTTTACGTATGGCACTTAGGGCACACGAATAGTCCGGCAATGGTAAACCCGAATCTGTCTGCCTCCACTTTGGCTGTACTGACATCCACCATCTGACCATATCCTCTGCAAACTGGGCTATGTCCTCTTTGGACCAGTTCAATGGTGTGTAGTGTGCACGATTTCTCAAGAGCAACCAGCTACTGAGGATGGAGGGCCATGCTTTAGACAGCAATTGCCCACTCTGAAAGTATTTGATTAGCTCAAGTGTAAGACACGACTTAAAATGGAAATTCCTACATCATTGGTCGTTGTCATGCCTTTGAAAGCAAGCCAATGCTCAACACAGCTGCGTCATTCATCTCCCAGGTCATCGGAGAGGAGCTCTGTTTCGGTCCGTTGGTGCCAAACAGGATCGTCAGGCTGCTGAGTGATTTTACACTGTCATACTGGACGTTCATCCCCTTCATCTGAAGGCACCACATTCTTGCTGTGCTGTACATTCTCCTGGTCCATGGGCACCGGCTCTTTCTGGATGTTTTTATTCTGACCCTGATCCTCCAATAGCTCGCGTAGCTTGCCATCCTGTCTCTCAGGTGACCAATCACTCACCTCAGTATTGACTGAAGGTATAACCGTATCTGAGGATGCAACACTCATGGATGACCAAGGCATTGACAGCGACTTCAGCAATTCGGCCACATTCAAATTGGAATGGCCCGTGTCGAAATTGCTGGACAACGGAGTAGAGGAAGTCTGATTCTGCAGTCTGTCAGCAGATGGCGACGCAGATAACAGCGAAAAGTCCAATCCAACAAAGGTGGGTGATTCCTTGTTCCCTCCATTGAACCTGTTCAAATCAACTGCACCATTGCCATAGACACTCGTGCCTCCTACTGCGTCATCAAACTTCTCCATTGATGTGTCAAACTTGAACATCGAATCATTTTGCATTTCCCATCCTGGAACTGTGTCCAATGATGACAAAAATACATCAAGGCTGGACCCAATGGGTGGTGCAGACAAGACTGAAGAGCTACCCTGCCGCAACACAGAGAAGTCCAGCCCACCACAAGGCAGCAGATTAACATTGGCGGCGGCAATGTTGGCGGATGGAGTAATAATTGGCCCAGTCTGGAATGCAGAGAAGTCGAAATCTCCAACCATGGGAGCTGCGGGGTTGGAGGTGGGCTTGTTGAACGGGGCTACTGGATTCTTGAAGGCAGCAGACCAGTCTAAGGTGGAGGCCATGTCTTTGTTCCAAGGAGAACCGTTACTGGGAGAGGCTGATGATGCAGTAATTGCGGCTAGGATATCCTGCATGTTGCCTCCTTCGTCTGGCAATTCTGGAAGGATTTTGGCTGCCATGTTTTTCCCCCCACTATCTTCCCTGTTTGTCCAGCGGCAGAGATGGCTTTTTCAGGTTGTGCGGCAATTGGCAGAGGCAGTGCAGGCGCTGTGTTCAGTTCACCAATCAGTGGAGACTCTATGGGGATAGAAATGTTGCTCCCAGATATGCGAGTCATACATTCATCAAGTGCTAAATCATGGTGAGCATCAAAAATCAGGTCCTCCTTGAAAACTTGGCTACTCACGGATAGACTGATGAACATATTCGATGAATGGCGCCACCACGGCGTCGTAAAATGGTGGATAGCTATCCATAAAACTCAAACCCTCTGTCTGTTTGCCAAACTTGACCCTGCGAGGATTTTTTCAAAAACATTTCGATATCATTAGGTGCAAACTCACACTACAGGCATGATAGTGCCATCGGATCGACATGGATCACAACCTGCCATCACGCAAAAACCTTGGAAATGGGTACGCGATATATCACGGTGCCTTAGAATGCTGTCGAGTGCCTGTGGTAAATTGTCCAAGGTTCTGTGACAATGACATCAGTCATTTTGCATCCAGTTCTGGTGGTGTATCACTTACTGATAGATTTCTTCCTGGCTTAGACTTGCTGGATTGACAGGAGCCTGCACCTCCGCCTTGGCTTGAGCAGTCGAGGCTTTGGATTCCTTGACTAACTCCATTACGTGCTTCTTCACCTCCTCCAGCTCACACTGATAAAGCTTCATGCCCAATGCTTTGCGGATGTTCATGATCTTGCTGGGGGACAACTTCTGACTGACTTCTGCTTCACCCGCCGCTCTCAACTTTGTGATCGCTTCATTGAATTTCTTGCTGGGCGTCGCAAAATGCTTGATATACGTTTCCAATGGGGTCAGTCCCCATTTCCTACCCTCAGAAGCAGAACCGACAGCGACTCGAGATTGGGTAATGACTTCTTTACTCCATCTGAGAGTCCACTGCTTATTATAAAAGAACCACAACATGGACTGGTACCAACACAAATTAATTGTTGTGTTCAGAATGAGTAGGGTCAATGCCATTTGAAAGCGGCGTCGTACATACATTTTCTTTCTTCTTCAGAGCTTCTGCCTGTGCCTCAGCCGACACACCAGCAGGTGGGGGAAACATGTTGAAATATGCCTTGTGGACCTTTGGCCAGAAATTGACAAAACACCCGCTGGCTTGGTATTGCTCGAACTCTCCAAAAAATGGCTCGACCACTTCTTTCTCGGTGTCTGTCAAAGCCATCTATTTTCCCGATCAGTATCTAAATCTGAAATCTCTGATAATTAATCACCTTTGATTCCCACAAAATAGACTTTCAGGTGGGTAACCTATATCGGTGCAGTGGTATACATTTTGATGATCGGACAAAGCCATGATTTCTCACATTTTCCTGAGCAACTGTACAGTTCCTCCCAGGTATTATTTAATCCCAGCTGTCCACCCAGCTGGCACTTCAAAAATTACAGCAAATGGCCATCATCATGGGCATCAATTCAGCATCCCTTGAGGAAATCAAAGCCCTCGTTACTCTCTGCCTCGAGCGACTTGAGCGATTGGTCGGTAAGTACCATGTGCAAATGTTATGTTATGCGGCTATCAAATTGATCTCGGATTTTAGATCCTGCAACACCGTCGATGGCATCAGGTAAGCTTTCCCCCTCAACTCTGTTCCTCTTGGTAATCCTTAGTTTAGGGGATGGCAATGCCACCGCCCTGGTTCCTGCCCCTGATGGACAGGCTCAAAAGATTGGTACTTACCACTCAAATTTTCCTCGTTGTCATTCTTGACTAACATTTTCAATGATAGATGGCTTAGTGATTCCCCCAGGTGCTCGTGCCACTGTTCCCTCGGAGCCATTGGTTGCTAGCTCTGAGGCGAGACCAGAATCCGTCCATCCCTCCACATTTAACTGTCAGCTCTGTGGCACTGTCAACAATCCCCCTCCTCATGAGCCCTACCCCTACTACACCGTCACCAAAGGTCTGGCTGTGGGTGTGGTCCATGGAGTGTAAGTTCCATAATCCCATTCTATGAACACATCACTGATGTTCTTTTTCTAGATCCAATGTTTTGCCGCTGACTTTAAGGGTCTCCAGCTCTCTGTTCACTAAGGGTCCAGGAGAGCAGGCAGCTGTCACCCAATTTAACGAGGCCCTCGCTCTGGGAACAGTCAAGGTCTTAGCACTGTCCCTGAAGTAGTATACTGTATTTAGTCATACGCATCACTTGTATTGCCTACAAAAATTATTACGTGTGTTGTTTTTCCCTTCAGATTGGGTTGAGATCAGTCTGTGATATCTCTGCAGTACTTATTTAAGGACTTGAAATTGCGGGCTGGGGAAGATCTGGTAGATTTGAAATATGGCTACTAAAAAGATTACAATACAAAATGAATCTCTGCTACAATTGATACATCAGTTGATGCTTGCAGTGAAGTTTAATTAACTCTGTGGGGTCATTGATCACTTCAATCTCGAGTTCCGCAATCCAGCCTCCCACCATAGTCACCTCAGCTGCCAAACCATCAGCCTTCAGGTAATTTGCACTGTAACCATCGATATTCAGAATAGCATCCATGCAGCGCATGGCATGTGTGCTGAGCACATCCATCTCCTCCATACGAGGCTCGAAGACACTGTCCTGGCTGTCATCATATGTCCCGTCCTGTCTGAACAAGAAACGGAATTCCCAGTAGACACGTTCAATATATTGCGCCTTGGGACAATCATATGACTGGACATTGTTTAGATCCTGTGTGCCAGTGTTTCGCTCAGCCGGAATTCGCCGGTTGAGGAGTGTTGCCAACTGTCCCTCCAGGGTGTTACTGCAATGCAACCAGAATGAAAGATTTCCTGAATCAGGACGGACCACCACAGATTCCTGCGGGCAAGTAGGAGGCTCTTTTGGAGTTTTCTTGCAAAGAGGCTGAGACATGGTAGACTCGTTGGAGTCAGCTGACCAGGTCACTAGCCTCACTAGGTGACGCTGTTCAAGGATGATCTCACGATTCCTGAGAAGGATTTTAGCTTGTAATGGTCTTTGAAAACTTTTTACTTACTTTTGGTAGCTCTGTGCGCTGTTACGTGCATGAGCATGTTTCTGCTCATCTGTGTGCTTTTTCGGCATGCGCTCTCTAGTTTCCAGCCCATCAGATAGAACTTCGTAGAGCTTTGGAATTACATACAGTTTCTTGGTTCCTTGATACTTCTCCATGAGGCTCGCTAAAATTTGTTCGTGGTTCCTGTGCAGTAACACTTGAGAACAAAGAAAAAAAACATATAGGAAAGGTGCGAGCAGCCTACCTGGAGTAATATGTATGGCTTTTGGCCCAATTCTGGAGAGTCCTAGCGTCAGGCAAGGTATTGTGCACAGTTTGGAGGGATGCCATGAATGCCACGGAGAAGATGATACCTGCCTAACTCCGAGAGTTAGCGCTGCGACGGTCTGACTCCCCTTTCATTTCTTACCAGCCTCATTAATTAATTCTTGTGCCCTCCCCAAGGACCACAGAGTATGGCTTGATGTTCAATGTGCTAGATGCTGATTTGATTAAATTTCTGGCTGAACTTTGTGGGTGAGTAGTCGGGAACCTCAGAGCAGTCCTATATCATTAGTCAAACTCACAATCTATACTCAGCTAATCCAGCTACAAGCTACAAGGTCAGTCTGGTGTACATCTGACATTTCTTACCACAGGTGATATCTGTGGCTCCACAATGTGCTCTTCCTCTACAGACTATGGCTTGGCTCAAAAAGTCGATGACAACCACCAGATTTGACCATAACAATGGTAGG
Organism: Armillaria altimontana; assembly: GCA_022818075.1. Lineage (NCBI taxonomy): Eukaryota > Fungi > Basidiomycota > Agaricomycetes > Agaricales > Physalacriaceae > Armillaria > Armillaria altimontana. The sequence continues at coordinate 324,944 of JAIWYR010000038.1, forward strand.
CAATACCGTTTGAGTTTATAACCTGGCGTTTCAACCCGGCGGTGTCTGATTTTTCTTACCTGTAATGTTCTCTGTGGCACCATTCCTGCATATGCTCCTATCATGAAAGAAGCGCCCTTGTTCAGAGAAATACAGCCAAGACATTGATATTGACAAAGACTGGGCCGAGTCGACACACAACAGTGTTCAAGTTATGTTCAGCTCTTTGTACTCGGACCAACATCCAACTTATCAAACTTGCCAAACATAACCACATAGTGACTTTCTTTTACTGACACGACTCTGTATGCTCAATTTACTCTACGAATTGGTTGCATCCCGTTGATGAACCTATAGACTCCTGCGGGCAGAAAACACAAGACCTGTAACGGCAAGTGTAACCAAACACAGAATCTGAAGGCAGGTTCTAGCGAGTCTAGTCTTGCACCTCCGTGTGGTGACTATAGCTTCCTGGTGGTGTAGCAAAGTATTGCTACGCTTTGTTATGATTCTCTGAAGGCTGTTCAGAGGCTCAAAGTATGTACGCGAACTTTCCTGGATGGGAAGAGATGCGTAAATGTGGATGTATGCTGAGCGGGGGTGACCTAGATGCGTCGCGAACTATGTGGTGTCGGAATCCTGGCTACGGTTCCGGTAGAATCTATTCTCCTATGCTCGCGTGCTTTTTCTTTAGAGAAACGCAGAGATGGAGCTGGCTTATCTAGAGAAACTTTGAATTAGTATCGTTCCTAACTTATAGGAACAGTATGCTGTTGGTGTTAGAGACTAAAAGATCGGAATCCTAGCTACGGATTACCCTTTGAAGTCTTCAGGTATGCAAATTTATGAGATGAGAATGACAAACAAGGCGGTCTTTTTAGGATATCCTTATTTGTGTTTTGGATGAGAGGATGTGAATCAAGTTATTTAACACTTGGTAGCTAGCGAGTTTAGAGAAACTTCGCAAAGTGTTATATCTCTTAAGAACGTAGAGATATTAACTTTAATTCGCGTGTATTGGGTGGTATGTGTGGTGTATGTATCCTCCAGGGAGAACTCCCCTTTCTATCTACTGTCCGTCATCTTTTTATACTACAGAATGGTACTTGCTCAGTAAGTGAACTTTTACCTTGGCTTAATAACCGCAGTACAAGATTTGTGAGCATAGCGAACTATTTGTAACCGCAGTTTACTATGCTACGTGCTCTTTCTACTGTGCATACTTATTAAAACTTCGCGTAGCTTATTAAAACTTCGGAAGGTTTACTAATCTACTTACTACTTACTCATCCGTAGTTAATGGCTCACTAATCCCTGCTATATTTCTAAGCTGTAGAGGCGTATCCATATGGTTCCTTGAGAATCCGTAGCTATGCATAGCCTACGCATAGTTAAACCGCGTGACCATATGGCTCTGTCCATGTGCGAAGGCCTAGAATAATGACACGTGTTTAATTTACTGTGGAAGGATTGGCAATCAATGTGCCTGGAGGCACAATGACTCATAGATATCGAAGTGAAAGTTCGTGTGGAGTGGGAGATTGAATATGATTTGACCTGTGCCGGACTTGCAACGTTTGGTTTACTGAAAGTCCGCGTAAGGGAGATAGGTGATAAATTGTAAGTGGTGACCGCGATTTCAGAGCGCACAGAGCCTGGAGGCTCATCATCTCCCCCTGACTTTAATTTTTCATTGAATTGCCCTCATATTTTCCCACTGTTTGCTTCTTTCCGATATTTCCAACTGCAACTAGAATTCTGTTGCTAAGTGCACGCTTCTCAGTCCAGATTTGGGCTGATATGTGCCTGGTCATTCTTCCGATGATGCGATAGAATCTTGCACGGTTTTCGCTGCAAAGTTCTCATGTAGCGCTGGAATGGTTCGCGAACTTTTGGCCTATGTTCTTTGTTTTAATGCCATTTTTGTCGTCGGTGTCGGTCATGACTCGTGCGTTGTTTTCGAAGTATAAAAGGTCGCTGACTTTCACTTTGAATCTCCACCAGCGCCCACAGTTCCAACTGTCTGCGTACTTTCAGTAGCATAGTTTTTACCATAGTCTTCCATAGTTTTTACTATGTCTGCTTCCCCTCCTCTCCGTCCTCCTTTCGCTGAGGCGTTAGCTACTCTTCGTTACTGCCTTCTTCATCCCGCTGAGAGTTCGGATGCAGCCATGCACTCGGATGTGTGGGTTCGCTCCGTGTTTGTGTCTTGGAGACGGTTGCATACTGCCTGGATCTATGGCGAGGAGGGCTTTTTAGACGATAGGAAGTGGATGGCGCTGGAGGGCCAGATCTGGGGCTTGTTGGCACAGATCAATCAAGATCTCGTCAACGATTACTGCGATGAATATAATGATCTCGTCGCAGAGGCCATAAGTCTTTTCTTTTCTTTTTCAAACTTTTTGGACTGATTTCGAACTTTTTCAGCTAAAATGTGGCGTCAACATCGAGCCTATCGAGATGGAAACTGATTCCGAGTCTGAAAAGGCGCCGTCTCCTGCTCAAAGTCCTGAGCCTAGGATTGTGACTCCCTCGATGCCGCACACGCCGATTCCCGAACCTCGAAGTCCGACTCCTGTCCCGCCACCGCCGAAGAAGTATAAGTTCGGTCCCAAGAATATTAACGGTATGCGAACTTTTCTTTTCTGTTTCATTTTCTGATGCTATTTTCTTGTAGATGGTCCGGGTTTTGGATTAAGGCGTAAGCAGGTGGAAGTATGGGTTCCTCGGCTGCCAGCTGGGTTTCGTGCGCCTCCGCCTCGTATTCCTTCGCCTCCCATTCATTTTCCTTCGCCTTCGCCTGCTCCTCTGATTGCTAGTTCTAGTCGCCTTCGCAAGCGAATTTTGTGTAAGTTTTTATTTCCGAACATTTTAATTTTCCGTTGGTTGACGAAGTTTCATAGCTTCGGATGAGGAACAAGCTTCCCCTTCCAAGTCTCGTCGTCAAGCTCCATCGCTCCCTCGCTTGACTCGCAAACAAAAGCAAAAGGGTCGCGCCCCTGCTCCTTGTAAGTCTTTACCTTGATTTTTGAACTTTTTATTTTGTTCTGACTCCGAACTTTTTAGCTGCTCCCAAAACTCTCACTGGTCGTCCTCGCAAGGTTAAGGAGGAGACCGCTGTCGTGGTTCGCAAGCGCGGGGGTTTAGGTGAACCCATCCCGAAGAATGCTCGTGTCGTGGCCAGCGAGGATTTATGCCCCATGGGCCTTCTTGTCCCGGATCAAGATTTCGGGGATTACGTTGGCTGCCAAGGCGCCTTTTTCAAGAGGGAACTGGCCGGTAAGGTTGGCCACTTTGTAAGTTCTTTATATTTTGTTTCCGAACTTTTCTTCTGACTCTTGGATTTAGATGAGTGTACCTTGTGACGCTTGCAGCAAGGCCCACGCTCAGTGTCGTAGTGTTCGCTCTGGTTCTGCGAAGTGTTTTCGGTGCACCATTCACAAGCATGATTGCGTCATGAAGAACCAGCCCTATGTCAACACTTTGGAGCCAGTTTTTATCCCCGAAACTCGTAAGTTCCGAAATTTATGTTCACACAGTTTTTCTGACTTTTATCTTTGTAGCTCTTGTTACCGAAATCCAGGGATTCCTCAAGAGTCTTCGCCAGGAAGGCCGTCAAATGAACAACTCCGACGGCAACATCCCGTCCCTTTTTCTGGCTAGCCATCTTGATAACATTGAGTTGGTTTCTGAACTTTTTGAAAAGGGAGTAGTCAAAGGCGAGGTGTTGCTCTATATGGAGGCTGAAGAGGCTGGTAGCGACGAGGATCTTGACGCGGAGGGGGAAGAAGATGAACTCCAGGGCGACGAGTAATTTGTAGTATCATCACGTAGTATTTACAGTCTTTTGGACTTAAAACAATCTTTTGTTGTACCCCGTGCCTTTGGGCATATAGTTTTTGTTGTTGTATGTACCGCACTCAAAGTGCAATAAATATTTCACATTTTTGACTTGTATTTTTGTGTGATTTTGAGTGGAGTTTCCTTAATAAGGGTTTCGAACTTAAAGTTCACGTCCCCCATTAAAGGTCGTGACGTCATATACTTTTCACAGTGACTTTTGCGTGATTTCCGGTCTTGGCATAGTTTTGCCAAGTCCAAATTTCCCAAAATAGCTTCTTTGATATGTCAGAGGCATGGATGCTGTTTTCATTGGCCGGTGCCTTCATCATGTTTCTGAGGTATAACGTAGTCATTATTTTGTTACTGATATCCTTTTGTGCAACTTCTCTTTCACCAGTTATTTTGGTATAGCCTGGATCAGGGAATATCGCATGTTTTCTTGTTTGAGTAGGGTGTTAAAATTTTGTGTTTTCTGGTTGGTTTTCTTTCATGAATTGGCGTATTTTTATGTTCGAGTGAATGTGTGGTGTACTACGCGGTGTTTTAACGTGTCACAACATAGATACCATGTCCCCTCCCCCTGACTTTAATTTTTCAATGGTTTTGACCGTCGAAAAATCATTCATTGCTAAGGATCAATGATTAGGGATAGGTATGATGTCGGGTTGTGAATTTTTGGAGCCGTGGCTTGTACTTTGGGTCCCTGTCCTTCCATCCGCAGTGATGCTTAGAATTTACAAGTCCGCGATGAATGTTGAATCAGCCGTTTTGACCCTACGCGTACTTTTTCTTTCGTATAAAAGGGTGGAAAATTCGCTAGGCTGACTTCAACCAGTCAATGACTGTTATTGTCTTTCCTCCTAAACCCCCCGCCTTGTCTGAGCTCGTTGCTCGACTTGAGCGTCTTGTCTCTCTCAACCTTCCCAAAAGTTCTTTGGCTCAGGCCGTCAAGGACTGGTTTCGCAAGTCAAAGGATATAGAGGTAGCATCCTTTTTATTTCGCGTTTTGCTTTTTATTCTAACTCTTTAGACTCTGATTTCTATCCATTACGCGGATTTTCGTGGCAACCACCAGTTCAAGCGGTTATCGACCTGTACTAAGCATTTCCTATGCCTCCATGGTTTCTACGCCGAGTGGGCTCAAATGTCAAACCGGCATGGAGCTCGAGTTTCATTCACTTCTCCCCGTTTGGCTGCTGTTTCTAAGGCAGCGCAGGCTGTTATTGAATGGATCGAGGAGATGCCTCCTGTGGCCTCTACTTTTGACAGCGACGTCAATATGGGATCACCGGCTTAGGGCGATGGTTCGTCTGGTTGGGGAAAGTCTTCCTGGTCCAATGCCGCCTCTCGACCCTCCTCTGGTGAGGACCATGCTTCTGGAACTCAGACTCCAGATGGTGAGGTGCAACAGGCAGAGCCTGATAGTTCAGACTCAGACCCTTGGGTGCGTATTTTCTTTCTAAATTTCGCGTACTTGACTTAGTGAATTTTATTTTCCAAGGTCCTTCGCCTAAGGGTGACTGGAGCCAGCCGCCGAACATTGAAGATCTCGCCGCCAAGGAAGGAACTTTGAAGGACGCACAGACTATTGCTGACAAAGTGTCTGAGCGTGTTCCTCCTCGCGTCCCTTTCGAGGGTCAACAGTTTGGTGCGAACTTTTGTGCCTTCTGTGATGGTTCCCCTTGTCATTCTCCTCATGAGTGTCCTGCACGATCCGCTAAGGTAGCTTGCGAACTTTCTCTTTATTTAGTTCGCGTGTTAATGTTCTGGCTCTTTAGGCTCATCGTCCTTGTTTATCGTGCCTGGCCAAACACGAGGAGTGCACCTTCCTTGGTTTGAAGGTGGAGTGCACTAATTGTGCTAGGCATTGGGGCCGAACTTGCGTAGGAGGTGTCCCTGACCGCAACGTACTGTCTTTCCCCTTTGTTGGGGAATCTGACGAGGCTATTGATTCCATGATGGCCAAGATCGATTCGATGACATTGTCTACTGCTCCGTACGGTCCAATCGGAGGTGAGTTCGCTAGTTTATATTTTGATCCTTAGCTAACTTTTTACTCTGTAATGATAGCCGGTGCGAGTACGTCCAAAAGTTCGTGTGCTCAGGAGGTCGAGGATTCTGCGCGTGCTTATGCTGCGTTGAATTGGCGCCAGTTGACCTTTGATGGTCCTGAAACCTTAGCGTCTCTCGTGGCTTCTTGCGATTCCTTATTCTCCAGGATTGAGGTTAACACGCATGAGCTGTTTGCTCTTTTGAAAGTTCGCGCTACCCTCACGTCCGAGTATCGCATCGTTCGGGCCAAATTGGAAGAGAAGCGTGCTGATCCCAGTAACACTTTCGGCCCCCCTCTTCCTTCTCCTGTTTGGGCTCGCAAGAGTTCGAAAGGTAAGGGTGCCTCCTGGTGGTAAGCGCTCGACACGTAGTTTTAATTTCGAGGCCATGGACCTTAGTTACGTGTAGTTTCCTTTATCCGTATTTCCTTTTCATGTTGTTCAACCAACGTCGTAGTACTTTTTAGCATGTAGAGACCGTGTATTGTTCAGTAGATCCCCCCCCTCACAATTATATATAGCTTGCGAAGGGATTCCACTCCCAAACATTGGTGTGATTAAGCAATTTCCGCTTCGTTATGGTCTCCTTCATCATCAGGTAGCTCGTCCAATGTATCTTCTTGATTGGAGTCAAACAACTGTTTCATTCTGGCCTCGGGGACATCAATGATTGTGTTGATATCCGGAAGATCTATCTTTTGCCACGCAAAGTACGGATTCAATCGATACGCCGCTATTGGTCTAGCAAACGTTGAACCGTCTAGTTCGCACAAGATATAGGCTCCGCCCTTGTTCCATCCTAGAACCACCAAGGGTCCCAAGTATTGGGGGCGCATTTTCCTATTCAAGGCCTTTTCTATTTGCGTATTTCTCATTAAGACTAGACTTCCTTTTTCGAAGTTAAAGTCTTTAATAGAGTATTGATAGTCTTCTTCAAACTTTACGGCCGCACGTCGCCTGGCTTCGTATACTTTTGATTTAATGCATTCTAAATCTTCGGATCGTTTTTGGAGGCTGATTGCTCATCGCACAATGAGTGAAGTGGTGTTTATGATGTTATTAGGTGGGGGCATTAACCAAGTGGACTCCACGATGTCGAGTGGTAGTAAAGGTTCGGTACCCATGGCTGCAAAATACGGGGAGCAGCCCATCCGTCTTCGCATAGTTATCCGGTCTGCCCAGAATACTGAATATGCATTTTGACTCCACTTCTTTTGATCTCCATCCGATGCTTTGAATAGTCCTTGTCTGACATCAAAGTGTGGCCTTTCAGCTATTCCATTGGCTCGCGAATTATAACCAGAAATTCGGATATGATTAATATGATATTTCTTGCTGAGATAGCCTATGGCTGCGACGAAGGCTTTGCCGTTATCGGTTACAATTTCCACCAGAGCTCCCCATCGACACAGGATATCTTCGAAAATCCATTCCCCTATCGTGCGCGCAGTTTCTCTTCGCAAACACCTAAACTCTGGGTAATGACTCATGGAACAACGCCCTTGCACAATATATTTGTACTGTCCAGACATAGGCATGATCATTGTGTCCATGTACATTTTTGCGAATAAAGGTGCGGGTACTGCGACAGTTGCCGGCAAGTATATTTGCCTAGTTTGACGAACTTGACATAAGTGACAAGTTCGTACATACCAAGCAATATCAGCCTTCATGTCGGGCCACCAGTAGCGTATTTTGATTAATTCGTGGGTAGCATAGAATCCCTTATGCGCTACCTCATCATGATATGCTATCATGATTTCCATTCGCTTCGACTGGGGTATGACAAGCTGATGTTTGCCTTGCAAATTTTTATGCCAAAGCTTATCATCTTTTTCGAAGAAATTCATCGCGTAGTGCATAAACTTCGTGTAGTCTTCCTCGTTGTATCCAGGTGGCCACTCTAACTTGATATGCCATCGTAGGATATATTCGAGTCTTTTGTCATGTAGAACTTGTTGTGCGGTGCGGGGCACATCGTCATATATGAGCGAACTATTTAACTCTTGCGAACTTTCCGTATCTCCTGCAGTTATCGAGAATATAGAGTGGATTTGCGAAGTTTGAATTTGTAGTAAACCGTAGTGGGTATGTAGGAAATCATCCATTCCATCTTCTGGTGGCGGTAGATCCCCTTCTTGAGGAGGTCTTCGTGATAGTCCATCTGGTCCATGTCTAGTACCGGGGACATGTACTAGCACGAAGTGAAAGGACAATATTTCAATAATCCAACGATTTACCGCTGCTGATGGTGCGATATCCGGGTTTTTAAGCATTCCTTTGATTGCGCTTGCATCGACTTCTACCACAAAGGTCGGAAGACCTATAAGGTATAATTTGCAATTGCCTAATGCTCGGTATAGCCCATATATTTCTCTTTTGGCTTGCGAATAGCCGCATTCGCGAGGATTCAATGTAATCGATCCAAATCTCGTGAAGTTTCTGATTGACGGATCGTCAGGGTTGCATTGAGCTAGGTAGTAGCCGACGGCTGCCGGTCCCGTATCGACTGCGAGTATTACGGCTCCTGAGGAATTATAATTTATCGGTTTTAAAGCCGGACTATTTCGCACAGCTTGTTTCAAATCTTCTTGTGCCTGTATTTCCTCTTTTTCGAATTTAAATTCCGCATCCTTACGAAATAATCTGGTGAGGGGAAGCGACCTCTCTGCGAAGTTTTCGATGAAGTTCCTCAACACTCCTGCTGTCCCAATGAAAGCTCTTGCATCAGAGATATCTTTACAAGGTCCCCAGCGAATTATTGGCTCGACTATGCTCGGCAATGGTAGGCGGCCAGTATAAGTACACCGGTGCCCTATCACTACTATTTCCGGACAGCATAAGTACGCTTTCTTGCCTGAGAAAGTACCTCCGCAATATTTCATGCGTTGGACTATCCTGTTTAAATTCGTGAAGTGTTCCCAGACGAATCTTCTAATACCCGAATTTTCTGGTATAGTTTTGTAGGTATTTCCAATCTCGTAGCGTGTTTCCGGTCCTCGTACTGGTACATCGTCAATGTATGGTATCGTGTACTGAGGAATTTCGGGTTGCAAGATGAAGGTAACATCGTCATGAAATATCGGAACCGAGTTGGTCCATCCCATTGGCAGAGTTACTAATCTCAATGCCCCGTAAGGTGTTTGAAATGTGGTGAGATCTCACGAACTTTCTGCTAACACTCTTTCATCGTATCCGACAAATAAATCTAGCGTGGCTCCGCAAGCTCTGCCTGCAAAGTTTTCTGCCAGTTGATCTGTGGTTGGAGGTAATCCCGAGTGCGCAATAGTAACTTCGTTAAGGGGTTCCAGGCTATGGACTATCCGCAAGCTTTTTCCATCTTTCTTGAGTACAGTAAACCAGCGGGAACGGTAGGAAGAATTTGGTGGTTCATACACCCCGGTGTCTAGTTTAGTCTTTATGATTTTGCAGACTTCACTATAAATTCCTGGAGGTATAGGAATATTTCGCAATACCCACGGCGTATGTTCTACAACCGGGATATCGATAGGAGGGAAGAAGTCTTGTCTAAAACTCCCTCTTTCCGAGTCTTCCCAAGCAAAAGCCTGATCTTGTACACACATGAAGTGGTGCATAAGCTTTCTTTCTTCTTCCCATAGGAAATCATCATTATTGATCGAGTCAATATACTCTTTCCTTTCCGTGGTATATCGAGTAGTGGAATTAAATTCGGGTGGGTGAGGCAATAGTTCGGGTAAGTCTTTTAAAGGATCTCCCTTGATGTTGCGAATTATCCTAAATTTGTCGGGTAGCGTGGCTAACACTGGTTTGGTTTTCAATGCTACCGGCTTATACTTCTTGTTGGCGTATATGGACGCGGTCTTCTCAAACCAAGGTTCATAGTTTTCATCACTGATTATATTCGAGCCGTATAGGTTGTACATGTACTCGAGAGGTTGTAGATCCTTTTTGGAGTGGGGTTTCTTTTCCGAACGTTGTGTGTATATGGGCATAATCTTTTCCGAACTTTTAGTTCGCGGACTGGCTAAGGGTCCATTATCGGTGTTTATTTCTTGTGTGGAGGGGATAGTAATTTGTGTAGGATCGCAGGCAGTCAAATACTGCGCTGGTATTTGTGAGGCTTCGAATCCAGTACTGGTAGCATATGCGGAAATGATAGGGTTTTGATTCGCGTCTAACTCAATGACTATGGCCACTTCTTCTTGATTCTGTAGCCTATCATCTAGTCAAGGGTCATCTTCTTCCTGATAGGGATCATTCGTCATGAGCCTAATGTGGCCCCTAGGTCTGGTTGGGATAGTCGTGGTTTTTCCCGTATTAGGATCATGAATGGTGATGGTCTGGTCCTGATTCTCGTAGTTCCGAACTATACTCTGGGTAAGCATATCGAAAGGTCGCCCGAGTAAGATGTCGTATACGGATTGTCGTATGACATGTACTTGCAGGTACAAGGTGATGTCTCCAAATAGGAATGCGACATTTCTTGCAAGCCCCAATGAACTATTTAACGTTCCGTTGGCTGACTGCATGTCTATAATCACGGTGGGGTCGTAGGTTAACCCAAGGCGATGGCACACTGTTTCCGACATTGAGATTACTTGGGATCCCGGATCAATGATGCATTCGACCTTTAACTGATGATCTACGATAGGCAATATAGACCGCAAGGCAATGGATTCAGCCGCGCATTTAAGGGGGCCTATCTTTTCACCTTTCTTGATGCGAGCCTCGTATGGATCTTGTACTACGAAAGATCCCTCTGGTGGATCTTTGCGAACTTTTTCAACCTTGACTTGTTCAAAGGTCTGAACTACAGGATTCGGAGGTCCATATAATAGCGTAGTTTTGACTTCGGGATCTTCAGACGGTATTTTGATCTCTACCGTGCCCGGTCCAGTGTACGAAACATCATTCTTAAAATGTTCGACAGTAGGTGGAACTTTCTGCTTTGTGATGTTGTCTTTTGTCATGTCCCTAATTTCGGGTGATAACAAGAATAATTCGCATTGGGACAAGGTGACGGGAGCATCCATTGTTCGTTCGTAGACATTCCTAGCTACCAAAGCATCCTCTATAGGTGCTTTAGTTCGGTATGCTGGTTCGTGATCCTGTATTTTCTTTCGGTAATCAGGCTTTGCACCTATATTCCGATCAACGGGTGGGGCATAATTGGCTGGCCTGACCGAAGCAAAGGGATGGATATCTTCAGGGATAACTTCTTCCATTCGATCAAGGGGGATTCCTTTCCTGATTGTCGGGTCGAGTTCGGAACCGAAGTTAGTTCCTTTTCCGTCTTTTTGCTTCGCTTATCCTCCTTAACTGTAGGAGTGATGGCTTTAATGGCCTCTGCCTCTTTCGCATTGTTTTCCTCAGTTTGTGGGGAACGTATTTCCATATCACTATCATCTGAATTGGAGACGTCGACAAGTGATGGCATATCATCAGAGTCTGGGGTAAGTTCGCGATCGTATTCATCCCCTTTTGGCTGCGCTTTCTTGATGGATTTTTGCTTTTCAGGTTCCCCGGCCGCTTTTTAACTATTCCAAGTGGGTCTACCCGTTGTTTTTGTGGGTTCTATTGGAGCAGAGACCACCTTCGAAGTTTCGGGTGCTGACTTCTTTTCCGAACTTTTATCTGTATTGCGAACCGGGTTTTGTCGAGCTAGACAAGGAACGCGAACTTCCACTTGTTTAAACCAAGTTTTTAAAGTTTCATCCTCTGAAGTGTTGGCGCATTGTTGTAGACTCTGTAGTTCCTTTTCAATAGACCCTGTCTTGGCAATGAGAGCTTCGACACATTGCGTGATGGTCATATTGGCTGGTAATGATCTTTTGTCCACTAGCTGAGCGTATTGTTCCGCGTTTTTGACAAACGTAAGGGGTTCCCTGACGAATTGCATCATGGTATTTACAGCACCCAATTGACCGGGGTTCTGTTGATGCCATTCCTTGATTTTGTCTGCAAGACAATTGCCGGGTAAGCCCTTTGGGAGATAAGCACCCGTAGGTAACACGATATGATTTTTGGTGTTCCTGCGACATTTCCCTTCGCAAATTTTTACATCAATATCTTCGCAAGCATTAATATAATGCCCTCTTTTTCCGCAGAATCCGCAATTGCCATCTCTTGTTGAGGGAGAGCTAGCATATAACGATTGCGGGCCTGTCCCGTAATTATTCCTTCGCTGCTGTCGATCTTGTTTATCCTGTATCTGCATTTGTGCCAATTGAGCTATCTTTTCTTCAATGGCTTGGAGATGCAAGGATATTTCGGAAGGTTCGGGTTTTACTACCACTGGATCTGGCATTCTAGAGGTGTATGCCTGTGGTATTGACGAAACCATGGGAGGATTATAGGTCGCGTATCCTGCCCCAGCCTGGTACGGTTGGGGTGCACTTGCGTAGAGACTTTCTCCTCGGCTGGTTCCTTGCAAGACGAACTGGGCAGCCTCGTATATTTCGCTGAGTGCATATGGGTCCGAAGGAAAATGATCGGGGAGTTTAATCTGGAGCCGGCGCATTATTCCTTCCCAGACATTATCAGGGAATCCTTTACTGAATAAATTGCTGATTTCCGAACCAGAAAGTCGCTTCTTGGATTCTAGGAACTGTGCTTTAGGGTAGAATTCCCTATAGTATGTTCCGAGTTTGGCTAAAGAAGAAATTTCGCGAGCATATTTGCCCACTACTCTTTCAATATCCATACGCTCGTACTTTCGATTAGCATCTGCGTCTGGGTATTGCTTAATGATGGCGGTTTTAAGTTGTTCATAGGTACTGTTTGCATCCGTGAATTCGGCTAGGCTCTCCCAAAAGTCCGCGACTGCAATGCCAGGGTAATGAGTCAACCATTTCTTCTTTTCCGCATTATCAGTGATACTGTAACACATAAAAAGAGCTTCCAGGTCTTGTAGGTATCACAAAAGTTCGCGACCCGGATTGGCTTCATCGAATATCGTAGGGGCGCTACGCTCCCTTCGGAAAGGCATTCGCATGCTCATAGCAGCTGCTGCAGCGGGTTGTGCTCCTCCAGCTTGGCCTGGGTTCAACATTGGAGTTGGTAGAACAATGGTGGGTTTGGTTTGTACGGAAGGTTGTAATGGAACGGTGGGTTGTGCTGTGACGGGGATGTGATGAAGTTGGGTTTCTTCTTCTTTTACCGGTGTGGTAACTTGTGCTGGAGTTTGTTCTGGCGAATTTAAAAGTTTGCTAGTGTCGGTACTTTGTGTGGCAAGACTAAGACGTCTCCCAAACTCAATAAAGTCTAAGGCCTCGTCTGGTCTGAACGAGTATGCGTCTCCTAATGCAGGTGTGATATTTCCCGCAGTATTGTACGCAGTGGGGAAGGTGTCCGAATTAAGATTTTCTTCCGTGGGTTGTAGGCTGGACAAGACTTCGTCTTCTTCACTTAATTCGAAGGGTTCCACAGTTGAAATATCTAGCTGCGAGTCGTAGAATTCTCCTGGTATAGAAAATTCGATATCTTCTTCTTCCTTTATTGGAAGGCTCAAAGAACTAGGAATGGGTGAATCGTATGTGGGGTTGTCGGCGGACTTGGGTTTCAAGTGCTCGGTATCTTTTTGCCACTGTTAGCATTGCGAAGTATTTCGCAAGGGACGCGAAGTTGTTGGTTCGTAGGGTTTGTTATGACCAAACTTCTTTGAAGGAGCTATGGTCGAAGGTGTGAATTAGGAGATACAGTCAAGTTTGACTATTATCCCCCTCACGGTGGGCTCCAAAATGATGAACCTATAGACTCCTGCGGGCAGAAAACACAAGACCTGTAACGGCAAGTGTAACCAAACACAGAATCTGAAGGCAGGTTCTAGCGAGTCTAGTCTTGCACCTCTGTGCGGTGACTATAGCTTCCTGGTGGTGTAGCAAAGTATTGCTACGCTTTGTTATGATTCTCTGAAGGCTGTTCAGAGGCTCAAAGTATGTACGCGAACTTTCCTGGATGGGAAGAGATGCGTAAATGTGGATGTATGCTGAGCGGGGGTGACCTAGATGCGTCGCGAACTATGTGGTGTCGGAATCCTGGCTACGGTTCCGGTAGAATCTATTCTCCTATGCTCGCGTGCTTTTTCTTTAGAGAAACGCAGAGATGGAGCTGGCTTATCTAGAGAAACTTTGAATTAGTATCGTTCCTAACTTATAGGAACAGTATGCTGTTGGTGTTAGAGACTAAAAGATCGGAATCCTAGCTACGGATTACCCTTTGAAGTCTTCAGGTATGCAAATTTATGAGATGAGAATGACAAACAAGGCGGTCTTTTTAGGATATCCTTATTTGTGTTTTGGATGAGAGGATGTGAATCAAGTTATTTAACACTTGGTAGCTAGCGAGTTTAGAGAAACTTCGCAAAGTGTTATATCTCTTAAGAACGTAGAGATATTAACTTTAATTCGCGTGTATTGGGTGGTATGTGTGGTGTATGTATCCTCCAGGGAGAACTCCCCTTTCTATCTACTGTCCGTCATCTTTTTATACTACAGAATGGTACTTGCTCAGTAAGTGAACTTTTACCTTGGCTTAATAACCGCAGTACAAGATTTGTGAGCATAGCGAACTATTTGTAACCGCATTTTACTATGCTACGTGCTCTTTCTACTGTGCATACTTATTAAAACTTCGCATAGCTTATTAAAACTTCGGAAGGTTTACTAATCTACTTACTACTTACTCATCCGTAGTTAATGGCTCACTAATCCCTGCTATATTTCTAAGCTGTAGAGGCGTATCCATATGGTTCCTTGAGAATCCGTAGCTATGCATAGCCTACGTGTAGTTAAACCGCGTGACCGTATGGCTCTGTCCATGTGCGAAGGCCTAGAATAATGACGCGTGTTTAATTTACTGCAGAAGGATTGGCAATCAATGTGCCTGGAGGTACAATGACTCATAGATATCGAAGTGAAAGTTCGTGTGGAGTGGGAGATTGAATATGATTTGACCTGTGCCGGACTTGCAACGTTTGGTTTACTGAAAGTCCGCATAAGGGAGATAGGTGATAAATTGTAAGTGGTGACCGCGATTTCAGAGCGCACAGAGCCTGGAGGCTCATCACCGTCCTAATCAATCCCTGGCTGTGCATTCCCTCCATCAACATTGAAGAGACTCCGTGTGTGCAGGCTAGAAATGCAACAGTGTTGAAGACACTGATCACACTCACACCCAACACTACACACACAAACCCTCAAAGTTCTTGGGGGGATATTATGCGATAGAAGCAGATTGAAGCAATACAACTAAACTCTCAGAATATACGATACACACGTATAGCAATAGCGCTCATAGGGTATCTAGATCTCTCTAAGTCCAAAGGCTTTTATTAACAAGAGGGGCAACCAATGTCGCTGGGCCTCAAGGCAAGGTGTACTGCAATACACAACTCGTCACCACACACCAACAAAACCCTCAATAAGCCTTGCGCAACACACACAGGTGACCACAAAGAACTTAAACACACCCTAAACATGACTTAAAGCTTGTGCTCTAAGCAGAAACCCTTCAAAACATGTCCACTCAAGCCACAGGATTTGAACCCATGTGCTCAAGCTTCCAAACCGATCGTAGACCCACAGGGTTTGAACCTGTGCCAATCCAGAGAAACAATAACCAAATAAACCCCGTCCAACAAGCCAAAGGGTTTGAACCTCTGCCGCTTGCAGAAATGAGAACCCTCAAGTGTGCACTAATCAGACCACAGGGTTTGAACCTCTGCTGCCTGTAGCACCGTGCATTAAAGAAGGCATCAGTACGAACACTAACCAGACCAAAGGGTTTGAATCTCTGCCACCTGTAGTATCTCGCACAACAAGAAACACCGTCCGACAAGCCAAAGGGTTTGAACCTCTGCCGCCTGTAGCACCGTGCGTCACAAGAAACCCTCAAAACTCAAGAGTGTGTCTGCAAGGACACAATATCTCTTATTCTCAGGGTAGAGCACAAGCCAACCAATCACTCTAACTGTACACAAGTCCTGCGCAAGCTTTCTATGCCTCACGCGCTACTCAAGTCACTCAAATGTTATCAATAAAGGTCTATTCTCTCGCTCAAAGCTACAAACTAATCCCAAAGCTAGAGCGCTAAGCTGAGGGCTTTTGTGCTCCAACAAGGGGGGTCCAAAACTTGTACACTATTACTATACTATGGTATTTATATACACTGTGCTCTACCAATTAATACAACCTTAAATAGTAACTCTTGGCTTGTGGAACTTCCTTTCCTGGGTGGTGCACATGTCGCCATAATCACGCTATTGCTTGGCGCTTACTCAGAGCTCCAGCTCGGGGCCAGATCCTGGTCTCTCAGTTGTGCGACATCAGTTAGCCATGCTATCCACGTGTACTGACGTCACCTAGTATCTCCTCGGAGTTGTAGCCTAGAGCACAACTCATCTTTATAGTAATAATATCTTCTAGTGATTTCCATGGTCTTCTAGGACCACTAGTTTCTAGTCTAGGCCTCGCGCACATTGGCCGGAGTCAGAGACATTGGTCTTACTTCAATTCTACACATTCTGAGGTCTAGAGCACTAGCTCCCGGCATGGCCGTGCCTTGTGCATCATAGATCAAGGTTGCGCGAAGTATCAATTATCTCCTGAGCTTTGCTTGTTCTATTCTTAGCATGCATCTTCTGTGCATTGTCAGCATATTCAGTGTCAAGTGCTGGGGCTTTAGACTTAGTGTGACCCTTATGGTATCACTCTACAGTTAAGCCATGCACTCCACTGGACATCACTCAAGGTATTGCATTGCCTGCACTTAGGACATTGCACTCTAAGGTATATCTCATTCCCTCAGTATCTAGCTTTTATAAAATGTATGTATTGATACATTTCACAAAATTACATGTGTGAATGCTTTTCAAGCGTGTCAACATATAGAAGTGAATCGCCTGCCAACAATCATGTCGTCAGTAAGTATCTGAGCACACGCTGTAAAATGACAACTTACGACATGGTGCTCCATCTCTGCTACTCTCAAGTCATCCTCTGTAGTCCACTCCATCCAATCATGAGCAGGATAGATATCCTCGAACTGGTGATAAATGAAAGCCCAGAACCGACAAAGAGTACCATCATTGTGGTAGTGCTGGGCCTGGATCATGTTGGGCACCAAATCATTCATTAGCTCCAACTGGGATCGCGTGAAGGAATTGTACACCTGGGAGGATTGGTTAGCAAAGCTGAACATTCCCAAGATAACTAGTACTGAATTGGTGACTTACCCATTCCATATGAAGATCCCATCCGTCATTGACCATGCTGGGTGTCATTGTCTCACGACATGGAAGTGGGGCATCATCAGCAGCGACAGTTGCTTGGGTATTGGGGGAAGCTTGGGGGGAAGCCATGGCAAAGGATTTTAGAATGCTTGTCAGGTGTGCATCCCAGCGATGATCCTCCCTTTATACCCAACATGTATGGATTCTCCCGAGCTGCTTTTCATGAACTGAACCTTATCTTACAGGTATATATAAATGGGTGGGTCACCCATTCGTCAGAACCAGTTCCTTTGACTGTCCTCCCCATAGCCTCTCCCTAAAAAAGGTACGATTTGTCCTTTTCTGCTATTTACGTCGACCACTGGCTAATGGTCACTTTCAATAGTTCTAACGAGCTCATGGATCCTATGACGGAAATCATCAGTGCCTGTAAGTCTAGTTATTGTTGGTTGGTATTATCATTCTGAAAATTTCCCAGTGTTCAGTCCCACCAAGGCTGAGATGGACTCTTTGGGTCCCTTTGTCCTGTCTTTCTTCGCTGCTCGGCATGCCAGAGGGGTTGTTCTCGACATCGAGCGCTCCTGGATTCTTCAGCACTGGGAGGATCATTTCCCCCATACCTTTTGGACCCTGACAGATTTTTGTAAGAGTCCAGAGGATATGGCTTATGTACGCCGCAAGAAGTTAGAGGTACATTCAATTTCTCTCATTTTTACCGGTACTAATGAAGTGTTTACAGAAAATCAAACTCTTCCTGGTCCACATAGGATATCTTACGAAGGGTGAGGCCCCCAAAGATGCTCTCGAGAGCAGTATGACTGCCATCGCAGAGCTTGCCAATGCGATCAAGGATTTGGAGGCTCCACGTCCCGTCACCCACTTCACCACTCCTCCTGACATCCTGCCCATGGCCTCTACTCGTGATATGACATCTATCACCACACCGACTCTCAGTTTCACCACTCTTGCCACAGAGTTCTCCTCCAAAGGTTACTATACACATGCACAGGCACATGCAGAGCATATTCTCGATGGCAGTACCTCCACGCCAGTCAGGCAAGCACTGGGCCCAGAGTGGGTGGCTCGAGAGCCCCCCAAGCATACCTACTCTCACTGTCCATGGCGCTCTGCAGAGCCTCGACCCCTTATCCAGACGCAGCTCACATTTTCCCACCAAAAAATTCTTCCATGCATGCGCCATCAGGGTAATCCGTTGTAGAGTTTTACCCATAAGTAGTTCAAAAGTAGTATTGTATCCGGTGTTTCGTTGGTATACACAAGTAGCTACAGTTCCTCCTCAGTTTCCATACTAAAATTGTCAATGAAAATGGTTGTTTGTCTTTCATTTAGGATGAAATACGATTCTTTTCTGAAAGAAGCTACTGAGCATTGTGGGCTGCAGACCGTCATTGGATACTTCTTTTCATGACCCTTGTAGAATTCTCACACCATGATGGATTGTAAACCTTCACAACATCTGTGTGCATTTACAGGCACAGGGATTGTGAATGTTAACTAGCACAGAAGATGTGAACAGTTCACAAGGGTTGGTCAACCCATGACTGGCGCTCGCCATCAACATATCGCTTTCAAATACCTCGCTGCAGACGATGTTGGTGCACACTGCTCTTCACTATTCCCGTGATTCATTCTCAGTCCAGCGCCATGTATTCTGAAGCCTCCCCAGTTCTTGATCATCTGTGGCAGAATATATGCTGCACCAATTGCCAGGGAATCTTGGATTTCCGGTTGACAACTCTGTTGCCTCTTCCGGCACTTTCCCCATGCCCGTTGCCATTTGGGTCGGTTTGGGTACTCTCCTGCAGGCACCTAGTTGACACTGCTTGTGCATATCACCTCATGCATGTACCCTATCAGATTCGACTGGTGCATCGTCCAGAAGATCCCCTGCAAAGGGTCCCCATGGCCAAGCTCTGGGAATGTCCCGACTCTCACTGTGCGGTGACTTATTTGAGCATTCATTCAACCATGTCCAGTCAGTTCACTATGGATGCCACCTATCCGCATGACATGGTACCTTTCACATGGGGTTTTCAAGAGATCAGGCAGGTATGGGGACCTGTAACCCGCACCCCTTTGAGTACCCTGGACCAGGGAGGAAGGGGTCTGCATCATTTGCTGGGTTTGCATGATGTCTTGTTCCCGTGTCATTGTTTACAAGGGATCCATGTCACCTGGAGCCTGATGAAGTGAGCTGGTTTCTACTGATTTGGTTGATTATTCGTGTTCATCATTATTGCAGAAACTTTCGCATTCGTAACCCACCTCCCCGAGATTGGTCCTTGACTGAAGAGTCTCTGCCACCCCTATTCATTGTGGAGGACAGCGGTGAAGATGACGAGGATGACGTGCAAGACAATAGGAATGACATTGCACCCAGACTATCGCAGTGTCCCACGTCAGTTTGATTTCTTACTTAGTCCCCGTTGATTGATTAGGTGCTCACATTTTTCCAGGTCATTGGGTATCGACGAAGGTGCCCTTGTTGTAGCTGTGACTACTGCTGATCTTGGGGCCGGCTCAAAAGAAGAAGTATATTGTCAATTGGCAGCACCAGATTCAGTAGCTAGTGATATCACTGATATGACTTCAGAGTAAGTCGCCTCTAGTGAGTTTTCAAGCCCTACTGATATTTTGCTTCTCTCGTTAGAATCTCCCTCGACAAGTGGGTCAGAATTTGGTTACCCACTTATGATCCCAACTTCCGATTGGGCGTTTCTCAAGCTTCGGTCTCTTAGCCAGCCCATTGTTAAAAGGTGTAGATTCTTCTATTGTACTTAGCCTGTTATGTGTTGAATACCGTTCGGATCATATAAACGCCACCTTCCTGGTTACTATTGCACTACATTATTGATGTTCATAGCCCAATCCAACACAACAAAAAATATACTGAATCTGATTACTAATTAGGCTAGCTCAACTGAAGATAGTATTCTGCTTGCCCCTGAAACTTATCTCATTTTTCTGCTTCCCTGCACGTGAAGCGTGCAGCCAACCATTGTAAAATGCGCTGCGAAAAGGAACTGTAAGGGCCAAGTTTGTATACCATAACCTGAGGTCAACATACCATACAGATGGCATCCTGCATGGCCTGTACTTTGTCTAGGTCGAGGTTCTCATCCAGGGGAAACCGCTCAAAGAAGAAGTCGAAGATTTGACTCCTTTGCACAATGCCAGAATATCTGATCACATTCTCGGAGGCGAGGACATGAGGATACACTGAATTTTCAAGGAAATCCAAATGGTCATTGGACCATGAATCAAGCGCGGGATGTGCAAACTGTGGACAACAGTGAAGTCGGGTCAGGCACAAGCAGGAGAGACTTACATGATGCTGGGGGGGCTGTAGTTAGTTGGAGTCATATTTGCTGCAGATTGGCTCATGTTTGTAGGACACGCCCACTGCAATTTTTCACAATGTGAATTACAAGGTTTGGGGGGAATCTACTAGACCGAATAGTAGGTTGCATTTAGATCACATGCTGAGAAGGTCATCCAACATGATTAATTGGATGACAAATTTTTCAAGTGTTCATCTTTGTGAATTGTGCTTGTAAACCAGCATGCTCATAAACGGACTGGGCCTCAAATTCTTATTTCTTGCTTCTTCTCCTGGTTTGCCCATGGTATCGTTGAAATTCAGATCTTACAGTGTACAATCCACACAGTTGTTTGTGCTTGTATATTGTGGTTGTACACCAACACACTCATAAATGAACCAGAATCGGGTTCTCATTTGTTGCTTCTTCTCCTGGCTTCCCAGGGGACCATTACAATCATGCAACTACTGATGACTGGCATATTTATTGTGGGTGTTAACAAGTACAAAATTGTGCTTGTTCAGAGACACAGGTCTTCTGTACAATGGAAGCAACCATGTTCATTGACTTGTATGTGACTGATTTCTGTGTTGCGTAACACAATTCAAGGTTATGTCTTCTCCCCTCCTATGCCAGACCATCGTTTGTGGACTTCGAGGTGCTCCCAGAGGAAGGGGCTCAGGGAGAGGTAGTCGCATAGGGAGGGGTAGGGGTCGTGGCTTGTTCTGGAATAGCAATTCCATTGAAGTCTATGGACAGAACCAACACGGCGACTGGGTCCCCTTGTCAACGAGTCACGGGTCTGGCATTCTGACTCCACGGAAACATTTTGACATAACGGAGTATAGCATTACTGCCAACCACGCTCCAACAGCTTGTCATCAGCATATATCTATTCCTGAACCTCAGGAGCGAGTCCGCAATTCCTTGACCCCCCAAAATACTCGATTGTTCTATAACATCGACTCTGATCAGCTCGCAGATATGCAAGAAATGTCTGACATGCTCATGGAGGATATGATCCACCTCACGCCTCCACGCCACAAGCGAAACTTGGAGGTACATTTTTTTCGGCCACCGCTTGTTTTTTCAAAGACTGAGCACCTCTTGCAGGATGAACCCCTCCCTAAATGGACAAAGCAAATTGACACATATGTCGCATAACTACTCCATCTAGATGGCAGAACAGGGACCAATTGTTGTGACACCTGTGGGATGGATGATGGTGGTTTGTACTGCTGCACAGTTTGCACAGATGTTCGCTCCTCTTGTGGCGCCTGCATGGTCAAGCAACACACATCACTCCCATTCCATCACATCCAGGTTAGTGATCCTTTTGTCTTTTGTATTTTCTTGGTTCTCATTATCTAAAAGCAATGGATGGGATCCTTTTACATGCAAACAACACTCAAGGACCTTGGGCTCATCATCCAACTGGGACATGGCACTGGCAAGTCATGCCTGTGTCCAGCAGAGAATTCTCGTTCAATGGTTGTCATTGATATTGATGGCATCCACAAGGTTTCTGTGAACTTCTGCAGCTGTCACCATGCTGAGGCTCAGTATGTTCAACTACTCCGGTGATGTGCTCAGTAACGGGCAGTGCACAAATGCAACAAGTGTCTAGATCGTCAATCTAGATACTAAATCACACACACACACAATCACCAATGTTAAGTTCGAGGGTGAGTACGGTAGAAGCACTCATGGTGTACTTAGATATCGATAATCAATTGGGTTTGCTTCAAAACAACTTCGATTCAAGTCTAGAAGTGTTTACACGACATACACTAATCGCGATAGTGAGGTATATGGACATGGGGGTTTTGTAAGGTATAGTTTGAGTAGCTTAGACTCGCAATGACTTCATCTAGGAGAGCTGGTAAGGCTTTAACTAGACAAGCTTTAACAATTGAACAATCAAAGACCTAGAGGTCTACAAAGAGCATAGTTGCTCTGGAGTACATGGACTCAATTACAACACAAGCACACATGCTTGCAACAAAGAACCGAAGTTCTACAAAGAGTACACAGACTCTACAAAGAACACACAGGTCCTGGCTTCAAGTACGAGACTTGCAAAGAGTACACAGACTCTAGAGTACACTGACTTGTTAACTGTTCAAACTTAAAGTGTTCTAGGGCTTATTTCACTTCAATTAGGCAACGTCTTTGGTCTGTGGTTGACTTAGCACTTCTAGATCACTTTAGTCAGTGAGGGAGCACGAGGCCTTTGTATGTGGAGCAGTTCAATTAACTAGCAAGGCGCAAACGTGGGGATGACTCTTCTTCCTACTTAGCACTTCTAGATTACTTATAGCCGCCCTTTTGGGGTTGACTTGGTAAACTTAATTCACTTCAGTTGAGGATATGCAATTAAACCAGTGATTGATTAGGTAGCTATAAGGCTACTAGCACAAACGCGGGGGAATGCTTTTCCTGCCGTTATGTGTCTAGTCGCTGCTAATTTATACGATTTCTAGTCTAGGTATAGGAGCTTGTATCTAAAAGTAATTATGGTATGAGCTCTGGGTATCAATACAAACGATGAGTAATTAATTTACAAGGATTGCGCCATTCCGAGGTTTCTATTCAGTTGGATGGAATGACTAGCAGTCATTCTATTGCCGAGGAGTGTCCTAATGGTCCGTAGGAACTCCTTGCTTCTCCTTCATGCCTTGCCACATGGATTCCTATTCAATACTATGAATTGTGCAGTATTTCGAGGATGTAACCACCGATCGTGATCAATCGTCGGACCGAGATTGTATTTGCTTTGATCACTGCGTGATTCTTTAGCTATCTCAGTGCCAAGCATTGGTTATTCAGTTATTCCAAGTTTATTTGTGTTCTAGACTAAGTTCATTTTCATGGTGTGAACCGTTGTGGACTTAGCGATTCTCTTCTAGGTTTATTCAAGTCGTCGAGATGACG
Organism: Armillaria altimontana; assembly: GCA_022818075.1. Classification (NCBI taxonomy): domain Eukaryota; kingdom Fungi; phylum Basidiomycota; class Agaricomycetes; order Agaricales; family Physalacriaceae; genus Armillaria; species Armillaria altimontana. The sequence continues at coordinate 348,304 of JAIWYR010000038.1, forward strand.
AGTAATCTAGTCCTTCCATGTTCTGCTTTATTGTTTGTAACTCATCTCAATGTGTCCCTTGGTTCCAACTGTAAATAGTCTTGTTTTGGGCAGGGAATAGCATTCAGTGTTGAAGGCTTGTAGAGTTGACTCATCTAGATGTCGCTTCGAAGTCCGTTCTTATACTGTATTGCTCACTATCTTATGTAGTATTCTAGCTATCAGTGTAAAGCCTTCACTATAGCTCTCTGTACTGCTTGTAGACTGCGCTATTTGATAGAAATTTGCAAAATCTATGGGTAGCCTGATACCAAGCGTATCACCGGATGTGCTGGTTCCCCATGACAGTCAATCTGCCTCGCATGGCTGTAACTTTCAGAGCTCTGAATCACTTCCAGATGCTCACTTTCATGTCAAAAGTATCGGCCTACAAATATTATCACATGCTCTCCTGACTTATGGATAATACCGGAGTTCATCCCCTACCGGTGTGTTAATTTAAATTGTTTGGGATATTTGCTTGACTAATGACTCTCACTAGGATCGGTATCAGGTATTCCTTCGTGTTATTCGGGAATGGAGTCACCTGCGGATGCTGAAATGGCATGGTCATGGTAACGATACCAGCGGCGTCTAAGGTACTGCTGAGGGTGAGTGTGTCATGCTCTGTCCGGCATGCCCATGTCCTGGCATCAATATGTCAATCCCCACAGATGAGACTAAGTATGTTGGCTGCTCCCTCTTCAATTCATTTGCTGAGCACCTTCTAGAAGCTATGTCAATCGTCTCTTCCTGGGAGTAGATGCCAACTTCAGGCTGGTATGGCTTGATGTTTCCAGCAATCTTTGTGATCCCAGACTTAACCACAGCTTTGCCTATTTTGTGGAGGAGTCGGCATTCCAATCCCATCTCGCCCAATTTCACGACAAACTTCCCGCTGAAACGAACACATGTAATAACCATGATGCCATCAAGCTGGCTTCTCTGCATGGGAAAGGAACCGCAGCCAGTGGTGTTGGTGCAGTAGTCTGTGCGAGACATGATATGCGATGTCCGTCTTCCATCGCAGACCTGCATAAGGGTGAAGACTACCTTCACATGGACTACATCGTCCTCAAGATGCTGCAGCAGGGGACCCCAGACCAAGTCATCATCTCCTATGACATCACCTGTCAATGTGTTACGATTTAACCACTTTTATTCTTTTACTTACATAACCCGGGTCACCAGACCGTCCGGACCGCTTATCAAACAGACACCGCGCAGTGGCTTCGACACTACGCACTACATGGCGTAGTAGCCACTTCCACCTTGCACCTTATCACGTGATAATGTGCCAGGTTGAAGTGTCTATCGCTTTGATATTGCGTGCTCAAGCTTTCCACTCTCACGAACGGTTTATATTTAGACCCTTACTTTTAGTATTTAAGTAGCTAAGCTCTCACTAGATATACCCTAGCTTCGAGCTAACGTTTAATCTATACCGAAACTATCGCTTTATCTATCGCCAAGACTAAGGACTTAACCTTTACTCTCAATCGTTTAAAGAACTCATCGGTGACTGCCCGAACGCGAGACAGCCGTTGTTTATCTTTGATTGAAGTTCGGGTCTAACACTTAGCTCGAAGCTTCCCCTGGTTCCTTAACCAGAACCTTCATGTTGACGACACTCCAGGCAATCTTAATTGCAGTCTTTTTTGGTGTCGGAACTGCCCTCTTTGCAGCAGCAGTAGTGCTAGCAGTATTGCATGAGTACGGACTATACCCTCGACCCCGACGAAACCAGACACGCTATCCCCCACCACCCGCTATAAACCATGTCTTCCCACAGCAGCCACCACCGCTCCACGTCTACCCACCCATATCTAGGCGAAGAACCGAGACAGTCAACCAGTACCCTCGCGTCGTCAACCGGCGAACCACGCAAGATGACGTTCTTGGGGAAATGGAAGCAGGCGTTCAAGAAGGAAGCGCTAGAGACACTGCCAGAGCAAGGCACTCTCTTACACAGGATTCTGCAGCCGGCTCTGCCGGCCATACCCCCTATCCCTATTGACCAGCTCCCGCCGCTAACGCAGCAGACCTGGCAAGATACCTCGTTCGACTCGGCCTGGGGGAAGTCGGCAACGGAGCAACTCCAATTTCAAAGCAACCTGCCAGCGACGGTCTTGGGACTTCACCAGCCCACCCCTCGCTCAACCTTACCGAGCTATGGGACAACGTCAACCTTCCACCCACAGCCTTTTACCCCAGACGAGGAAATCCATATTGACGAAGAACTCCGGAGCCAGAGTGCGTACCAGAGCAGCCCGTCCAGATCACAGAGCAGCCTCCGACACCCCCAATCTCGCCCAGAGAGTCGACGCCAGAGTTCGAGCAGCGACCAGAGAGCTCGAGCTAGGCAAGACTCCGTCCACCTCGCCCACCTCGAAGAAGGCACAGACGAGAGGATAGCGTCGGGTACGATCCGGACACCGGGCTCACCTCAGCCGAGAGAAACCGGATCGACGACGCATGGGCACGGTCAAGCACCCCTAGGGCAGAGGGCGTCGGCTATGACCCCTTCACCTTCCGTGACCAGTATCGAGAGTCAGGGCGAGTCAGCGAGGATGAGAGCAGCGGCACCAGTACAGAGGTACTCCCCGAGGCAGAGCATGTCAACGGGAATCCCTGGGGAAGCCCCGCCGCCTCACCAACTCCCCCGCCTCCAGAGCCCCGAAACACACCACCGGCCGATCACCCCGATAACCATGCCCCAGGCTCTCTATCTCCTCGCCATGGGTAAATTAACCCGAACCCCTGAAACACTTTTCTATGCCACGTTACTCGACCTATTTAATCATTTCAAAGAAGAACTATTAGCGGATCAGGACTGGGCCAGAACCCCAGCCGGAATGGACTACGTTCATTTCGGATATGACTATATCCTAAAAGAAGAAGCCAGGCACTTCGCCCATCAGGCTTACAATATGATCCATCTGGATCAACCTCTCCAGGTCCCCGCTCGTTACCAACGACCCGACTATACGTACCCCGAACCAATGCCAGACAAACCACCGGTACCGCCAAAACGGGCCGAAATACCCATTCCCCGCTACCCGGTACCGAGTTACGCTTATCCCCGGGGATACGGACCGCCAGGCACGCAAGCGCCGCCTAGGCTCTTCGCGGCCGCAGACGACAACGCCGGACCACCTAGTCCACCGCAACAGCCGATTCCCGGCCCTGTACAACCAGCAGCCCCACCCGTAGCACAGAGGTGGGCACCACCGCAATACCCCCCGCCGCCAGGACCACCAGATCCACCCGCCCCCTGGGTTCTCAATGAAGACGCTCAAGGACCCTGGGCATCGCTAAAGCCCGAGATGGTCAAGGTTCCCGAGAACTTTAATGGCGACTCCAACGACATCGCCCGCTTCTTCTCCCAATGCGACATGTACTTTTCCGTATTCAACCAATACTTCCGATATCACCCGCACAAGGTCATCTTCTGCACATCACGATTCGGAAAAGACGCCCAAGTCTGGTGGGAATTATGTGCCAGGGAACTCAGAAGGAACGCCAACGGAGACCAGCTATACCCTGCATACGAGAACTTCGTAGGCGAGGTCAGACGACGGTTCTGGAAGGATGCCAATGCGGAAATCAAGTTCGCACAGTGGGAACGACTACAACAGAGCACCTTCCCTGACGGCGACTTGTTCTTCCAGCAGTTCGACTCGCTTGCGTTCGAAGCAGGGGTTATCGGAATCGATCAGATGATGGTGGCACAAGTAAAGAAAGCGTGCCGCTCTTCCACCAAGGACATCATCTATGCGTCGGACGCAGACCCCCCGCGAAACTATCCCGAGTGGAAACGTCGCATACTCCGCATCGATCACAACTGGAGGACAAAGAAAGCAGAGTCTAGCGGAGGGGTTAAAGTAGCGGACTGGAAGCAACAGGCGAAGACAAACACGTCATGGAAAGGAAACCAGCAACAGCAGCAGCAGGCCGGCATCCCGGAAAAGAAAACCGGAACTGGCACTACATACGGAGGCGGAGGGAAGCCCATGGACATCGATGCCCTACGTGCCAAAGCAAAATGCTTTGGATGCGGGGAGCCCGGACATTTCAAGAGGGACTGCCCTAAACGCGCCAGGTCGAAGGAAGAACATCTACGACGGGTTGAGTATTACTGGAACCACGTCGCGACAAAGGAGAAGACGGAATCGAAGGTTGAGGAGGTAAAAGACAGCGCCGAGCAGTAAACGATTCAACTGCCTCGGCCAAGGACTTAGTTTCATCCGGTACGCATCTGTCGCCCGCTAGTCAGGCTCATTGTACTTCTGTAGTTCCAAACGTGCATTCGAATATACCAATTTACGACTTCACTACCGAGACAGAGACTAAGGAAGAATTGAAACAGGACGTTGGGACATCACCGACTAAACGTTCGGCGAGTAGCTCACCACAAGCGAAAGTGGCAAACGGGAAGGCACCCACCATAGTGCTACCCATCGTAACAGCGCCTGATAAGCGACTGGATGGGACAGGGGAACAAGCGCCTTCATTGAAGGGACACGCCCCCCCTGAAGCAGAGGAACCGGTTTCCCCTGAGGCGGCTCCACGGGGTCCCAGCCTCGCTGGGAGTTTCGAGGGAATAGCTTTGGCGAAACCTCCCCTGGTAAAGGAGAGCACCGCATGGCTACCAACGGCCACGGACGACCTGAACACCGTGCGCAGCGGGCAAACCCGACAAGAGGGCCCCAGGAGCGCGACCCAGCGACAAGACAAAGACTGGGACCAGGTTGGCAGAGGCCCCGGGACAGGTGAGCGGAACGATTCGCATAGTCCCGAGGAGGAGGGTGAGGCTGTTCTGCATTCTGCTATGGTCCAAGTGCAGCCCGTCGTCGCTACTCGCGGCGACTCCTCGGTCAAGACGAACTTGCTGCTAGAAACCAACACACCACCGGGCGATCCCAACGAAGGCGCACATGTGGCAAGAACCGTTGGATGCGCAACGGCCCCAACCAAGACAGCTGAACAGAAGGAAACTGCTAGCGCCCAGGCGGTAAAAAGGGGGCCTCAGGTACAGTTAGAGGAGATTCCCGATGAGGAAGATGATACAAGTTTCCGACGAAGTCAAGAAGCTAATTGAACCCCTTCTGTAGCCCCTGAGGTGACCCAGCCGACGGTAGCCGAACCAGCAGGTTCCGGCGCAAAGGCTGAGAAGGTCCCACATGAGTGGCTGAAGCCGTTTGGAGCCGAGTGGACGTTACACGGAATTAAGGACGCCAGAACGGAATCGGAGGCAAAAGCGATCCTAAGGAACTGGATTCACAAGGCGCGAGCAGAGGAAGTGGTGGATGAGTTACTAGAAGGACTGAAGGGAGCCACGCGCATCAACGCGCTGGAATGGATGGAGGAGCTACGGGAGCCCAAACGCTATATCTGCCGAGTAAGCGGAAGCGAGAAAGCCCTAACGACTGACGTCCAGATCGAAATGTCCAGCCGCATTCCCCGAATTCCCTCCTCTGCCCTAATCGATAGTGGCTGCACCAGTAGCGCCATCAGCCGAACATTCGTCGAGAAACACAACATCCCTACCCGCGCCACAGCAGCACCCATTACCGTTTATAATGCGGACGGATCAAAAAACAGCACGGGACGGATCACCGCCTTCGCTGAATTACGCATCACCATCGGAGACCACGCCGAGCGCATAGATCTAGCCGTCACTGACTTAAAAGATCGTGACATATTCTTAGGACATGATTGGCTAATCAGGCACAACCCATTGATCAATTGGCGGACCGGAAAAATGACGTTCGCCCGCTGCCAATGCCGTCATATTCCACTCCCCTTACCTGATGCGGATCTGTATGATAAGTGGGACGAAGAACTGGAGGAAGGTGACACTATCCTAGCGATAAGCTTTGAAGAAGCTATTCGCATTAGGGCAATGCGACATGTGGCCAATGACCTAGCGGCCGAGGCGAACGCAAAAAAGGCAGCCAAAACGTTTGAAGAAATGGTTCCCAAATGGTGTGTAGAGACTTCAAAGATTTATTCGATAAAGAAAACTTTGATGACCTACCAGAACCTAAACCATGGGACCATGCCATCGAACTTATTCCCAACGCCAACACCAACCTCGACTGCAAAGTATACCCACTCAACCGAGCGGAGCAGGAAGAGCTCGACAAATTCCTTGACGAGAACTTGTCTAGTGGTAGGATACGCCCATCCAAGTTGCCCATGGCATCACCTTTCTTCTTCGTCAAGAAGAAAGATGGCAAGCTAAGGCCTGTCCAAGACTACCGAAAGCTCAACGAGATGACGATTAAAAACCGTTATCCTCTTCCCTTAATCTCCGAACTTATGGATAAACTGCATGGCGCCAAATACTTCTCTAAACTCGATGTGCGATGGGGATATAATAACGTCCGAATCAAAACGGGAGATGAGTGGAAGGCAGCCTTCAGGACAAATCGTGGCCTGTACGAGCCAACGGTTATGTTCTTCGGGCTTACCAATTCACCCGCCACCTTCCAATGGATGATGAACGATATCTTCAAGGATCTCATCGCATCAGGGAAGGTGACCATTTATCTGGACGACATCCTTATCATGTCCAAAACCAAAGAGGAGCATTGCCGTATCACAAGGGAAGTGTTGGCGACTCTAAGGAAGCACAAGTTGTTCCTTAAAGCCGAAAAGTGCGAGTTCGAGGTCTTGGAAACGGAGTATCTAGGCGTTATCATCAGCGAGGGAAGCATCCGCATGGACCCGGTCAAAATTAAAGGCATTGCCGACTGGCCAATACCTACCAAGAAAAAGGAGCTCCAATCCTTTTTAGGCTTCACGAATTTCTACCGACGATTCATAAAAAACTACAGCAAAATCGTAAAGCCCATGACTCAGTTAACGGGGAACGACCCATGGAAGTGGGGAGAGGCGCAGCAGGAGGCCTTTGAGCAGCTAAAAAGGCAACTAGCGGAGGACGTCATACTCGCGATACCAACCAATGAAGGGAAATTCCGAGTAGAAGCCGACGCTAGTGAGGGAGCCATTGGCGCAGTCCTTTCCCAGGAACAAGATGGAAAATGGAGACCCGTATCATTCCTATCGAAATCACTCTCAGTTACAGAACGTAACTACGAGATTTACGACAAAGAACTCCTTGCAATCATGCTCGCTCTCGAAGAATGGAGGCACTACCTTATGGGCGCATACCAAGACTTCGAGATCTGGACAGATCATCAAAATCTCCAATACTTCCGAAAGCCCCAGAAAGTGAACCGACGCCAAGCCCGATGGATCACCGAGCTGGCAGAATACCATTTCACCCTTCATCACAAAGCCGGTACTGCCAACAAAAAGGCTGACCTCCTCTCGCGGCGCACAGATCATGATCAAGGACAGGATGATAACGATCAAGTAATAGTCCTGTCTCCAGAACATTTCAGAGCAATGATCATGCCCACCATCGAAGAAACCCATCGAGACGTACGAGTCGCCACAAAGAACAATCGCCTTTGGGATCGAGCTGTCGCCAGTTCCCTCGACCACGACCGAGGTATGAAAATGGCAGACGGACTCATCTGGTACGACGGAAGGATCTACGTTCCCCGAGACCATACACTCCATGGAGAAATCATCGCTCGATCCCATGACCACATCACCGCTGGACATCCAGGTATCGAAAAGACCAAAGAACTCGTCCTACGAGAGTTCTGGTGGCCGAAGATGAAAAAAGACATCGAAGCCTATGTACGAGCCTGTGAAACTTGCCAGCGAGCAAAAAGCAGCAATCAGGCCAAGGCGGCACCACTACACCCCAATGAAATACCGTCCCGCCCATGGACTCACATCTCCGTAGACATGGTTACTGGACTACCCGAGAGCAACGGACACGACGCCATTATCGTAATCGTTGACCGCTTCTCAAAGGAAATCATCCCTGTTGCATGCTCCACGGAATTATCCTCCGAAGGCTGGGCAAAGATCCTACGCGATGAAGTATATGCCAAACACGGAATGCCCCAAGTCGTCATCTCAGACTGGGGAACCGTATTCGTGTCAAGATTCATGAAAGACCTATACAATCTTCTCCAAATCAAAGGAAACACCTCCACTGCCTATCATCCCCAGACAGACGGTCAGACCGAACGCGTAAATCAGGAAGTTGAAAAATACCTTCGCATGTTCGTCAACCATCTCCAAACCGACTGGGCAGAATGGCTCTCGCTCGCTGCGTTCGCACATAACAACCGAAAACACTCTTCCACCGGCAAAAGCCCATTTGAAATCAACTACGGCTATAATCCCGCCGTATTACCCGGAACAAAATCTACCACCCCTTTCCGCACCCCCGCCTCCGACTCCTTTGTCTCCAAAATGCAAGAGATCCATGCTACCGCCCAGAAATCACTCGAAAAAGCTGTGTCACAGATGAAAGCACAGTATGACAAAAACAAACGACCAGCCGTCGAGTACAAAGTAGGCGACAAGGTCTGGCTTGACACAACCAACCTCCATCTCCCCCGGCCAAAAAGGAAACTTGACGATAAACGCACAGGCCCCTTCAAAATAAAAAGTAAAAAGGGCGCCTCGGCGTACACCCTAAAGCTACCAGTCAACTGGAAAATCCACCCTACCTTCAATGAATCGCTACTCACCCCTTACATCCCACCCGCATTCCCGAACCAAGAACAACCTCCACCACCACCACCAGACCTGATCGACGGCGACGAACTTTACAAAGTCGAAAAGGTCCTAAACAGCAGGCAACAAAACGTTCGAGGAAGACAGGGAGAACCATCGAGAATCACAACGGATTATTTCGTCAAATGGAAGGGTTATGGACCAGAATCAAATAGCTGGGTACGAGAAGGCGACATGGATGCCGACGAATTGATCGAAGAATTCCTGGCAGAACACGTTGACGGAGTGGACACCAAAATCATAACACCGAACAAAGCCGTCACCATGATCCTAGATCACGAATATGACAGTGACGGCAATGCTCGATACCTCGTCCAACGAACAGATGGATTCCAAAAGTGGGTCAAAGCCCTCAAACAGTACAACTTTGAGTGGCGCAAACTCCTACAAGACTACTGGAACAACAAATCCGACGACGGGGAACCACTAATTGGAGACGAGGACCAGATCGATGACGCATATGGGGGAGAAGCAAGAGGAATGTACCAAGAAGACTTCCCAAACGACTGGACCGGACCGTAACGGCAGTCGGGACGCCTGCCTTAAGAAGGGGGTAATGTTACGATTTAACCACTTTTATTCTTTTACTTACATAACCCGGGTCACCAGACCGTCCGGACCGCTTATCAAACAGACACCGCGCAGTGGCTTCGACACTACGCACTACATGGCGTAGTAGCCACTTCCACCTTGCACCTTATCGCGTGATAATGTGCCAGGTTGAAGTGTCTATCGCTTTGATATTGCGTGCTCAAGCTTTCCACTCTCACGAACGGTTTATATTTAGACCCTTACTTTTAGTATTTAAGTAGCTAAGCTCTCGCTAGATATACCCTAGCTTCGAGCTAACGTTTAATCTATACCGAAACTATCGCTTTATCTATTGCCAAGACTAAGGACTTAACCTTTACTCTCAATCGTTTAAAGAACTCATCGGTGACTGCCCGAACGCGAGACAGCCGTTGTTTATCTTTGATTGAAGTTCGGGTCTAACACAATGGAGTGTCAACTTTTGGCATTGTGCTGAATCTTATGTCAGCGGCTTCTTCCCTCCTCAAACGCCCGACCAGATTGTCTTTCTTGTTCCTAAGTTCCATTTGGCTGCACATATCGAAAAGTGTCAGCGAGAACAATCCTTCAACAAGACTCATGGAGTTGGTCAAACGGATGGCGAGGCACCAGAGCGAACATGGGCTTCATCCAGCTTGGTTGCGAGCTCGACTAAAGAGATGGCACCAGGATCATGTAGGGACACACTTGATGATCATTTCAATGATCACAACTGGCATAAAGTTACTACTATTGGTTAGTATAATTTTGCTTCAGCAGGGGATCTAATACTCATAGTAATTTCTAGTCGTAATGTTGTTGCGACACATCAAAGACGCTGTTCCTGAACATGCATCTATGCGGGACACCTTTGAGGGTCTCTCTGATCGTCTCTCGGCCGACAACCTGATGACCATCTCGAAGTGGACTGAGGAAGTTGAGAATTGGAAAAATGGACGAACCACAGAGAATCCATTTGAACCCTGTGTGAAAGGTGTGTTTTTTCTTTTTTATTCGGACGGTACCAGCTGACAGAATCATATAGCCATGAGCATGGCATCGGTCCGCCTGCGATTGGCACAAGAGGAAAGGGATCAACCCTCCGTTTTGGCCAATTTCTCGACGCTACCGTCTGCCAGTGAGATGATAAGGGAAGGACTCGCATTGGAGAGATCTCAGTGAGTTGACGCCGGTGCTTTAGTCTCTTAACCTCTCTGATATCTTATTAGGCATAACCTCTTATATGATCATAACCAGCTTGGCGTCCATTCGACTGATCTCCAGTGGGCCAAGATTATCGAGCGATGTAACCGACTCTGTAGGAACATCAAGAACTGGATGGATATCCAACATGTCTATATCCCTCAAGTGCATGTGATCAGAGGAGAGGAGGAGCAAGGGCGCAATAGTGAACGAGTTATGCCTTGGACCTTGCAGCTTCTTTTACCATCAGCATTGGTGTGCGACCATGTGATCTGGGTTGATGACTCTCTCCTTCGGCACGAATGGGATCTACGAGTAGCAGGAGCCGAGGAGGCGCTGGATGAAATATGGAGGAAAATCATCCTGGAAACATATGTTCAGGATTATCGGAAGGAGTATGGTCATGGGCAATGCCAAGGGACCCGGACAGCAAAACTGCTTGGCAATTGCTTGGCAGCCAAGAATCACAGCATAGGAGCTTATCATCATGCCCGCAAAGCGATGGTATCCTTGGCTCCCTGTTTGTTGCAGGTACGGTGGCGCAATGTGTATCAGTGCCTCAACAACGAGGACACGCACGCAGTGTTGATGAATCAGGTGGAGGGTGAAGGCAGGCACAAACTCTCATGGATCTGGATGGCCCCAGGTTCGGGTAGCAGCAGTAGTCCCGAACATGTACAAGACAGTGAGTCAAGTCAGCTTCGACTCGAGGTCCTGATACTCACTATAACTTCATTAAGCACTTCACCTGGAATGGCTGAATGCATGTGCCAGAGCCAACCGATGGAGTGAAGAATGCAATATCCTAGTCGAGGAGATGGCGCGGGTGTTACGGTCGTTCCAACATGAGGCACAGGTTTGGATGGAGTGTACTGAAAAATTGCTTCCTGGGACTGCCAGGGGAGCATGTGCATATGCTTTACAGCAGGCGGCTTTGCGTTTAGACATGTATGATCACTGTGTCCGTTCATGGACTGCCGTACAAGACTGGGTAAGATTAGGGATGGTCGCAGACACTGAGGATGTTACTATTAGCGAGTAGTACAAGTGAGATGATAGCTGCCCATTACATAGGTCCTATTGTGTAGCATACTAAGACAGGAATATGAATGTCAGTGGCAACGCAACATATGTGTTTGAATTTTGAGAGGTACTAGACAATAGATTGGGTACAAGGACAATGGTCTGATTGTTCACTAACACAGCTACATGATTGTTTACCAGCATGATGACGTGCGTGTTTACAACCATGATGACATGTGTGTTTACAACCACAACAATGGGAGTGTTTACAAGGACACTACGTGATTGTTGATATGTGCAACATACAAGCACACAGCTCAGACATGATATCTTACAGTTTGATAAAAATTTGAGAGGAAAAGGGAAGAACGCAGAACTTAGTAAATCATTGTAAATCATTGATTCTGACTGCTTTGAGGTTGCTCAATGCTGATGAGGAATTGAAGAGAACATAAAAACACAACAATCGTATCCAGATTGTCACCAACAACATGAGAGACACAAACAGGATAATGAGACATCAGAAACATGGTCCAGAGTAGTAAACAATACAACGAGAGACACAGAAGGCAGAGGACTATGATAGCCAGACATAAGGCACCAGGACGGTCACTGAGAACTGAGAAGTAGTGAGAAGTGGGATAAAATTTGATCTGTGCCTTACCAAACATTAAGTCTCCTTTGTTCCTGATTTGATGGGAGAGATACGCCGCTCCGAGGGTCCAGCTTGTTGTCAACGATGATGATGATGCTTGAACAACAATCTGTAGGGTGGGTCTGCCTATGCTTATGACTTGCAGTTCCCACAGAATCAGCCTTAGCAGTCATAATTATATATGCCAGACAGTCAATTGACAGGCCTTGTGATAAATCCAGACTGTCAATTGACTGGCCACCTCAATATAGTACTGGGCTCGTCACGGCTGCTGGGGAGCATCACAAAGCATCACAGCCCTCCCTCGTGCTCACTGTGGCACAGCCACGCCTCCGCATCATGTGCTGTTGGCTGTGTGCCCATCCGCTCATCATTAGGCAGGATCATGCTATTTTTGGTTTCCAGATGAAATCATTATTTCTCCCTCCTGAAACATTTGTCAGCAGATGATCGGGACATGATGGGATTGTTCTGGCACCTGCTCCCGCCCTCCCGCCTATTGAACAGGGCGGGCATACCCCTTTTTGGTTGTCCCGCACTTTCTTTTTTTTTTTTTGCTGCTTTCGGTGGCACCTGATAGTTGCTGCCTATTCCCACCAAACGGCTCTTTTATGTGGATTTGAAATTCAAAAGAATCCCCCCCTCCCTCTTGCCATTGCTCTGCAGCTAGATACTGGTACTAGAATACTAGAATATGTATATTACACTGCTTTAGGCAGCCGCTGATAGTCGCTACCTGTTCCCACTAAAATGGCTCTTTTTTGTGAATTTCAAATACAGAAAACCCACCCTCCCTCTTGATCTTCACATAGCCACTTCATATTTGTAGTATATTGCACTGCTATTCTACTATGTGGGTGGGACCATCAGAAAATCCAAAAGAGAACTGATTCAATATGGATAGCCTGCATTCGGATGCAGGCACAGACCTTCCCAACACATAGTCACAAAAAACGGTCGGGTTAGGAACTTGCAGATGGATTTTCGAAGCAAACATGATCTAATATGACTTTCAGTTACAAGAAGTTGCCCTCATTTCCAATGGCATCCACACCCATACATCCAATCACAAAGACCACAATCTCCTCACCCATCTCCTCCCCTGACGTGCTCCGTGACTGACTGACTGATCCTGAACAGTCCAAGTTCTCTTGACGACTTCATAATCCCCTCCGGATACATCCGTATATGTTTGAGTCATGGTCTCCACCACAATGTTGAATGGCTTGGGCTTGTACCGTCGCAGCCATTTCGCCTTATACAGTGCTGCACTCATGAGCAGCTCACTGTCCCTTGATCAGCCAGATCCAATCAAACATAGCACAAGCAAACTCACTGAAAGATATGATTTTCAAGGTATGGGGAGTCCACCATTATCATTTCGAGTACAATCTTGATTTGACTTGGTTTGCCTAGTAGACAATGATGGTCAGGATGAAACCAGGCCAGGGCCAATGAGCCAATGTTTGCTGATTCACATCATCGGTAATTCACTGAATAACAGATAAACATAGTCTAGAATTTCTTAGATAGCTGGCTCGGAGTATTAGATATGACCGCAATTAATTAGTAGATATTTGTTAGACCTGACCTCTTAACAAAGGTAAATAGTCGGTTGTATCACGTTTGTACAATCACCACTAAGTCCCCGTGCAGTTAAGATGTCAAGACTAAGGCTTTAGCGCTTAGTGAGAATGAATGTGTTTCGGTATGAATAAACTTTAGCTCAAAGCTAGGGAATATACAGCTTTGAGTAAACTACTTATATACTAAAGTCAAGGGTCTAATAATGGATACACCGTGTTAGAAAGTGAATCAGCAAATACACGGTGACCAAGAATAATACTCCACTCTGATGAGTGTGACTGTGTCACAAGGTGAAGACTCCGTGGAGTCGTGGATCTAAAGATAAGATAAGATAAGCGCCGAAGATTAGATAAGATAAGAGGCACTTATGTCAGAAAATGAATAAATCATAACATTACCCCCTCTTTAAGGCAGGCGTCCCGACTGCTGTTATGGATCGTCTCGTTGATTTTTGCGGTGAATTTGCGCTTCCTAAACATCACTATTATGCTGGACTCAACCTTAGAGCCACAGCCTAACCATGTGCGACCTCTTTTCTTTGTCCCTCATACGCAGTGGGACGAACAAAGAGGAGTGCCAGTTAGGTGGTAATAGGAGAGGAGAAGGCGAGCCAAATACGCCTGTATGTTTATGGAATTTCTGTCGGTTCATACAGCGATTTTGAATATGTCGAAGGGTCATCGTTGCCACCAAATAGATCCCAGTATAGCTCTTGGTCGTACCACACTTTCCGTCCCATGAATGGATCTGTATAAGACTGCCAATCTTCAGTCCCGGTGTTCATGTGGTTTACTTTTTCAGCTAGGTACTCATCGATGAGTTCTTGAGCGTCCATGTTATCCTCCCATACCCAACTGTTTGATTCAGGTCCATATCCTTTCCACTTGACAAAGTAGTCTGTGACCCGAACCGATGGTTCGCCTGCTTTTCCCCTGACTTTGCATTCTCTACTGTCGAGGACTTTCTCGACTTTGTAGTGCTCTTCACCGTCGATAAGATCTGGAGGCGGTGGAGGTGGCTGTTCTTGGTTGGGAAAGGCGGGTGGCATGTATGGGTTAAGGAGTGCTTCGTTGAATACAGGGTGGATGTGCCAGCCTGTCGGGAGCTTCAGTTTGTACACTGATGCTCCGACCTTTGCGACAATTGGAAATGGGCCTGTTCGTTTGTCTGCGAGTTTCTTCTTGGGACATGGGAGACTGAGGTTGGTTGTGTCGAGCCAAACCTTATCTCCCACTTGATACTCGACTGCAGGTCGTTTCTTTTTGTCGTATTGGGCTTTCATTTGGTGGGCGGCCTTTTCGAGGGCTTGCTTTGCCTCTTCATGGATTTTCTGCATTTCTGAAACAAATGTCGTTGAGGCCGGTGTTCTGAAGGGTGCTCGGGGTCTGGCACCAGGGAGGATGTCAGCATGAAAGCTGTAGTTAACCTCGAAGGGACTTTTGCCCATAGCGGAATGAGTGTGCTTATTATGGGCGAAGGCTGCAAGGGAGAGCCATTCAACCCAATCGTTCTGGAGATGGTTGATGAAGATTCGGAGGTATTTTTCAACCTCTTGATTGACTCTCTCCGTCTGTCCATCTGTCTGGGGGTGGTAGGCGGTAGATACGTTCGCCTTGATCTGGAGCAAGTCGTAGAGGTCTTGCATGAATTTGGAGACAAACACGGTGCCTCGGTCAGAGATGACTACCTGTGGCATTCCGTGCTTGGCATAAACTTCGTCCCGTAAGATTTTAGCCCACCCTTCCGATGACATCTCTGTGGTACATGCTATCGGTATGATTTCCTTGGAGAAGCGGTCGATGATCATTAAGATAGCATCATAACCGTTGCACTTTGGTAAACCAGTGACCATGTCGACGGAGATGTGGGTCCATGGTCGGGAGGGTATGGCATTGGGATGGAGAGGTGCTGCTTTCGCTTGAGTGCTCGACTTGGTTTGTTGGCACGTTTCGCAAGTGCGGACGTAGTTTTCTATGTCTCTTTTCATTCTGGGCCACCAGTATTCTCATAAGACAAGCTCTTTGGTCTTTTCAATGCCAGGGTGTCCCGCCATGATGTGGTCGTGAGATATCGCGATTATTTCTCCTCGTAACGCATGATCTTGGGGAATATAGATACAGCAATCGTATAAGATCAAACCGTCATCTAGCTTCATCCCTCGATCATGGTTGAGAGAGGCAGCAATGTTCTTGTCCCATCGGTGGTGGTCGAGCATGGCTTGTTTGATTTTCATATGAACTTCCTCGATTGTCGGCATGACCATTGCCCGGAAGTGTTCGGGTTTGAGGACTATAACCTCATCATTGTCCTCCTTTCCTTGCTCGTGATCCGCTCGTTGACTCAGTAAGTCGGCTTTCTTGTTTGCTGTCCCTGGTTTATAGTGCAGCGAGAAATGGTATTCGGCTAGCTCAGTTACCCAACGTGCTTGTTGTTGGTTGAGTTTCTGGGGCTTCCTGAAATACTGGAGGTTCTGATGATCCGTCCAGATTTTGAAGTCCTGAGCCACTCCCATTAGATAGTATCTCCATTCGTCCAGCGATAGCATGATTGCGAGCAGTTCTTTGTCATAAATTTCATAATTGCGCTCTGTCACTGTGAGGGACTTGGATAGAAACGCGACTGGGCACCATTTTCCATCCTGTTCCTGAGACAGTACCGTGCCTATTGCTCCTTCGCTTGTGTCTGCCTCCATGCGGAACTTGCCTCCTTCTGTGGGTATTGCCAGTACCACTTCTTCGGCCAGCAGTCTCTTTAGCTCCTCGAATGCATCCTGTTGCGCTTTTCCCCACTTCCATGGATCGTTTCCTGTTAGCTGCGTCATAGGTTTGACGACTTTGCTATATCCTTTGATGAAACGTCGGTAGAAGTTGGTAAAGCCTAAGAATGACTGGAGCTGCTGTTTCTTGGCTGGCACAGGCCATTGTGCGATCCCTGCGATTTTGACTGGGTCCATGCAGATGCTTCCTTCACTGATGATGACTCCGAGGTACTCTGTTTCTAGGGTCTCAAACTCGCATTTCTCCGCTTTAAGGAATAGCTTGTTCTTTCGTAAGACCTTTAGAACTTCGTGCATAATACGACGGTGCTCTTCCTTGGTTTTAGACATGATTAGGATATCGTTGAGGTAGACTGTGATGGCGCCAGATGCAATGAGGTCTTTGAAGATGTCATTCATCATCCACTGGAAGGTGGCGGGTGAATTGGTAAGCCCGAAGAACATAACTGTGGGTTCGAACAACCCTCGATTAGTTCTGAATGCCGCCTTCCACTCATCACCGCTCTTGATGTGTATGTTATTGTATCCCCATCGAACGTCAAGCTTGGAAAAGTACTTGGCTCCTCGTAGTTTGTCCATAAGCTCTGAGATGAGAGGAAGCAGGTAGCGATTTTTGATCGTCATCTCGTTGAGCTTGCGATAGTCTTGTACTGGTCGCAGCTTGCCATCCTTTTTCTTGACAAAGAAGAAAGGTGAAGCCATGGGCGACTTGGAGGGTCGTATCCGTCCGCTCGAGAGGTTCTCATCTAAGAACTTGTCGAGCTCTTCCTGTTCGTTTCGGTTGAGAGGGTAGACTTTGCAGTCAAGATTGGCACTCGCATTTGGAGTAAGTTCGATAGCGTGGTCCCACGTTTTTGGTTCAGGGAGTTCATTGAAACTATCTTTGTTGAATAGATCGCTGAAATCCCGACACCACTCTGGGACCATTTCTTCGAACGTCTTGGTCTTCTTGTCTGCATTTGCTGCGGCAGCTAGGTCATTGGCATGATGAGCACGTATGAGAATAGCCCATGTGAAATCTATTGCAAGAATGGTATCTCCCTCCTCCAGTTCCTCATCCCACCTGTCGTCGGGGTCTGCATCGGGTAATACAAATGGGTTCTTGCGGCATTCGCACTGTGCAAATGTTAATCCTCCTGTCTTCCAATTGATGATTGGATTATGCCGGGCTAGCCAGTCGTGACCGAGGAAGATCGGTTTATCACCAAGATCCATGACGGCTAGATCTATTCGTTCTGAATGATCTCCGATCGTCAAAGTGATCTCGGCGTATTTTGTAATTGATCCTCCTGAGTTCTTGGTTCCGTCAGCATTATAGACTGTGATTGGTGCAGCTGTCGCATGAGTCAGGATTTGATGTTGCTCGATGAACGTCTGGTTGATGGCGCTGCTGGTGCATCTGCTGTCTACTAATGCGGTGGTTGAAATTTGGGAAATGGTTCCTGGTTTCCCGAGTATGACGGGGATGACCAGGTCCTTTCCCTTCCCGCTTAGTGCGCTGATGTGCAGTTTTGGTTGTCGCAATTCTTCGAGCCACCAAAGGGCGTTGATTTGTTCTGCCTTTCTCATCCCTTCGATCATTTCATTGACTACTTCCTCCATGCATGACTTGTGAATCCAATTCTTCAGGATCGCCTTCACCTCTGACTCTGTCTTGGCTTGTACTATGCCATGCAGAGTCCACTCAGCTCCGAATGGTTTAAGCCATTCTCTATAGGTCTCGCCACTAGTATAAGTGCATGAGATCTGCAGGGCCTCTCTAGCTTTCGCGTCGACCTGTGAGGGTTCGACTACCATTGGCGAGGTCACCGCTGTTTCTAAAGGGGGTGTTAATTTAGTCTTCTTGTTCATCATGAAACTGGTAATGTCCTCGTCGTCAGGTACTTCCTCAGAAGTTACCTGATGCCCCCTTTGCACTGCCTGGGCGCTAGCAGCTTCCTGTAATGTGGCTTTCTGGTCGGTCGTGGAATGTGAGGTGTGTTTCTCGAAGGCGTCGCCCTGTAAAGGGGCAACAGGTTGGGCTGACGCCGTCGCACAGCGATTGCCTTCGCTTCTCACCATTGTGTGATGGTCGCCTTCACCTGGTTCCTTCGAGCCGGTGGTTGCTATGGCCACTGGATCCCTCGTTTCTTTCAGTGTTCCCCCATCCTCGAGTCACCCTGCGTCACGACAGGCATTGGCAACTGGTCAGGGGCCCTTACTCGAGTCCAGTTTGTCCTCAATCTTCTGGTCGTCTGTGGCTGTTGGTAGCTGTACAGTGTTCTCTTTTACCAGGGGAGGTTTCGCTGAAGCTATTCCCTCATAACTCCCAGCGAGGCTGGGACCCCATAGAGCCGCTTTGTCAGGGGGGGCGGTATACACTTGTTCCCCTGCCCCATCCGGTCTAGCCATTATGATGGGTGTCACTATGGTAGGTGACTTGTCATTTGATGCTTTTGCCCGTAATGGGTTACTCGCCGAACGTTTAGTCGTCGGTAGTCGAATTACCACGACGTCTGGGACTGGGATTCGATTCTTGCTTAGTTTCTGGTCTGATTGCAAAGTTGCGAGTATATTCGAATGCGTGGTAGATACTACAGGATTATAAGTACAATTATGAAGTGCAATAGGCGTACCAGCTGAAACTAAGTCCTTGGCTGAGTGAGTTGAATCGTTTACTCCTCGGTGCTCTCTTTTACTTCCTTGATGGTGGGGAGTTTTTCCTCCGTCAGGTGATGGTCCCAATATGCTGTGAACCGTCGAAACACCTCTTCCCGGGTTTTAGGCGCTCGAGGGCAGTCATGCTTGAAGTGGCCTATTTTGCCACATCGGAAGCACATCAACACTGCCCTAGCGGCATCGATATCCATCGGTTTGCCGCGTCCTCTGTATGTCGTTCCTGTAGCCGTTGTTGTTGTCGGTACAGGAGCGACTACTGTTTGACCACCCCTAGCGGGTGTGGTCGTCTTCTGTGTCTGTGTCTGGGGTCGTACTGGGATTGTTGTCGTACCTTCTGCCTGTTTGAGGTGCCAGTTGTAATCGATTCAGAGTAGGCAGGCCTTCCATCCTTGGTAATCGGTTGGCACTTCTCTGTCAGCCAAGTATATAGTATTTTTACTCATCTGGCAGGTGGCCTTTTTGATCTGATGGAGCATGACTTGCTCGTTGTCGTGTACTTTGGCGTGGTAGGCCAGTTCTTCGAATTTCTGGAAGAACTGGTCACCATTCTTGAAGTCCGATTGCCTAAGCTTCTCCCACTGCGCGTACTTTAGTTGCACGTCGGCATCCTTCCAGAACCTCCAACCGAGCTCTGTCTTGAATTCTTCATAAGACGGGTAGAGCTGGTCCCCAGTCGCCTGATCCTTTCCTATGACCTGTGTGCACAACTCCCACCACTTCTCAGCGTCGTCGGCAAGTCATGAGATGCAGAAGACGACCTTGTGAGGGTGGTGGCGGAAGTGTCGGTTGAACACTTCAAAGTGTAGTTCACACTTTAGGAAGAATTGGGTGATGTTGTTAGAATCACCCTTGAAGTCATCGACCTCTTTTAGAATTTTGGGTTTAAATTCATCATAGGGGGCAACGGCTCCGTCAACTAGTTGCCAGGGTACTGGTGGGTCTGGCAGTGCTGGTGGTGTGGGGTAGCGTGGAAGCACGTACCTTACAGGAGCTGCGGGAGGTTGCGCCGGTTGTGCGGGTGCTCCGCCTCCTCCACCAGCTGCGCCAGGTCCAGCAGCTCCATGACCGCCACCGGCAAATGGTGCGTAGCTGTATGTGTATGTTCCTGGCGGTTCCTGTCCCCTGACATAGGAGAAGGTTCCTGTTGTTACCTGAGGAGGTGGCACCAGTGGTTCGTCTGGCATTGGTTCCTGGATCTCAATTTTGGCTGCGGCTTCTTCATAAGGGGGAAATTCCTCCATTTTGGCATCTGGGTGTATTTCGTTCCACAGGAAGCGAGCATTTCGCTCTGCTTCGTACTGCAGTATGTCGTCGGCTGGGATTCCTTTCTGTTTCTTCATGAAATAATCGTTTCCGGCTTGGGTAGCCCCCCAAGCTGAAACGAAAGGGAGTTTGTAAGCAAAATATATGTATAGTTTGTGATAGTTCACCTGTCTTAAAATAGCCGGTATACCTATGTTTAGGTCATCTGCTGTTTCCTCGTAGATTCTAATGGCGTCAGTTAGGGTTATTACGACGGGGGTTGTGGGGTGTGTGCTCGCACAGCGACTCGGTGGACGACTCTGGGATTCCATCGATTGTGAGCAAGGGGTAGGGGGTTGCAGGACGCGGGGGCTGGGGTGGCGAGTCGACGGCGGTGCTACTCTCTGACTTGGGTCGACCATGGGGATGCTCAGGTGTTGGCTGCTCCCTGAGTCGCTGGGTGAGTCGCTCCCAAGTGGTTGCTCGAGGGGGGCGGTGCAGGGACCTGACTGGAGACGTGACACTTTGCCAACCACTGTGCCTTGGTGGGCATATGGTGGATGGGCCGGCAACAGGCTCCTCGACGGTTGGTACAGGCTCGGGTGACCACTCGGGGTTCTGTACGGGCTGATCCCACATTGTGAGGTTCCTGGCATCTGTTGGGAGCGGGGTGTGGGGGTTGGATGCCTCACGACCGAGGGAGGGGAAGTAGGCACTGAGGGGAATGGTGATGTTGTCCCAAAACTCCTCTGAAGCGACACCGGCTGCGGGTGGTGGAGAAGGGTCCCGATTTGCCCAAGGATCGTAATCGGTGGTTGGGGCGATGGGTCTTGTGTCTCAGCCCACGCCAAATCCCCCGACGTGCTCAGCGAATCAGGTGTACGTGTCGGATGAGGGAGTGCGAGGGATATATTGGACATACTCGGGAGAGGGAGGGATGGTGGAGGCGATGGTGATAATAGGCGTGCGCCTTTGGGGAGGGGTAGGAGCTGTTCTCTCCGGGATGATGGGAGCAGCTGACTCAGAAACGTCCTCCGTTTCTTTGTAGATTCCTGTCCTAGAGAGCTCGTTGATTGGGATCGGCCTCCGTGGTATGGGTGCGAAGATTCGGGGTGGGAGCTGCTCGAGCGGGATGCCATCAGGCTCGTTTGTAGGGGTGGTAGCGACTGTGGAGGGTGGCGTGTGGGGTGTCTCTATTCGTTGCCTCGGTCTGTAACAAAACATGATTGCAAGAATGAGGGCGATGGAGAGGAGAGTGGCACTGGGTATTCCTAGTGAGATTGCTATGACTTTAGCGTTGTCGTTTTCCATGAGGGCCCTTGGTTAGAGAGCGTAGGAAAGCTTTGAGCTAATTGTTAGACCCGACCTCTTAACAAAGGTAAATAGTCAGTTGTATCGTGTTTGTACAATCACCACTAAGTCCCCGTGCAGTTAAGATGTCAAGACTAAGGCTTTAGCGCTTAGCGAGAATGAATGTGTTTCGGTATGAATAAACTTTAGCTCAAAGCTAGAGAATATACAGCTTTGAGTAAACTACTTATATACTAAAGTCAAGGGTCTAATAATGGATACACCGTGTTAGAAAGTGAATCAGCAAATACACGGTGACCAAGAATAATACTCCACTCTGATGAGTGTGACTGTGTCGCAAGGTGAAGACTCCGTGGAGTCGTGGATCTAAAGATAAGATAAGATAAGTGCCAAAGATTAGATAAGATAAGAGGCGCTTATATCAGAAAACGAATAAATCATAACAATATTTCTATGAATAACCTAAATAAAATTTCAAGAGGTCTGCAAAGTAACCGAAATCGCGAAAGAGTCCATTCACCTGTTGCCACTAGACAAGATGGGTTAGAACCCACTCAACATCCTCTACCACATGCATCCAGCTTGCCTTCACCCTCTCTGCAGCTGCCTTTTCCTGGCTCCCATCCTTCTTCATCTTCTTCATCGCCCAAGACCAAAAACATAATGCAGCGATGATGCTAAGCCAGCCGTTCGGACCAGAGCACCTCATTATCTCCCAATCACCATCTGCAGGTTGTAACGGTCGACCATCCTCCCCCGTTTTGAGCAAGTCCAAGTCCTCATTCCGAGGACGAAATTCTGGCTGCAGACTTGACCACCATGCCCAGAACTTGTTGTTGAAATCCTTCATGGGGTCTACACCAGCTTGAACAGGCTGCAATTGGAAGCTGGGTGAACGATGATGAGCTATCCAATCATGGATGGCTTGTGGGTGTTGCGAGGCACCGAACTTTGTCGACAGCTTGAACTTCTCTGCACTCTCGAACTGTACCCATAAGTTGACAAGACGGCAGAATTCTGGCGGGGTGCTTTCACGCATCAAAGTCGCTAGACCATCGACTGCCCAACATGGTGCATTGGCAGGAAATTGTTTGGTAATGCCAGCTGTCGCCGTAATGTTTGTGCTGGATGCAGGGGTGCCATCAGAGGTTGAGTCGTTCTCCAACCTCTTATTCCCATTCTTCTTTTTAGCTACAACACGTTAGCTACGGCTGATCTGCATCATGAATGCGACATACCTTGCTTCTTGGGGCATGTCTCGCCACTATTATCCTCCTCCCTCACACACTTTTTAGATACCAATGTACTCTTTGATGGATTTGGATTTCTGGGAGCATGCGGCTTAGCCTTTGGCACCGTCTGCACAACATCGGCAATGTCGTGGTTCCCGTTTTTGCTTGGATGAGTGTCTTCTGTGCCCTGAACCAAATCTCTACTGGATGCTGTTGATTGCTTTTCTTGTTGAATAGGTGCTGGGGCACGAGACGGTTCCTTTGATGTTACAGGTGCCAGTGTCAGTTTAACTGTCGCATCTGACAGAGGCGTAGGGGTTGCTGTGTGAGATGGAAGGGGAGATGGCCCTAATGACAGTGCACGAGATGGTTCCCTAGACAGTACAGGTGCTGATGTCGGTTTGGCCATCGGATCCAATGGAGGTGTAGGGGTTTCTGTACGAGATGGGATAGGAGATGGAATCACAGATGGCGCACGAGACAGAGCTAATGGCTCGGGCTCCGCACTGTCGATGTTGTTCAAAGGGTCATGTGGTAGTGGTTGTGAGGGTGCCAGCAATTGTTCAGGGTTACCAACCCCAGATGGTGCTCATTCTGCTCGACATCGTGCAGGTGGTGGAACTGGTGCTGCCGGTCGTGCAGTATCGATGGCTTCCTTTTCCTGACCGGTATTGTACACGTCTCCTTCTACAGGGTCATGAGCAATGCCCTGCTCATCAGATGCAAAACCTATGCTCTCCATTGTCGGCATATTTGATGAGAGAGCCTGAGCTCTACACATTTCCACAGCTGCTGAATTAGTTAGCTACTGTAGTACCAGATCCTGCAGCCACATGTACTGAAGCATTTCTTTAAAAATTCCCAAACATGGGAACCAGAAACGTTTGATAGCTAGCATGCTCAGCTTGTACTAAATTTTGCTTGACTGTCCCCAACGTCTTCCCGGTGTGAAAGCTGAAATATGGTCAACACTGAAATCGACGTTGAAATATATAAAGGAATACTCATGAGGAGACATGCAAATGACCTCCGTCTGCTGGTTGAGGACCACCCACAATGCACATCACTGGACATCCGGTTGCTTCCATAATCATCTCAATGAATGGTTGCATGACGCTCGAAAGATGTTCCAGGAATCTACAAGAGAGTAACGCATCAGAAACACATCAGAAAATCGATCTGTTCATGTACCTTTGCATGTTGGCAGGGTCCTTGGAAACCGGAGACTCCATTTTCATACTGTACTCCTTCATGGCCTCTTTGTGCTCCTCCTCAGCCGTTGTCATCCATTCCTGTTGAACCTCCTTGGTTTTGAGCTTGAATAGTTTGCTCTTGAAGGAATTGAGTTTAGCCACATGTCCGCTCAGAGGTACCACCATCATCTTTAACTCCTTCTCCCATGCTTCTTGAACCTTGGCTGAATTCGCCTTTGCCCACAGAGAGAATGCTTGAGCCTTGTGTGGCTTGGAGACAGACAGTCCAGCAAGTCTGTGAAGAAGGATCGTATATGGATTGTCTTTGCCAGACTCCTTAGCTGATAGGTCATGCATCTTTGAGTATTGATATCTGAGCCATCGCTGGATTTGCTGAAGGCTGTGAATCAGCTTCTAATCTCATTGACAACGTGACCGGCGTCTAATGTGTCTAATATGCCCTAACACTGACTCACCTTCTTTTTGAACAACAAGTCCTCTCCCTCTGCTTTCGTGACCTCTGATTGCCTCTTGTATTCGCTTGGATCTAGGGAACCTTCATCTGGGACTGCTGGTTCCGCATCTGGTGCATTATCGTCTACTTTGGCCAGCTCCTCGTCACTTGGTTTGACATTGTCTGGAAGAGAAATGGCAAAACACTTGAAATACCGACGCGTAATGTCAGCAAGCTGCTCTGCTGCACGATCTTCCTTGATGGCTAGAGCATACCCCTCCCTCTCCCCCATCAGGAAGACTTTCCTCTTTCTGCAGAATGCACCAGGATTCACCATGCTGTCAAGACGCATTAGCTGGCCATTTTTCCTTTGTCAAGCTGAGAGCTCGTACCTCAATTTACAGCTGAGTGCTTGAAGAAATCAATAGCAAGGACTGTGGACATCCCAAACAGTTTGCTGGTATTTGCTCTGAAATTCAGATTAATTTGCTTACGCTGTTTTTCAGATAAAATTTTATTCCAGCCTTATCTCTATTTGCAAATAGCTCATGGTAGGTCCAGCCTGCACACCCTCTTTCTAGCGGAATGCCTTCTCTGCTCCAGACTTTATAGCAGGAGCTGTTTCTTTCTGGGGAGCCATGGCTGAATCTGACTCCCCCTCGTCCATGTCCTTGCTGACAGACTCCACCCTCCGAACCTCGTCAACCCCTCGTACCCCACAAAAGCCTCAAAGCCATGAGTGCTTCTGCTGTTTTCATGCAAGCCACTCTAACACTTTTTTAGGCTACTGCAAGAGCAAAGGCTCCTTGATGACTGAGGCATGTTCTGACAGTGAGCAATCCATGCAAGGTTTGTTTTAAAGTCACCAAAATTACCGCTATGCTAAACCACCTTCTCTAGATGACTATGAGGTCATGGTGACAAAGAAAATGACGAGGATGGTTACTACCACCACCACTACCACTCGTTGTTTGGCTACCCCTCAACCTCAGCCTCCAAACAGTATGAAGAAGGTCCATACCCCACCCTCCACCCCCCTGCTTGGTAAGACTGGCAAAATTCCTGCCACCCCTTTCTCACCATGCACTCTGCCGTCCCGTCGTGCTCCGGTTGCTCCATCTCCTAGTACCCCAGATTCTTGCGCTCCATTCCCAACTGGCCCCAGATATTCCTCCCCTGCTCGTACACCCACCGTTCCCATATTTGGCCCTATCCGGTACCACATCCCACACCCAGATACCAAAGTCCCTCCCCCATACAGTGACCCACCTCCCAAAACGTGGTATGCGGTGACTGTTGGGCAAGATGTCGGCGTCTTCGAAGACTGGTCAGTGCACCATTCTACCTCTTACATGCTTTATTGATCCATCCTCAGGTTGTTGGTCAAAGAACTCATGGACAATGTCACCGGTGCACATCAGAAAGGCTACAAGAGTTTCCACGAAGCTCTCACATGCTACTGCAACAAGTTTTCGGTGGGTGCTGTTATTCGCCGCCCGCATATGGGGAGCTGGTTCTTCCAACCTCTGCCCGATTGGGAGGAACAAGAACGGCTTTACCAGTGGGGCCCAGAGGAAGAAGCTGCTATGCGTGTGTTGGAGGGAAGTGCCTCTGACTAAATTTCTGTGTATCCAACTGTACTGTGTAAAAGTTACCACCCGTTGACACGCTTGAAAAGCGTTCACACATGTAATTTCGCGAAATGTATCAATACATACATTTTATAAAAGCTAGATACTGAGGGAATGAGATATACCTTAGAGTGCAATGTCCTAAGTGCAGGCAATGCAATACCTTGAGTGATGTCCAGTGGAGTGCATGGCTTAACTGTAGAGTGATACCATAAGGGTCACACTAAGTCTAAAGCCCCAGCACTTGACACTGAATATGCTGACAATGCACAGAAGATGCATGCTAAGAATAGAACAAGCAAAGCTCAGGAGATAATTGATACTTCGCGCAACCTTGATCTATGATGCACAAGGCACGGCCATGCCGGGAGCTAGTGCTCTAGACCTCAGAATGTGTAGAATTGAAGTAAGACCAATGTCTCTGACTCCGGCCAATGTGCGCGAGGCCTAGACTAGAAACTAGTGGTCCTAGAAGACCATGGAAATCACTAGAAGATATTATTACTATAAAGATGAGTTGTGCTCTAGGCTACAACTCCGAGGAGATACTAGGTGACGTCAGTACACGTGGATAGCATGGCTAACTGATGTCGCACAACTGAGAGACCAGGATCTGGCCCCGAGCTGGAGCTCTGAGTAAGCGCCAAGCAATAGCGTGATTATGGCGACATGTGCACCACCCAGGAAAGGAAGTTCCACAAGCCAAGAGTTACTATTTAAGGTTGTATTAATTGGTAGAGCACAGTGTATATAAATACCATAGTATAGTAATAGTGTACAAGTTTTGGACCCCCCTTGTTGGAGCACAAAAGCCCTCAGCTTAGCGCTCTAGCTTTGGGATTAGTTTGTAGCTTTGAGCGAGAGAATAGACCTTTATTGATAACATTTGAGTGACTTGAGTAGCGCGTGAGGCATAGAAAGCTTGCGCAGGACTTGTGTACAGTTAGAGTGATTGGTTGGCTTGTGCTCTACCCTGAGAATAAGAGATATTGTGTCCTTGCAGACACACTCTTGAGTTTTGAGGGTTTCTTGTGACGCACGGTGCTACAGGCGGCAGAGGTTCAAACCCTTTGGCTTGTCGGACGGTGTTTCTTGTTGTGCGAGATACTACAGGTGGCAGAGATTCAAACCCTTTGGTCTGGTTAGTGTTCGTACTGATGCCTTCTTTAATGCACGGTGCTACAGGCAGCAGAGGTTCAAACCCTGTGGTCTGATTAGTGCACACTTGAGGGTTCTCATTTCCGCAAGCGGCAGAGGTTCAAACCCTTTGGCTTGTTGGACAGGGTTTATTTGGTTATTGTTTCTCTGGATTGGCACAGGTTCAAACCCTGTGGGTCTACGATCGGTTTGGAAGCTTGAGCGCATGGGTTGAAATCCTGTGGCTTGAGTGGACATGTTTTGAAGGGTTTCTGCTTAGAGCACAAGCTTTAAGTCATGTTTAGGGTGTGTTTAAGTTCTTTGTGGTCACCTGTGTGTGTCGCGCAAGGCTTATTGAGGGTTTTGTTGGTGTGTGGTGACGAGTTGTGTATTGCAGTACACCTTGCCTTGAGGCCCAGCGACATTGGTTGCCCCTCTTGTTAATAAAAGCCTTTGGACTTAGAGAGATCTAGTGTTAGACCCGAACTTCAATCAAAGATAAACAACGGCTGTCTCGCGTTCGGGCAGTCACCGATGAGTTCTTTATTCGATTGAGAGCAAAGGTTTAAGTCCTTAGCACTTAGCGATAGATAAGGCGATAGTTTCGGTATAGATTAAACGTTAGCTCAAAGCTAGGGTATAACTAGCGAGAGCTTTGCTACTTAAATACTAAAAGTAAGGTTCTAAATATAAACCGTTCGTGAGAGTGGAAAGCTTGAGCACGCAATATCGAAGCGATAGATACTTCAACCTGGCACATTATCACACGATAAGGTGCAAGGTGGAAGTGGCTACTACGCCATGTAGTGCGTAGTGTCGAAGCCACTGCTCGGTGTCTGTATGATAAGCGGTCCGGACGGTCCGGTGACCCGGGTTATGTAAGTAAAAGAATAAAAGTGGTTAAATCGTAACATTACCCCCTTCTTAAGGCAGGCGTCCCGACTGCCGCTACGGTCCGCTCCAATCGTTGGGGAAGTCTTCTTGATACATTCCTCTAGCCTCTCCTCCATATGGGTCGTCGACGAGATCTTCATCTCCGATTGGTGGCTCTCCGTCATCAGATTCGTTGTTCCAGTAGTCTTGTAGGAGTCTGCGCCACTCAAAATTATAACTTTTGAGGGCTTTGACCCACTTTTGGAATCCATCTGTTCGTTGGACGAGGTATCGAACATTGCCGTTACTGTCATATTCGTGATCTAAGATCATGGTGACGGCTTTGTTTGGTGTTACGATTTTGGTGTCCACTCCGTCAACGTGTTCTGCCAGGAATTCTTCGATCAACTCGTCGGCATCCATGTCGCCTTCCCGTACCCAGCTATTTGATTCTGGTCCATAGCCCTTCCATTTGACGAAATAATCCGTCGCGATTCTCGATGGTTCTCCCTGTCTTCCTCGAACATTTCGTTGTCTGCTGTTCAAGACCTTTTCGACTTCGTAAAGTTCATCGCCGTCGATCAGGTCCGGTGGCGGTGGAGGCGTTTCCTTTGATTTGGAGAAGATGGTAGAGGTCTTTCATGAATTTGGATATGAATACAGTTCCTCGGTCTGAGATGACGACTTGGGGCATTCCGTGTTTGGCATATACTTCGTCGCGTAGGATCCTTGCCCAGCCTTCGGAGGATAATTCCGTGGAGCATGCAACGGGGATGATTTCCTTTGAGAAGCGGTCAACGATCACGATGATGGCGTCGTGTCCGTTGCTCTCGGGTAATCCAGTAACCATGTCTACGGAGATGTGAGTCCATGGGCGGGACGGTATTTCGTTGGGGTGTAGTGGTGCTGCCTTGGCCTGATTGCTGCTCTTTGCTCGTTGGCAAGTTTCACAGGCTCGTACATAGGCTTCGATGTCTTTCTTCATTTTCGGCCACCAGAATTCTCGTAGGACAAGTTCTTTGGTCTTTTCGATGCCTGGATGTCCAGCAGTGATGTGGTCATGGGATCGAGCAATGATTTCTCCATGGAGGGTATGGTCTCGGGGAACATAGATCCTCCCATTGTACCAGATAAGTCCGTCTGCCATCTTCATACCTCGGTCGTGGTCGAGGGAACTGGCGACAGCTCGATCCCAAAGGCGATTGTTCTTTGTGGCGACTCGTACGTCCCGATGGGTTTCTTCGACGGTGGGCATGATCATTGCTCTGAAATGTTCTGGAGACAGGACTACTACTTGATCGTTATCGTCCTGTCCTTGATCATGATCTGCGCGCCGCGAGAGGAGGTCAGCCTTTTTGTTGGCGGTACCGGCTTTGTGATGAAGGGTGAAATGGTATTCTGCCAGCTCGGTGATCCATCGGGCTTGGCGTCGATTCACTTTCTGGGGCTTTCGGAAGTACTGGAGATTTTGATGATCTGTCCAGATTTCGAAGTCTTGGTATGCGCCCATAAGGTAGTGCCTCCATTCTTCGAGAGCGAGCATGATTGCGAGGAGTTCCTTGTCGTAAATCTCGTAGTTACGTTCTGTAACCGAGAGTGACTTCGATAGGAATGATACGGGTCTCCATTTCCCGTCCTGTTCCTGGGAAAGGACTGCGCCAATGGCTCCCTCACTAGCGTCGGCTTCTACTCGGAATTTCCCTTCATTGGTTGGTATCGCGAGTATGACGTCCTCTGCTAATTGCTTCTTTAACTGATCAAAGGCTTCCTGTTGAGCCTCGCCCCACCTCCACGCGTCGTTCCCTGTCAACTGGGTCATAGGTTTTACGATTTTGCTGTAGTCTTTGATGAAGCGTCGATAGAAATTGGTGAATCCCAGGAAGGATTGGAGTTCCTTCTTCTTGGTAGGTATCGGCCAGTCGGCAATGCCTTTGATTTTGACCGGGTCCATGCGAATGCTCCCTTCGCTGATAATGATGCCTAGGTACTCCGTTTCTAGGACTTCAAACTCGCACTTCTCGGCTTTAAGGAACAACTTGTGCTTCCTTAGAGCCGCCAACACTTCCCTCGTGATACGGCGATGCTCCTCTTTGGTCCGGGACATGATCAAGATGTCGTCCAGATAAATGGTCACCTTCCCTGATGCGATGAGATCCTTGAAGATATCGTTCATCATCCATTGGAAGGTGGCGGGCGAGTTGGTAAGCCCGAAGAACATAACCGTTGGCTCGTACAGGCCACGATTTGTTCTGAAGGCTGCCTTCCATTCATCTCCCGTTTTGATTCGGACGTTATTATATCCCCATCGCACATCGAGTTTAGAGAAGTATTTGGCGCCGCGCAGTTTATCCATGAGTTCGGAGATTAAGGGAAGGGGATAACGGTTTTTAATCGTCATCTCGTTGAGCTTCCGGTAGTCTTGGACAGGCCTTAGCTTGCCGTCTTTCTGTTTGACGAAGAAGAACGGTGAGGCCATCGGTGACTTGGATGGGCGTATCCTTCCACTAGACAAGTTCTCGTCGAGGAATTTGTCGAGCTCTTCCTGCTCCGCTCGGTTGAGTGGGTATACTTTGCAGTCGAGGTTGGCGTTCACGTTGGGAATGAGTTCGATGGCGTGGTCCCATGGTTTAGGTTCTGGTAGGTCATCAAAGTTTTCTTTATCGAACAAATCTTTGAAGTCTCTACACCATTCGGGAATCATTTCTTCGAACGTTTTGGCTTCCTTTCTTGCGTTTGCCTCGGCCGCTAGGTCATTGGCCACATGTCGCATTGCCCTAATGCGAATAGCTTCTTCAAAGCTTATCGCTAGGATAGTGTCACCTTCCTCCAGTTCTTCGTCCCACTTATCATACAGATCCGCATCAGGTAAGGGGAGTGGAATATGACGGCATTGGCAGCGGGCGAACGTCATTTTTCCGGTCCGCCAATTGATCAATGGGTTGTGCCTGATTAGCCAATCATGTCCTAAGAATATGTCACGATCTTTTAAGTCAGTGACGGCTAGATCTATGCGCTCGGCGTGGTCTCCGATGGTGATGCGTAATTCAGCGAAGGCGGTGATCCGTCCCGTGCTGTTTTTTGATCCGTCCGCATTATAAACGGTAATGGGTGCTGCTGTGGCGCGGGTAGGGATGTTGTGTTTCTCGACGAATGTTCGGCTGATGGCGCTACTGGTGCAGCCACTATCGATTAGGGCAGAGGAGGGAATTCGGGGAATGCGGCTGGACATTTCGATCTGGACGTCAGTCGTTAGGGCTTTCTCGCTTCCGCTTACTCGGCAGATATAGCGTTTGGGCTCCCGTAGCTCCTCCATCCATTCCAGCGCGTTGATGCGCGTGGCTCCCTTCAGTCCTTCTAGTAACTCATCCACCACTTCCTCTGCTCGCGCCTTGTGAATCCAGTTCCTTAGGATCGCTTTTGCCTCCGATTCCGTTCTGGCGTCCTTAATTCCGTGTAACGTCCACTCGGCTCCAAACGGCTTCAGCCACTCATGTGGGACCTTCTCAGCCTTTGCGCCGGAACCTGCTGGTTCGGCTACCGTCGGCTGGGTCACCTCAGGGGCTACAGAAGGGGTTCAATTAGCTTCTTGACTTCGTCGGAAACTCGTGTCATCCTCCTCATCGGGAATCTCCTCTAACTGTACCTGAGGCCCCCTTTTTACCGCCTGGGCGCTAGCAGCTTCCTTCCGTTCGGCTGTCTTGGTCGGGGCCGTTGCGCATCCAACAGTTCTTGCCACATGTGCGCCTTCGTTGGGATCGCCCGGTGGTGTGTTGGTTTCTAGCAGCAAGTTCGTCTTGACCGAGGAGTCGCCGCGAGTAGCGACGACGGGCTGCACTTGGACCGTAGCAGAATGCGGAACAGCCTCACCCTCCTCCTCGGGACTATGCGAATCGTTCCGCTCACCTGTCCCGGGGCCTCTGCCAACCTGGTCCCAGTCTTTGTCTTGTCGCTGGGTCGCGCTCCTGGGGCCCTCTTGTCGGGTTCGCCCGCTGCGCACGGTGTTCAGGTCGTCCTTGGCCGTGGATGGCCATGCGGTGTTCTCTGTTACCAGGGGAGGTTTCGCCGAAGCTATTTCCTCGATACTCCCAGCGAGGCTGGGACCCCGTAGAGCCGCCTCAGGGGAAACCGGTTCCTCTGCTTCAGGGGGGGCGTGTCCCTTCAATGAAGGCGCTTGTTCCCCTGTCCCATCCAGTCGCTTATTAGGCGCTGTTACGACGGGTAGCACTATGGTAGGTGCCTTTTCGTTCGCCGCTTTCGCTCGTGATGAGTTACTCGCCGAACGTTTAGTCGGTGGTGATGTCCCGACGTCCTGTTTCGATTCTTCCTTAGTCTCTGTCTCGGTAGTGAAGTCGCGAAATGGTATATTCGAATGCACGTTTGAAACTACAGAAGTACAATGAGCCTGACTAGCGGGCGACAAATGCATACCGGATGAAACTAAGTCCTTGGCCGAGGCAGTTGAATCGTTTACTGCTCGGCGCTGTCTTTTACCTCCTCAACCTTCGACTCTGTCTTCTCCTTTGTCGCGACGTGGTCCCAGTAATACTCGACCCGTCGTAGATGTTCTTCCTTTGTCCTGGCGCGCTTAGGGCAGTCCTTCTTGAAATGTCCGGGCTCCCCGCATCCAATGCATTTTGCCTTGGTGCGTAGAGCGTCGACGTCCATGGGCTTCCCGCCACCTCCGTAGGTAGTGCCAGTTCCGGTTTTCTTTTCCGGGGTGCCGGCCTGCTGCTGCTGTGGCTGGTTTCCTTTCCATGCCGTGTTTGGCTTCGCCTGCTGCTTCCAGTCTGCTACTTTGACCCCCCCGCTAGATTCTGCTTTCTTCGTCCTCCAGTTATGATCGATGCGGAGTATGCGACGCTTCCACTCGGGATAGTTTCGTGGGGGGTCCGCGTCCGACGCATAGATGATGTCTTTGGTGGAAGAGCGGCACGCCTTCTTTACTTGCGCCACCATCATCTGGTCGATTCCGATAACCCCTGCTTCGAACGCAAGCGAGTCGAACTGCTGGAAGAACAAGTCGCCGTCAGGGAAGGTGCTCTGTCGCAGTCGTTCCCACTGTGCGAACTTGATTTCCGCATTGGCATCCTTCCAGAATCGTCGTCTGACCTCGCCTACGAAGTTCTCATATGCAGGGTACAGCTGATCCCCGTTCTGGTTCCTTCCGAGCTCCCTGGCACACAACTCCCACCAGACTTGAGCGTCTTTTCCGAATCGTGATGCACAGAAGATAACCTTGTGCGGGTGGTATCGGAAATACTGGTTGAATACGGAGAAGTACATGTCGCACTGGGAGAAGAATCGGGCAATGTCGTTGGAGTCGCCATTAAAGTTCTTGGGGACCTTGACCATCTCGGGCTTTAACGATGCCCAGGGTCCTTGAGCGTCTTCGGCGAGAATCCAGGGGGCGGGTGGATCTGGTGGTCCTGGCGGCGGAGGGTATTGCGGGGGTGCCCACCTCTGCGCTACGGGTGGGGCTACTGGTGGCACTGGGCCAGGAATCGGCTGTTGCGGCGGGCCAGGTGGTCCGGCGTTATCGTCTGCGGCAGCGAAGAGCCTGGGCGCTGCTTGCGTGCCTGGCGGTCCGTATCCCCGGGGATAAGCGTAGCTCGGTACCGGGTGGCGGGGAAGAAGTATTTCGGCCCGTCGTGGCGGTACCGGTGGTTCGTCTGGCATGGGTTCGGGGTAATCATAATCGGGTCGTTGGTAGCGAGCGGGGACCTGGAGAGGTTGATCCGAATGGATCATATTGTAAGCCTGATGGGCGAAGTGCCTGGCTTCTTCCTTTAGGATATAGTCATATCCGAAATGAGCGTAGTCCATTCCGGCTGGGGTTCTGGCCCAGTCCTGATCCGCTAATAGTTCTTCTTTGAAATGATTAAATAGGTCGAGTAACGTGGCATAAAAAAGTATTTTGGGGAGTCGGGTTAATTTACCCGTGGCGAGGAGGTAGAGAGCCTGGGGCATGGTTATCGGGGTGATCGGCCGGCGGAGTGGTTGGGGGCTCGGGAGGTGGGGGAGTTGGTGAGGCGGCGGGGCTTCCCCAGGGATTCCCGTTGACATGCTCTGCCTCGGGGAGTACCTCTGTACTGGTTCCGCTGCTCTCCCCCTCGCTGTTTCGTCCCGTGGCAATGGTCGTTCTGAGCCTTGCGATGACTCGCTCTGCTCCTCATCTCTCCCTATTGTACTGGCCGCGGAAGGTGAAGGGGTCATACCCGATGTCCCCTGCCCTAGGCCTAGGGGTGTCTGACCGTGCCCATGCGTCGTCGATCCGGTTTCTCTCGGCTGAGGTGAGTCCGGTGTCCGGATCGTACCCGACACTGTCCTCTCGTCTGTGCCTTCTTCGAGGTGGGCGAGGCGGGCGGAGTCTTGCCTGACTCGAGCTCTCTGGTCGCTGCTCGAACTCTGGCGTCGACTCTCTGGGCGATATTGGAGGTGTCGGAGGCTGCTCTGTGATCTGGACGGGCTGCTCTGGTACGCACTCTGGCTCCGGAGTCCTTCGTCGATATGGATTTCCTCTTCTGGGATAGAAGGCCGTGGATGGAAGATTGACGTTGTCCCATAGCTCGGTAAGGTTGGGCGAGGCGTCGGCTGGTAAAGTCCCAATACCGTCGCCGGCAGGTTGCTTTGGAACTGGAGTTGCTCCGTCACCTCCTTCCCCCAGGCCGAGTCGGATGAGGTATCTTGCCAGGTTGGCTGCGGCAGTGTCGCGAGTTGGTCGGTAGGGGGTATGGCCGGCAGAGCCGGTTGTAGAATTCTGTGTAAGAGAGTGCCTTGCTCTGGCAGTGTCTCCAACGCTTCCTTCTTGAACGCCTGCTTCCATTTCCCCAAGAACGTCATCTTGCGTGGTTCGCTGGTTGACGACGCGAGGGTGCTGGTCGACTGTCTCGGTTCTTCGCCTAGGTAAGGGTGGGTAGAAGTGGATCGGTGGTGGCTGTGGGAGGACATGGTTTATGGCGGGTGGTGGGTAGCGTATTTGGTTTCGTCGAGGGCGAGGGTATAATCCGTACTCATGCAATACTGCTAGCACTACTGCTGCTGCAAAGACGGCGGTTCCGACACCGAAGAAGACTGCGATTAAGATTGCCTCGAGTGTCGTTAACATGAAGGTTCGGTTTTAAGGAACCAGGGGAAGCTTTGAGCTAAGTGTTAGACCCGAACTTCAATCAAAGATAAACAACGGCTGTCTCGCGTTCGGGCAGTCACCGATGAGTTCTTTATTCGATTGAGAGCAAAGGTTTAAGTCCTTAGCACTTAGCGATAGATAAGGCGATAGTTTCGGTATAGATTAAACGTTAGCTCAAAGCTAGGGTATAACTAGCGAGAGCTTTGCTACTTAAATACTAAAAGTAAGGTTCTAAATATAAACCGTTCGTGAGAGTGGAAAGCTTGAGCACGCAATATCGAAGCGATAGATACTTCAACCTGGCACATTATCACACGATAAGGTGCAAGGTGGAAGTGGCTACTACGCCATGTAGTGCGTAGTGTCGAAGCCACTGCTCGGTGTCTGTATGATAAGCGGTCCGGACGGTCCGGTGACCCGGGTTATGTAAGTAAAAGAATAAAAGTGGTTAAATCGTAACATCTAGATACCCTATGAGCGCTATTGCTATACGTGTGTATCGTATATTCTGAGAGTTTAGTTGTATTGCTTCAATCTGCTTCTATCGCATAATATCCCCCAAGAACTTTGAGGGTTTGTGTGTGTAGTGTTGGGTGTGAGTGTGATCAGTGTCTTCAACGCTGTTGCATTTCTAGCCTGCACGCACAGAGTCTCTTCACCATCATTATCTTTGATTGAAATGAATGCTTGCGAGCCCCTCCCCCTCTTCAAACCTGTGCTCTTGTATATTCAATCTATCAGAACCAGGCTCGAACAACCAGTGAATCAAATTATCAAACACTCTGCATCAATGTAATTACTTATTTACTACTCCACCCTCTCCCTAGTCAGGTAAAAATGAGTTTGCAGCCAGGCACCCGAAATTGATAGTCCTACTGTTTCCATTTCTGTTGGTGTACTCGCTCTTTTTGTGCGAGCTCCTCATGTTTGGAGGCCCTGTATCGTGCCTGGGATGTGCGCGCTCTGGCCTTCAGCATGTCTTGCTCCTGGGGGCTCAAAGATTTGATTGCACAATGCCATCTGTTAGAAGGTCGAGGAAGGTCAGGAGATTAATGACTTAGCAATGATATAACCCACTCTCGCATTTGTATCTTTGCTTTTTCTTGTAGGTCCTGTAGGTGACTGAAAAATAAATCAGCCTTTTATTTTGATAACAGAATGTTATCCCACTCACACACTATAATACTTCCTTGACGCACAAATCTTAGCAGGAGTATCCTGCATCTCTCTTGCTAGAGCCGCGAGGAATGGGTCTGGATCGTCCAGGAAGTCACGCCATGTTTTGAGTTGCACAGTATCCTCTGAGTCGCAGCCTGCTGACTTGACGTCCATGATAAGGAGTGGTCGGAAAGGCACATGAGGCCGTTATTTCTGACCCCTACCTGTTTTGGTCAATCCCAAACTCACCATGCCTTAAGTACTTGAAGTCATCTACTAGCATGTACAGGTAAGGAGAACAATATGGAGTGTTTCCAAAAGAATGTCATATCACCAAGCACTGTCCAACACTGAAGTGAGAAAGAAGGGAGGGTGAACATGGTCTGTTTAATGCATTGCATTCAATGTGACTACATCAAAAATGTCAACTGATCATACACTTATGTTGTGTGATTTCTCTTAGTCGGTTTCTCAGTGTCTTCAATCTGCACGAGTTATCGTAGACTTTTAAATAGGTTTCCATTTCTCAATATAAAGGTTACTATTATGCAGTTACATTGCCTGTAGCTCCTCCAAAGTCGCAAACAGGCTCAGACCAAATCGCCACCTTTCCTCTCACTTGTGCATTGCTTTCTCCTGTTCGTCTGTACTCAGGGATGACCAATAGCTCTCACTGCTCTGAAAACCATAGTCCACCCACCAAAAAAGAGCTCCGGAGGTGTACTGAGTGAACGAGTACTGTCGCTCACCACGAGCGAGGCTAGTGTTGGAATGGTGGAGGATGGCGGAGGGGATGAGTATAGTAGATCCAGGCGGAAAATCGATTACCAACTTGAGATCCCACAAAATGAGGTGTCCACCATGGCAGTAGTCAAACTTCCCCAAGGCAGTTATAGCACACCAACCAAAGGGCAGGTTACCCAAGTCCATGTGCCGAGAACAGAGCATGAAGGGGCCGAGGTTGAATGTAGCGCAAGCAAAAATGCTGCTAGCCCAATTCATTACCAAGGTAGCGTCGTGAAGGAGTAAGTCCCGGAGATGAGTGGCATAGTAGCAAAAGAGAGATGGGGCCCATGTCGCAAAAACAGCTGTGGCAAATGAGCGAGCTTCAGACTTTGAGTTGGAAAAAAGGCTCACCACTTCCAAACCTGGCAAGGTGAATAAAAGCCACACAATTCAACAAAGCTGAAAGAATGGCAGTGTTTTGGGTGCCGTGATGAAGATTTTGCGGACACTAGAGCAATTTGAATTATGGGAGCTCAAGATTGTACATGCCACACACCGTTTGACCTCCTCCATGGGATATCCCATTACTCAGGGCGGAAAACCTTCCTCGTCGATGCTGCCATTGCTCCTTGTTCAGTTTGCATTTCTTACACAAAGTCTCAAGTAGCTCTGCCGCTTCCTCGTGCACATTATCCCAATCAGGGTCATCTGGGTGCCCTGCGATCACTGTGATCACATGGCCGTCCCTATCCGTTATCGGCATTGCATGCCTGTGAATGTTCAGTTTGATAAACGAGAGGAATAGAGGGTGAACGTACGAGCCTTGCCAAGGGCAGTGCTTGAAGCCATACTTGGGCCCAGTAAGCTCCTGGAACGTATGCTTTTGTTTCCACAAGTCTTCGCACAATCCAACATATGCTGTTGATGTGTGCAGGGCATTTTGGGTTGCAAAATCTGTCTCGATGGGTGAAGACGCATGGGTGTGTTTGGTACGTAGATGGGGCGGTGATGAGCCTAGACTTCCGTGGCAACGGCAACACCCAAAACTCGGTGAACGCTTAGGCAATTAACGTAGCAACACAGCAGTCAAGGCAATGTGTTTGCGAGTGGTTCGGTGCACCTCCGTGCGGTCAATTCCTCAATAACACAAGATACACTGCGACTTTTCAGTCTGCGAAGTAGTACTCTTGGTCAAGGAGTACTAATAGACGTTGGCTGTAAGCCTGGATGGATCTCGATAAACGAGAAGGGACGGAATCTGGTATGACTTGAATACCAAGAAACTGCAATAGGAACTGCGAAAATGCTCTAGAGACCACGAAAATGGGTCTAGAAATCGTAGCGATGAGCTAGAAATCGTAGCAACGGTCGAGAAAACGTGTGGAAGGACTGGTAATCGTAGCAATGCTCTAGAAATCGTAGCAATGGCCTAGAAAACGTCGAAATAGTCTAATAAACGTGGCTTGGGATGTACCTAATATTGTGAGTCGAAACAATAGCAATAAACGTACGGAGACTGCAAGAAACTGGTAGAAATCGTAGCAACTGAGGTGCGGAGTGGGGTGCTGTGGCAATAGATGCACGGCAACTCCGAGCAATGATAAAGACGAGGGTGATCCTATGGAGCTGAACTGGGCCTACATGGAGGCAATACTGAACTGGGCGATGAAAACGATGGCGATGTAGAAGGTGAAAGCAATGAAACAATCCTATGTGGTGAAAGTGAAGTGATGTTGCAGCATTAAAAGACAAAAGCAAGTTATTGATGCAAGATTTCGTGTATTGGTGCAACCAACAACGTTTAAAGAGTAAAGCAAGTGGTGAGGAATAACTTGGAGTAACCGTAGCTGGCTGGTAATGCTGTAGCCTCGTCAACTGGGTAAGAACTAGCTCTAAAAATGCGGCATCTACCTAGTTTTTATACTACAAGTACGATTTTATAAATAGAATATTCTTCGAAGCCTTAGTAAGGCTGTAAGTCCTTGGCTTTTGTAATAGCCATAGTAAACATATGGTGTCTGTGGTTCTAAAGTAACAGCAAGTCCTCGATGTTGCCATGTATGGATGCGAACCGTGTGGTTTTATTGAGCGAGGAGCAGATCATAAGGTGCTGTGTAGCTGCGGATTACTGAGCTGCAGTTGCCGTGCTGAGGTGTATGCGTGGGGCAACGATAATTCGAAGTCTTGGCACTGTAACAGCCTTAGTAAACGCGGTCTATAGTTGCCGTAGCTGTAATTATCGTAGCTGGGAGGGTACTCGCGTCAATCACGTCATTTCATTAAATGATTGATGGGTGATGTAGCAACCCTGTTTTAGAATGATTGTCGATCAAAGGTGCCTTGCCATGATGGGATACGGTAATTGTGATGCGAGGCGAGCTGGGAAGGATAACGGAGTGTGTGAGGAGTAGATGTTACGGTTTTAGGATTGTATCTGGGTGTCTGTGGCCTATACTGCGAAAATACGTGGTATTATCGAGTGTGTGAGGATTATAATGGTGCTGTTTCGAAGATATTGGGTGATGGATGGCTAAATCCGCGAATTCTGAGCGTACAGAGCCTGGAGGCTCATCAGTGGCAGTTCGTAGTCAAAGACAGAGGCATTGGTCTTGGCAAGCTGTCTTTTACACTTACAGTTGGCCTTCGATTGACGTTTTGCATGTGGGGGCCATCGCAGGGTGGAATTTGCTGGTGGGGTCTCCTCTGATAACAGGGGTTGTGGGGATTCGCTGTGCAGCATGGTTGAAGAAGAGGGTGAAAGGGAGGGGGGAGGAAGCTCTAGAGTGTCTGGAAAAGAAAGGCTGTCAGGAGGATCCACGCCGTACAGTGTCATTGAAGTCGAGGGCGAAAGGGAGGGGAGAGGAGGAAGCTTTGGGGTATGGTCTGGCAAGGCTTCGAGCTCTGGGGAAGACGGTGGCATAGTGAGCGGAGAGAGGCTGTTGAAAGGGTCCAAAATGTCAAGATCTGCCAGATATTCCTCCTCCATCTGTTCCTTGAGAAGTGTAGGGAAGTCAAAATCAGGGTCGGGTACTACAATCGGGGTGCCCTGCCACTGCGAATTTACATGTTTGGAGTGTGTCTGAAGGTTTGAGGTGAGCTTGAACATGTCAAAGTATTAGTCGAGGGAACTCACGTGTCCTAGGTTCAGAAAACTGATGATGATGTCTGTGATTGACTGAGTGAGCCCTGAATATCAAGCAGTGATGAACCCTGACATCATCATGCTTGGCCAACCATGCGTCAACCCCGAACCACGAATTTCTGGGCTTGAATATTCATGAATCCGAGGCCAATTCGGTGGACCAAACATGAAGAACGTCGACGAGAATGAACTTACCTGGCAAAGGGACCATTTTGGAGAGTCGAGGGATTTGGCTTGAGGCGGAGGAAAAATGAAAATGTAGGCCAAGTGTCAACAAGGGATTTCTAATTGAAATTCGCAACGAGTAAATGGCTGCAAATTTCCATCATGTGATTTAATCAGCCTCTGATGCCGGCCTTCGAGATCGTGAATGGCAGACAACGTTGCCTTGGAGGACACATGCCAACTCATTACAATGACCGTGTTGAACTCGACGATGACTATGAAGTAATCTACTCTCACAAGACTGCCGTCTCCACGGCGGGACACGTCTATGAAACTCTGATATCAACTGAAACTGCTACTTGGACTCAAGGCGGCAATTGGGGTCTGGCCGAGAACCATGAAATTGCACTCGATCCCATGGGAGATTGGTTTGAAAGTGAACTTACAGGAGAGGTGTATGAAAGTCGAGTGTTCGAGCAAGCAGAGCAGGCAAAGCCTCTGAAAGGTACCCGCAAGTGAAGTAAAGTCTCGGTGAGCCAGAGTGTACTGTCCGTGTTTGCGAAACATGGCTGATTTACTTGCTAGTGAAGGCCTCATGTTATTTGGAAGGAGAAATATAGGCAGGAATATCTTGACAAAGTATGCAGGCACGAAAGATGGGGCAATCATTGTGTGCAGAGTCAATGTCCTGACTGTCTGGCTCGCAAATTGCCCGATATCGGCCATCCTACCTATTGGTGTATAGATTGCTTGGTAGATGACTTGGTTTGTGAGTCTTGCTGCCGCAAACGACATCGCCTGGAACCCCTACACCGTATCAAGGTGCATGTAACGTTGGCTCGACAGGCTCATCCGTCTCATGTCTTTTTGTGCAGAGATGGAATGGGGATTTCTTTGAACAAAGTAGCTTGCGTGAAATCGGCTTGCGGGTACAGCTAAATCATACCAGCATGCATTGCAGAGCTCCAGTGGCCGGCCATGTAGCATTCAAGGTCCTCCATACCACTGGAATCCATGACATCGCAGTTGATTACTGTGGATGTGAGCGTCAACTTCCCCCTCATGCGCAGCTTCTACACCGCAGATGGTATCCTGCAACTCACAAGGTGCCGATGACCTGCACTTCCTTTTGGCTGCTTGAATTTCTACATCTCCTATCGCTGTGCTCCAAAGTCTCTGTTTACGATTTTTATCAAACCTTGGAGAAAATGTCAGTCAATACTGGTATTGGCACCTCAAAGTCGAGAATCAAGATGTTAATGAGAATGAAGCTACAGTGGGCCCACTTGAAGATGTTGAAAAGAGGCAGCAGGGCACATGCTGAGGGCAGTGTGGCGGCAACAATCCTGGGAGAGCTCGCAGTCCTCTGTCCGTCATGTCCATGGCCAGGGATTAATTTACCTGATGGGTGGGAGAACACTCCCCCCGAGTTCCAGTAAGGCTTTAACGGATTGCCATGCCATATCGCTAATTAATTGCAGGTTTCTGTATGCCTTGATCGTATGTATGGACGCAAACTTTTGCCTGAAAAATCAAATCGTGTCCTCCTTCTCACATGATCCTGGCTTGGGTATCGGCTGGGCTTACTTCATACCCAAGTCTACCTATGATTCCTATGTTCTGACCCACACGTCTGATGAAGATGTAAGTCCATTTGCCTACCTGGGAGTTGATGCAGCCTAACCAATCAGATAGATTAGCACTTGCATGGGTTTCGCAGCCTTGGCCAAGGCTGATACCAAATTCTCTCGTGGCCTGCGCTTCACTGGTGTGGGTGTGGTATCTTGTGCGAGAGGTGAGTTCATTATGTCTGTGGGCAATCTGCAGAAAGGAGAGAGGTGCGTAGTTCAGTTTTTCCCTACCCCTTGGGGAATCTCACATGCAGCTAGATACACTCCTATGGATTTTGTTTTCG
The DNA here is from genome assembly GCA_022818075.1 of Armillaria altimontana. Taxonomy (NCBI): domain Eukaryota; kingdom Fungi; phylum Basidiomycota; class Agaricomycetes; order Agaricales; family Physalacriaceae; genus Armillaria; species Armillaria altimontana. The sequence continues at coordinate 390,748 of JAIWYR010000038.1, forward strand.
CGTCCGCACTTCAAAATTTCGTGAAGCTGCTCTTTGGAATAATAAGCTACAACATCACATGTCAATGGTTTGTCAACCTTCACGAGTGCATGAACAGCTGGCCATCAGACCTTCAAATCAATGGCCCCCTGAAGCTTCGGCTGGTAATTCTGAAGTTCCACAAACCTGCTCACAAGGCCGAAAAGCATCACAAATTTTCATGCAACTTGGTTAAAGGGCTTGGGAACTGCGATTGTGAGGGTCCAGAATGTATATGGGGCAGTCACAATAACCTGGGAAACTCCATGAAAACTATGGGTCCTGGATCATGCCACGACATCCTCGACGATCATTTCAGCTTCTGGAATTGGCTTAAGTATATTGCGATGGGTGAGTGACCGCTTCTTGATGCCCATTTGAGGCCGTTGCTAATTCTCTGCTAGGCAAGACTCTGATACGCAAATATAAGGCAGCAATACAGGAGCGTAATGTTCAGGTGGAAGGCCATCGTGGTCTGTCAGCCAATCTTCCAGCTCACCTAGTAGCGGAATGGGATATGCAGTGTGTTGATTGGGAAAATGACACGTTCCCAAAGAGTGTAGAGAACCCATTCCATGTGGACGGAGAGTGTAGGTTATTCATTCCCTGTCAAACCAGAAAAGCTAACTGTACGACAGTTCTGAGCGAAAAGGGGTGGAGAAGGAGCTTGAAGAGGAGGAGGAGGAGCGTAAGCGCAATGGAGGCATGGTATGTCACGGAACAGGTGCGGACAAGTTCCTGATCCTTGGCCTGGAGCTTGAAGAATCACAGTGAGTGTTTAATAGTTTTGTCTGTCTAGCAAACTAAGGGATGTCTTAGAAGAAAAGTTCAAACTGTGGCCACCAAACATGCGAATAAAACACTTACCGAACACCAAGACATGTCCCTCACAGATCAGAGGAACATACTTCGGACAAAACTCAAGGTGTGGCAACCACTGCGAGCCATCTACCTTCTGGGACTCCTGCAATACCTGGCCGATATAGGCGAGTCGAATGGTTTGTTGTTGGACGATACCGATCTTAACCCAGAAGATATCAAACTGTGGCTGCCATCGTCTATCCTGAGCGAACACCACATTTCTGTATGCACTGAGGGGCTGTCGGACATGGAGAATAGGGTACGGACGGCACAGTGCAATGATGCACTACAAGGTATATGCCATATGCTGCACCTGAAGCTCTGCATGGTGCAGTTTAAAAACAAGAACACAAGGGGTCAACAGGCAACGACAAGATCACGGAGTGTCATTGATGGGGTGCATCAACAGGTGCTAGCCTTTGCCATGAAGTATAGAATTGCAAGGCTTGCAAAACTTGAGCTTACTGGCGGTGGAGAATGGGAGCAGATGCTGCAGGTTTCGGATAACAAGGATATCCAGGCATATATGGATCCAGACCATATTGGGTGTGGAACTGGAAGGCAAGGAACTAATGAGGATAGCAACGAACCATGGAGAGATGAGGACGTCCCCCCACAGGAAGAGATTGACATTGAGGTTGAGGAGCGAGGAGTACACGGTGGCACTGGTGAGACACGACGGACATTGTCATGGATATGGCTGACCACAACTATCAAGCTAGACAATGGTACTGACAAGAACAATGAGATTCTACAATCCGAATGGTGTCGCAGCTGTGCCCATGCAAAACGCAGTCAAGAGGAGGTTCTTCTACTCAGAGAGGAAATGTGTAGGGTGCTTCAGTTTCTGCAGTGGAAGGCAGACTGGTGGAGTGAGAGATGGAGTGTACGAATCACAGGACATGACATGGCATTGGCAGAGGCTCTCGATGTGTATGCCTGCCACCAGGGAGGCCTCCAATTGCTATTGCGACAGAACTTTCGTGATATGTGGACAAGACCTTTGGAAGACATGGTGAATGAGGCGGAAACAATGAAGGAGGCGTCCATAGGAGACAACGACAATGGGAATGATGATGACGAAGACCAAAGTGATTCTGAAGGGGTTGATGGGGAGGGTAGTGATGTCGACGGCAGCGACAATGAGGATATCACTGGTATTTGATTCAGGGAAAATGGTATGGCACGTTTTTAGCAGTGTAATATACATATTCTAGTATTCTAGTACCAGTATCTAGCTGCAGAGCAATGGCAAGAGGGAGGGGGGGATTCTTTTGAATTTCAAATCCACATAAAAGAGCCGTTTTGGTGAGAATAGGCAGCGACTATAAGGTGCTGCCAAAAGCAGCAAAAAAAAAAAAGAAAGTGTGGGACAACCAAAAAGGGGTATGCCCACCCTGTTCAATAGGCGGGAGGGCGGGAGCAGGTGCCAGAACAATCCCATCATGTCCCAATCATCTGCTGACAAATGTTTCAGGAGGGAGAAATAATGATTTCATCTGGAAACCAAAAATAGCATGATCCCGCCTAATGATGAGCGGATGGGCGCACAGCCAACAGCACATGATGCAGAGGCATGGCTGTGCCACAGTGAGCATGAGGGAGGGCCGTGATGCTCTGTGATGCTCCCCAGCAGCTGTGACGAGCCCAGTACTATATTGAGGTGGCCAGTCAATTGACAGTCTGGATTTATCACAAGGCCTGTCAATTGACTGTCTGGCATATATGAAAGGGCCTGCCACAGGTGACAGAATTGTAAACAACCACACATGCAGCTCCCATGGAATTGTAACAATTGCATACGTGCAATTGCACACTATCACTTACAAGGCTGGCCTTATGAGGTGACATTCAATGATATGGTTGTCATTATTCCATAGCTTTGTGGCAGCCCGTTCACTTGCATCAGTGGGGATATTGTTGGCAACGGTAAACCTATATTTGCGGTATCTACAGTACACTGAACATGACGAAGACATGTATAATACATCCTAGACGCTCTCGGAAATGGCATACTTCAAGAAGACTCGCAGTTGAACCTGAATAAAGGTGTACAGATCACCTTCTTGAGAACACGATGACACTGTAGGAGCAAGGTTAGACACAACATGGAAGTAAAGGATATCTGGTACATGCCTACAGTGACATCGCAATATCATCGTCTCCATCAACTATGCCATCCATGTTGGTGCTGCCAGAACCTTCACTGCTGCTGCTTTGAATCTTGTTTTTCTTCCCATTGAGGTACTTGGCACTATCCAGGATAATCTCTACCCATTTCTCATTGTCGTAGCCCACAAGGTGCAGGTAATACTTGTTGGCCACTGTTCCCCAGGGATCGTCTTTGAAACTGGACTCATTGTTCCTTGAATTGGATTTGGCGCTGCTGCAAGTCTTGACTGAATTGAAACCCCTTTTCCATACAGTGAGAGCACGTTTCACCTAGTCAATAAAGTCAGTCTGAGGTTGTCTCATCAAGTATAGGGATCATACCACCGATGCTATCAATGCTAAGCCAGCAATAGGCTTTCCGTATGGGTATGGAGCATTCATTGTAGCTTGGAGATGGAAGGCAAATGTCTCCATAATGAGCCGCCCTTGAAAAGTCCCATGACTCTCCTTCGCAATTGTTAGTCTAGCATTCTCATCATCGGAAGGAGTTGAATATGCACCTTATCATCCTGAACCTTGTACAGAAAACTCGAACCGTTCAATTGCTTTTTAACCCACAAGCTATGATCCTGCTCTGTCACATAACCTTGCATGTCTTCCTGTTCCCAGTTGCATTCCAGGATCTTGAGGGCTTCTTTCCTAATAGCAGCCTATCAAAGAGATATTGTCATGAAAGGGATAGGCAGCAAATAGGAATGCACCACACTGGTGATAGCAGGGTGCTCAGCCTGTAGGCTCCCATCTGCGAGTTTGGGGGCCAGATGCACAAAGATCTTTGTCCAGAGGTCTATAATTGTTGGCTTGAAATCCTTGTGGTTTGTCATACCAAAGGGTTCTGCAATAGAGCTGTTGGCCCAGTCGATGAGGGAGGGTACAAGTTTTTGCTGCCATACAGGGAGGTTGACGATGAAGTTATCAAAAGGAAGGTCTTTATTCTTCCATGATTTCTTCCCATGCTCCTTGACATCAATTTCCTGGACATCAGCTTCCTTCAACATGACTTCCGGTGTACTCTGCAACTCTCCCATCAATCTAAGAGCATCCAACAGCTATGAGAATACCTTTCCTGGTTCTTTAGAACTCACTTTCTTCCCTCCTGATTCAGTCTTGACAGACATGGGTACCACTCCGCTATAGTCTACTGACGATGTCGATGACATGGCAACTGATTCAGCATATACATTATGCCAATCCTTTGCCAGGCCACCCAGTTCAACCTTGGAACACTTTTGAGCATCTGTACTGTAGGAGAACAGGCATGATGGTGAGTCCTGTAGTCATAGAATTCAGATATAGCTGACTGTTGATCCTCAGCACCAATATCTTTGCGCTTTTTTGTAGTAATGTTGACTGGCCTTGCCTCAACTAGTGCCTTCGGTTCTTCCTTATGCTCGGCAACTATTGCTCGACAAATTTTGAGCCTTTCCTCCTGCGCAAACTATTAGTCCGGTCAATGACTCAAGAAACTCGGACTCACCTTCTGCTCTGTGGACGTCTTCTTCTGCTTCTTCTCCTTGGCATCTTTTATCACCTTTTTCGGCTTCGCAGCACCCTTTCGCATCTTCATGAACTCCACAAAAGCTTTTTGCAAATCTGCATCAGGCTCTGAACCCAAGTGTTCCAAATCGGATCCCTCTGAAGCCTTATACTCTGATCCCTCCAATGCAGCATCGATAGCATCCTCATCCATAGTGCCTTGGACATCAGCAGCCATACTGTCTTTGCCGGGGACATTTTCTCCATCCTCACCCTCGCTACCTCCGTACTCGTCTGCAACACCTTCTGACTTGCTCGTATGCAGGCCAGAGACTCCAAGTAGTAAATCCCCATGATCAGGGATCGGTGGAGCCTCATCGATGTCATTGCCATCCACTGGGATTGATGCGAGAGAAAATTGAGGGCTGGCAATAGGCAAAGGAGGAGGAGATGGGTCATTGGGAGGTGTATTGGCTGAGGATACCGTCATCAGAGGTTGAGCAACTGGCGGAACCATCAAAAATTTGGCCAGGATTGAGGTGACTGAGACAGACGGCTGAGAAATCTGCAGTGAGCTTTCATTGAGGTCAACATCTGGGCAGAGAGACTGATTTTTCTTATCCTCTAGCAGCTGTTTATCCTCCAAGGCAGCAATACACTTCATTGCCTTTGCCCACTTGCTCTCCTTCTCTGATTTCTTCTGTGCTTTTGCAGTCTCCACCTCTCGTTTCTTCACATCTCGGCTATCACGCAGCTCCTGCAGGGTATGCTTTTTTAGCTGCTTGGGAACATTAGCCTTGACACCATGAGTGTTCATTTTCTGTGAGCTCATGGTTAAGACGTGGATGATGGGAGAGTGGAGGCAAAAGTCAGGAGTTGGAAATATTTGGGTGCTGTCAGCGGGAGAGCCTGGAGGTAAATTATTCCAACTTTGCTTCTGCCTTTCACTGCCTTCACTCACTACTGCAATGGTCCGTTCAACTTGGCAGATCACTCAACACCTTTCCTGCACCTATCCAAGGTGTAACCAAACGTTCAAGTCACAGCATGGATGAACACAACACATTAATGCCAAACACTCTGGACTTCCTACCACCTCTTGCCCTCAGAATCCACACCTGATGGATTCCAACTCGATGCAGATGCAAGCAGATTTGACAATTCCACATGTGCAAGTCTAATTGAGGATGATGGGGATGCCAATCCAAGAGACGACTCTCAGCTGAACCAGACTCCCCCAATGAGAGGAACCAAAATGTTTCACCTGTATCTCAGCGGTATGTGTTCTCATGAACCTCAGTCAATTTAGTATGTTTAAAGATAGTGATTAGGATGCCCATGTGACCAGGACGGCATCTATTTACCTCTGGGAACTCAGCCGACCCTTGCACCCCAGCCAGACAATGTTGCTGCATCATTTGATGACACTGTCAAGTTTCGAATTGCAGATTTTCTCTTTTGCAAAGTAGGGATGTCACAAAAGAACGTCAACGAGTTAATGGAACTTTGGACCTTGACTATGATCAAGCATAATGACTTTGGCCCCTTCGAGAATCACGCAGCTATGAACAAAGTCATTGACCAGATTGAACAAGGCAGTGCTCCGTGGAAGTGCCTTGTCACACAGATTGATCCAAATCTCCCCCCGCATGCTCCCAGTTGGCAGTGTGACCAGTATCAAACCTGGTATTGTGACCCCAACACTGTGATTAGCCATATCCTGGCCAATCCTGATTTCTGCTCGGAGTTTGATGTCTCACCATATGTACATGTTGGTCCAGACAGGCAGCAACGATGGTGCGATTTTATGTCTGGCAATTACGCATGGAAACAAGCAGTATGTTTAATTTACTATTGGAGTACTGGAAGACTTAAGCTCATGGTCTCTGTTTTCAGATGTGAATTTACATTGATGATCCTTCAACTGAGGGTGCAATGTATGTTGGGATTATTCTCAGCAGTGATAAGACAACAGTTTCTGTCACAACAGGGAATGTGGAGTATCATCCCCTCTACATCTCTATTGGTAACATCTTCAACTCTGCTCAACGTGGCCATCAAAATGCTGTAGTTCCAATTGGCTTCCTGGCTATCCCAAAAGGTATATAACACAATGCCTGCCATGTTAGCCTATTCTCATTCTCGCATGCAGGGGACTGAAAATATGATGATGATCCTGTTTTTTGTCTATTCAAAAAACGCCTATACCACACATCTATCACAGCCATCCTGGAGTCACTCAAGCCTGCGATGACTCACCCTGTCATTCGATGATGCCCTGATGGACACTTCCGTCGAGTAATCTATGATCTTGCAGCATTTATTGCGGACTACCCAGAGCAAGTCTTACTTTCGGGGATTGTATCTGGCTGGTGTGCGAAGTAAGTAGGCAGTTTTCTCAATGAAGCCTCATTTCTAATGGGGAACATTAGATGTACAGCACTGTCTACAGATCTTGATAGTGCAGGTGGCCATCGCAGTCAAGAACTCACCGAAGCTCTGCTCGAAGAATTCAAGGAAAGTGATAGCCAGGTCTTATGGCATAATTACGGTATTGATGTGAACATCTTGGTACGTTATATTTCGCATTTGGGATGCTGGCCGCTTGCTTAATTTGAGCCTAGCCCTTCACCTTCCATTTTCCCCATGCAGATATATATGAGATGCTCTCGTCCAACCTGCTTCATCAGGTTATCAAAGGGATGTTCAAGGATCATTTGGTGGAATGGATTGGGGAGTATCTTGTGATATCAGAAGGAAAAGAGAGAGCACATGAAATCATGGACGATATTAATCATCGGTATGTGTTCTCTCTGATATACAGGAAGTGAGCTAACTTGACTTCTGAAGCATTGCAGCGATGCCAGCATTTGTGGGTCTACAAAGATTTCCTCAAGGCTGCTGCTTCAAGCAATGGATGGGCGATGACTCAAAGGCTCTCATGACGGTGTGCTCCATCATCTCAACATATTCGGAAATATCAGAACTAACGAGAATCTATGTCAGGTCTATCTCCCTGCAGTCACTGAGTACCTTCCAGAAGAAATGATGCAATGTCTTGCATCATTTCTGGACTTCTGTTACCTCGTTCAATGTGCCAACTTTGATGAAGACACATTAAATCAATTAGACTCCACTGTGGCATGCTTCCACCTCCACCGGAACATTTTTATTAGTACAGGTGTTCACGATACTATTTCACTTCCTTGCCAGCATTCTCTAGTGCATTATTGCCAGCATATCATTAATTTTGATGCACCCAATGGACTCTGCTCCTCAATTACAGAGTCTTGGCATATCACTGCTGTAAAGAAACCATGGCGGCGATCGAACCAATATAATGCATTAAGCCAGATGCTTCTCATGAATCAACACCTGGACAAGCTGACAGCACTTCATGCAGAGCTAGCATCACTGGGACTTGTAGCTCCCAACCATCCCCCTCCACCTGATCTGTTTGAGGTTGAAAGCGAGGATGCTGGACCAGTCGATGAACCTGTTTTAGCCAAGGTCAAATTAGCAGCGACAAAAGATATGATTCTCAAGGCTCATATGATAATGTTAGTATTGATGGTTATGGTATTAGAACATTTCTACCCTTGGTGCCTGGAGCATCTTGCTACATACACACACCACCTGCTACTTCCCTCTCTCACACGCCAGTTTTTATATGATCAGCTCTGCACTGGTACAGATCCACCCTCAGAGGCTATTGCATTGGAGGATTGCCCCGAGATCACATCTAATGTGTATGTATATCACTCGGGAGTTGCAACCTTTTATGCTCCAAGCAATATATCTGGGCTCAGAGGTATGCGACAGGAATGGATTTGATCTACCCCTTCATGGCGGAAGCAACCTCGCCAAGACTGCGCTTTTGTGGTCGAAAACCAGGACCAGCCGGGCTTCAGTGGAATGAGTGCAGTTCATGTTCTACTGCTCTTTTCCTTTATGCATGATGATATCATGTATCCATGTGCTCTCGTCCATTGGTTCAAGCAGCACGGATGGCAACCGGACAAGAAAACGGGACTCTGGGTTGTCAAGCCCGAGTTGATGCAAGGCCAGCCACTTATAATGGTTGTGCATCTTGATTCTCTTCTCCGTGGTGTGCATCTGATTCCTGTATATGGCTCACATCCAATTCCTTCAAAGTTTGACTATGCATATTCATTAGATTGTTTCAAAGCATTCTATGTAAACAAGTACACTGACCATCACACCAATGAAATAATATCTTCTTGACTTCGAATATGCCAATCTCATTTACCACACATTGAGGTTGAGCTGAAGGTGTAGTGCTTCCATTCCAGAATAGTACAAATGTTCTAAGGGTCATACTTTCAGCCACATGCAAGGCACTGCAGCATGCCATCCTCTCTTATCTTTGTTCTTCAATGACCAAAGAACTCCTTCTTGTCTTTCTCCCCCTCAGAAGTCATGTCTTAAAGCTCTAGGAATTGCGCAGGTCAGAAATGGTGGCTCAACACATGGGCATGGTTGGGAGGCCTGCTTCCCAAAAGGAAGCTGAGCTTGAGGTCTGTCTTCCAATTTTTTCTGCTCCGACTACTGCTGACATTTTATTCTCAAAGGTACAGGCCCAGCGTTAGTGCTATTCTCACCAGACGACAAATCACTTCGACTTATGTTCCATCTGATGTCACTGGCAACCAGCAGCCACAAACCATCACCACCCAAATCACCACTGGCTCCAGCTCCCCACTCAATACATATATCAGCCCAACACCCCCACCCAGTCCTGCCAGTGGCCTTTCTTTTGCTGGTGGCACAATCAGCCATGCCCAGGAGCTTGACTCCAGCTTGCTGAATCTTCCCTTGATCCATGAGCTCATGATCTTCAGACAGTTGTTACTTATGTTCCAGGCAATGCCCAAGACCAGGCTCCCACCTCCGAGTCTGAGTCAGATTCACCTGCACCCTGTCGATTGCCAGCAGCATATCCTTCAGCTCTCTGCCACCACATTTTATCTTGTCCAGACACTTTCTTTGGTGAGCAGTGAACCGTTATCAGCAGACAACATCAATGTCAGGGAACTATCTTGCCAGCTCGTCAAGCTGGCGGAAAGTTTTAGCTTTGTACAGGCAGAAGTCCAGTATCAGCTGAGGTCTTCGCCAGGTGATAGTAGCTGGATTCCTTTGAGTCAGATGGGAGGCGCTGACACCGGCACTGGCAAGTCGGATTTTGGTACAGCTACCACAGGAGCCACCATCGTCACTTTGGTCGACAGTGTGTAGTACAGATCAGCATTGGATACTGTTTGCATGGGGCAGCTACTTTTGTTGTACATGTTTACTTCTGAGATAGCTACACATCCACTTGTTTCAAGTTTTCAATGTATCATTATAGCATGGCCAATGTATGGCTTGTATGGTAAAGATTGCTGAAAAAACTCGGTATGGCTCTGACTCTTCCATAGACCCCATAGCGTCCATACAGATATTATACTCACCAGATCTTACCATAAATGTTGGAGATTGCTGATGAAACTGCTCAGCCAACTCCTCATTGTCCTCATCTAAATCATGATCATCATCTCCATTCACATCTATCCAGCCATTGCCATTGCCACCACCTCCATCCATGACCCCATCCTCACCTATATTGGCATGTTCGGGCTCATCAGTGAGATGCAGCGAGCCCAAACACATTCCGGCAGAGATGCATCCAGTGAAGCCAGGCTCTTTTGAGAGCTTTACTAGTCACTGAAGGTGTCTGCCATTGAAACATGCCTGGGAGCGGTGATGCTTCTTTATCTGAAAAGCTATGGCGGCATTGGTTATCCCCCATTCTTCAACCTTTTGGTAGAGGTACTGATCCTCATCACAGATGTAGGTGATGAGGCAGCGAATTTTGATGTTAAGGCATTGGATCTCTTCTTGCGCTTGCTGTATCTTGAAGTATCAGTCCATAGCAAGTCAACCGGTAGGCTTGGCCCAGGGTTTCTGTTGAATGTCTTCTTGAGACTCATGCAGGAGATAGAAGTCTGAGAGAAAGGCATAGTGGATGCCCTCTTCCCAAGACAGTTCTGGGATAGGTGGACGTGCCCAAAGGGCAGCTGCTGCTAGATTGTAGTTGTTAATTGCTGTCTTCACAGCCTGCGATGATGAGCCTCCAGGCTCTGTACACTCAGAATTCGTGGATTTACCCATTCATCACCCAATATCTTCGAAACGACACCATTATAATCCCCACACACTCGATAATACTGCCAACACTCGATAATACCACAGATTTTCGCAGTATAGGCCACCCACACACAGATACAATCCTAAAACTGTGCCCTTCATACTCCTTCAATGCTCCGTTATCCTTCCCAGCTTGCCGCACATCATAATTACGGTACCCCATCACAGCAAGGCACCATTAATCACCAATCATCCCAATATAGAGTTGCCACATCACTCAGAAGCACCTAGTTGATGTGATTGACACAAATACCCTTCCAGCTACGATAATTACAGCCACAGCAACTACAGACCATGTTTACTAAGGCTGTTACAGTGCCAAGAACTCGAATTATCATTGACCCAAGTGTACACCTCAGCACGGCAACTGCAGCTCAATAATCCGCAGCTAAACAGCACCTCATGATCTGCTCATCGCTCAATTAAACCACACAGTTTCCATCCATACATGGCAACATTGAAGACTTGCTGTTACTTTAGAACCTCAGATTCCATATGTTTACTATGGCCATTACAAAAGCCAAGGACTTACAGCCTTACTAAGGCTCCAACAAATATTCTATTTATAAAATCGTACTTGTAGTATAAAAACTAGGTAGAAACCACATTTTTAGAGCTAGTTCTTACCCAGTTGATGAGACCACGGCATTTCCTGTCAGCTATGGTTACTCCAAGTTATCCCTCACCACTTGCTTTACTCTTAATGTTGTTGGTTTGCTTTGTATATTGCACCAATACACAGAATCTCGGGTCAATAACTTGCTTTTGTCTTTTAATGCTGCAACATCGCTTCACTTTCACCACATAGGATTGTTTCATTGCTTTCACCTTCTACATTGCCATTGTTTTCATTGCCCAGTTCAGTATTGCCTCTGTGTAGGCCCAGTTCAGCATCATTCTCCATAGGATCCCCCTCGTCTTTATCATTGTTCAGAGTTGCCGTGCATCTATTGCTGCAACACCCCACTCAGCACCACAGTTGCTACATTTTCTTCCAGTTCCAAGGCAGTTTCCGCATGTTTATTGCCATTGTTTTGACTCAGCATCACAGTACACCATCTGGACACGTTTTCTAGTCCTTCCCCACGATTTCTAGCTCATTGCTACGATTTCTAGAGCATTGCCATGATTACTAGAGCTATTTTCCTGCTCTTTAGCCCATCCCCACGGTTTCTTGACCATTTTCGTGGTCTCTATTCTGGTTTCTTGGTATTCACGTCATACCAGATTCCTTCCCATCTCGTTTATCGAGATCCTTCCTGGCTTACAGCCAACGTCTACTAGTACTCATTGACCAAGAGTACTACTTCACCGACTGAAAAGTTGCAGTGTATCTTGCATTATAGAGGAATTGACCACACGGAGGTGCACCAAACCACTCGCACACACATTGCCTTGATTGCTGTGTTGCTATGTTAATTGCCTAAGCTCTCCCCGAGTTTTGGGTGTTGCCGTTGCCACGGAAGTCTAGGCTCATCAGCGAGCGAGCCTGCAGTGCCTTTGCGATGTGCTTGAGCTGCTTATAACCTAGCAAGAGTCAGCACTTAGATGCAAACATCACATGGCTCCATACCTGTCTCAGACATGTTCATTTTTGTCAATTCAAAGAGATGTGCTACCACCAGGCCCTCAAGAGCATCCACAGAATGACGATACCTTCTCTTCTGGACCATATCACCCATTGTCTCCCACTCAGGGCACCCAGATGTCCAGTGCTTTGCTATCTGAAGTTTTGATTCCAGTACATGGACCTCATCCAATGCGCAGTTATGTTTTTCCTGGGCTCTACAGTGGGCATTCTCTATCAACTGGGTTCAGTTGTGGATGGGACCTGCAAGGCTCTCGGGTGTATTGACGGTCCATACTTTGCATGCTGCTTCAAGCTTGGCTCTACAGTTTATGGTAAGCAGGGATGTTTTAATGGTCTAGAAGCTGCAAAATTACTCGGCCAGATACAAAGCTACGAGCTTCTCATAGTATTCCATCTGCACCGTCTCCTCCTTCAGTTCAGATTGCAGCCTAATCAAATGGTCATGCTCTTCTCGCAACCACTGGAGAAAGACTTCCTCAGATTCGATTCTGAGCTGGTCCATAGCATGTCGGAGAGCGCATTGGTCTTGAAGGATTTCAAGAGCCTGCCAATAGTTATTGCAGAGGAACAGGCCTAGGAGACATTAGGATGCATATCTAAACAATACAACAAGAAACTTACTCAGCGATTCATAGGTATCGTACTCGTCCAACAGCTTGAAATATGAGGTAATGCGTTGCACCCGATGGATGGCGCTGGCATAGCAAGTCCCGCATGCCAGTCTATTGGTCTTGGCAAAAAACCGCTCGCAGCCTTCAAGGTCCTTGCAGCCGACACCTTGAACATAGGTAGTAAGGTGCGTAGTTTGGCAGAGGCGACAATGGGCATGGCTGTGGAATCCACCAACCAGTGACTTATACCTACATTTGGAGGCCATTGGACCCAAAGGTGAGCGGCTCAATGTCATGCCAAACTTGCACCCCACGTCATATCCTCCTCCTAGGTCAGCACCCAATGTCTTCAAAAGCTGCTCGACAATCGCTAGTGGATATTTAGCCCTGCAAGTCTATCAGTGGAAGAGCAGAGGATGAAGAGGTGAAGCTCACAGTTCTCTGCTGCGCACCATATCTGCAGCCAGCAGAACAAAACCGTGGCAACACAGCACTACAAACACCCCAGTCTCATCGAAGATGCCCCAAGCTTTGGAAGACATGTCGTTAATCATGTTCTTCCAGCAGTCTGAGCATGGGCTAGACTCTCCTTCACTATCCTGAAGGCGGGTCAGGCCCTTCAAATGTAGCAAAACAAAACAGAATGCACCTGCATGGGCAGTAACATCTGGCCTAACAACTCTTTCATCCACCTATCCACCTTTTCTCAGGAGAGGAAGTAGTCTCCACTGCTATCCTGGTCATCAATGCTCTCCTTAGATTTCCATCCCTCCTCTTCATCCCCGCTTTGCTGGAGGATGTGCTTCAGAGAGTTGTTGCCATCCATGCAAAAGAGAAGGTGGCAGATGAGCTTCATCTCCCCTTCAAGTTTGTACATGCAACATGGGCAGGCATGCTTGATGCAATAATCTGCCTCATCACAAAGGAGAGCCTTTTCGATGGTGATTTCTACTTGGCACAGGATATCGGTGTACACATTGAATGCGATAGAAAATTGATGCATCAAATAAGACTGATAAGGGCACTATGGAACGCATTGGCTAAAATCAACAAAGAAGCTCAAGTGGATGCATACCTGATGCAAGTCGCAGAGCATGCAAACGAAAGCCTGCATTGAAAGATGGGGTGATCACAGCTGGGTCCTCCTGAATACCTCCAAAGTCCTCACAGATATAGCAGCACTGTGGGTGATAGCAGCACAGGGAACCAGACCTTGATGGAGCAGCGCTGAGGAGGTGTATTCATCAGTTGAATATATCGATACCTCCATCTCTTTCCACCCTTCATAAACGTGACTCAGCAATGGCAGCATCAAAAAAGGATGCAAACACACAGAAGATATCCACTAAAAAAACTGTATGCCTTTGAGGCTCCTTGTTGCTTGAGCAGTGCTCCTCCATATTGTCTAGACCTGCTGGGCCTCGAGATGTGTCCCACCTCATATACTCCTCCACCATTGACGGCATCTGCAGAGAAAATGCAGTGTTACATTGTTGCACTTTATCATGGCGGCTCCTCTTATCTTGATGAAGTCTGTAAAGCAGGCATCAGTTCAGTTCAATGGCATAGAGGCGAGCCACTCACCGGCCTTTCTTTGCCTTTCCTGTCTCCCAGTCTTATGCCATCTCATCCAATAGAGCATTAAACTCCCCTCCTTCATGGCTGATCTCCATTTCCTCATGACCTGCCACGATGTCTTGCATTCAGCTATCATCATTGTCTTCCCAGCCATCCTGCTCTTCAGAGGGCACTTTTTGAAGGTCTTGAAGTTCGGACCTAGTCATGCCTGTCCTAGAACTTGTAAGCGATATCATTAACAATGCCTTAGTTGACTTATATATCACTCTTTCTGTTTGATCCATGAAATCATTCTCTTTTTGTGCATGAATTCTTGCTGGAGTAAGAATTTCTTGGTGGGGCTTGCTCCTCCTGGCTCCGAGATGACAAATTGTGACCTTGCCATTGCTCAAAGTTGCGTTGGAGAAGCGACTCTTGGTGTTGCAGAACATTTGAGTGACAAGTTACAACCGGCAACATGGCATTCAAAGTATTTCCGAGCACGTGGTCCTGAGGAATTACCAAGATTAACAGGATCACATGTTCTAACTGAAAAACATCTCGACAGCCTTAACAACAGGCAGGTAAGACCCTTTTCACACCTAACCTCCTAATGACGTGCCATGTAAACCTCAGAACACTCATTGATGACAGAATCACCCTGGGTCCAGATCAATGAGCAAGCTGGGGCTTCATCAGCATGATATTGTGGGGTTTGGGCAGAACTATGGCTGCAGAGAACGCAACTGACTCTGCCCCATCCAGGTCCTGAACCAGCAAGGATGTTCACCCTTCAAAAGGTAAGTGGGCTACTTCCTTAGTAGAAAGCATGCTGACTTGTGTTTCAGACTTGTGGTGGGAAGGAATTTTCTCCCTACTCACCAAACATTGCTGTCAAGCCCTTGATGGTCCCACTCACATTCTCCCTCACACGTGCCCTTTAGGAAACCAATGCCATCCAGGATAACTTCCACACTGAAGAAGATGAGCACCTTCTCCATGAACTCGATGATGTGCTGCTTTTGGATGACATGGGCGTAGATGATGCTGTAGAACACCCTTTGAATGATGTCTTAGGCATCGATGACATCATCCCAGAAATCCCAATGCTGTCGTTGATACACTGTCTATGCATTCACACCTAGATTTTGCGATTTTGTAACCATACTAGCGCATATCTATCTTAGACTAGCAATAACTAAAGGACTATAGCGGAGGCTTCAAGCTGATAGTCAAGCCAGAAAGCTACTAGTCGAGCCAGGATTTAGGCGTGATACCACTATTGGGTCAAGTCTATCAGCTGGCGTGACTAGCACCTCGAATACCAAGCGAGTCAGTAAATGATGACCGCTAGTCGACGAGGGTAGCTACGAGTGCACCCAACAAGAAGCAGAACATACAGGTCTCGTGAAAGTACAGTCACTAGTGGAACGGTCTGCACGCAAGTGCTTCAGACGAGTTGACTAGCAGTGCAGCAGTCTCTAACGGGACTTAGAAATGAATTTAGCAATGAAGTGCAGCTATCCAGATCGGGCTAGTACGATACAGATCTATTACGATTGGAACTAGTATAGCCGGGTTGCGCCTTCGATCACGATCGACAGCTGCTACAGGCACACTCGTTAGGCTATCCATTTATCCTTGACACAAGTGGAGCATTGCTGGGCCAAGAACATGGAATGCCACCTCTAGTGGAGCTCCTAGGCTCACTAGTCAGCAAGCGACCGTTTCTAGACTGACTATTGCGTGATTATTCACCATTATTCGTGACTAGCCAAGAAATCCTTATCAATAATACCCCTCTAGTCAGTTATTTATATCTCGATTGTACCTTGTTTGTCAGTATATAAGTAGTAGAATAGGTGCACGCACGGTTTAGGCAAGCCATCTCCGCAATTGTGACCTACTAGTCAGTATCTAGTGCCCCAATTAAAGGCTTTTGTGCTTAACCTCAATGAAGCGGCTGCTAGTTGCTCAGTTACCCATAGCATTGAGTGAATAGAAGTGTCT
This sequence comes from Armillaria altimontana, assembly GCA_022818075.1. Lineage (NCBI taxonomy): Eukaryota > Fungi > Basidiomycota > Agaricomycetes > Agaricales > Physalacriaceae > Armillaria > Armillaria altimontana. The sequence continues at coordinate 407,251 of JAIWYR010000038.1, forward strand.
TAGAGCAATCTTTTGTGTCCTGCAAAGGCCAAGAGTGTTTCGAAGTTAGTTCAAGCAAGGTCTCGAAGTTTAAAGTATTATTCTTAGGCCAAGAGCGCCACTAGTCCGCCTAGAAAGCGACTAGTCAAGTGTTTATTCACTTGTAAGACATTATAGGGCCAAGAGAGCCACTAGTTCGAAGCAGTCCCAGTCAGAGCGAGCACAGTAGCTCAAGTCAAGTCACTATCCATCCAATTGTGTCTTACCAACCCCGCTAGTGCGAGTAGTACACTTGTATAGCTCACTAGTAATGAAATAAAATGTCTTTAAACAACTTTCCTTGATTATTGAAGTCTGCAGAGTGCTTCTATTGTACTTGAAACACCCGAATTCAATACATTGGTGATAAGTGTAGAGTTAGTGATTGGTTTAGTGTTGTTGATGTTCATTGCCAGCCTCTAGTCCATTTGCCACTTGCCGTTACCGAGCACATCACTGTGCCCTCCCAAGCATGATGTTCCCTTGCCAGCAGAGATCATCTGCCACTGACATGCAAAGTGACACCGCAAGCGAGGAGAGAAGAAAGCAACAGAAGGGCATAGTAATGACCATGCGAGGTCCTTGCAAAGGGACACTATGATGAGCTCGCAACTCGAAGCCGATGTCGAGCTTGCCTCACTTCCCGCAGCTTTTGGCAGGTATGCGGCAAAGCCTAGGCCCAAAGATGGCGATGAGGACTGGGAATTCTCTGCAGATGAACTGGTCCGCCGAGGCTTCCAATACATACCATGGGATGGACAGTGAGCCATCCATGTGCTACCGTACCCCATATTGATGTGCTTTTATAGATCCCCTTGCCCCCTTGTCAACTGCAATAGTGACGTCTTTGCTGTTTTGGTGGGATGGCCATGAGACAATAGCTATGCTGAAGATGCCGACCGAGCCTGGGCCTTCATCAGGGAGCAAAGTGGTGCTGAACATTAGACAGCCTGGGAATGTTGATGGGCCTTAGACTTCCATGGCAACGGCAACACCAACTCGGAATGAGATTGGGTAATTAACGTAGTAGCACGGCAATCAAGGCGATCGTGTATGCGAGTGGTTCGGGGCACCTCTGTGCAGTAGAACAATTCCTCTATATGCAAGAATACACTGCGACTTTAAGTCTGCGAAGTAGTACTGCTTGGTAGTCGAGTACTAGATGCTAAGGCTATAAGCCGGTAGGGTTCTCTTGAAGTGAGAGGGAACGGAAGCAGGTATGACGTGAATACCATGGATCCGTATGCGAAAACGCGAAACGAGGCTAGAAAACATCATGCAATGGTAATCTGAGCAGGGAGAATGATGGGGGATAGACTAAACGGTCTGCAATAGTCTGTGAGTGAACGAGGCGATGAGAAAACAGCGTAGGGGCTGCGCATGGCAAAATAAACATGGAACAAGGTGCTGAGGGTGAACTGGCGAGAGAAAACGTGGAACTACGAAAACTGATGGCGATACTGGTCCTATATGATGCGAGGGTGCTGTGTCGATGTTGAAACTAGTCTGGTGCTGAAACGATCCTATCCTATGTCAAACTAACCTTCAAGTCCACTCGAGGGACTGATACTATATGAAAACTGGCTGAAACTGATCCTAAGTCTGCTCTGAGACTACCCAAGTGGGCGACGATAACAATGGCGAAAGTGAAACTATAAAAACTCCAATGGTGCGAAATTGAAACGATGACGGCCTATAAAAGATAACGGGGGTGAGGTATAGCATGGCGATCACGTATTGGCACAGTATGAGCGTGTACCAATAGTGTTAAGAGCGAAGAGCACGTAGCGAATGACTCTTCACAGTTAAAAACCGTGGGATAACTCTGGTGAGCTCAAGAGTCGATGTGCAATCGAGAATATGCTGGTGCAAACAATATATTGCTGTAGAACGGTGAATAAACATTGTTTACTGGCGATAGACTAGAGCGTGACGATAATTGACGTAGTCTAGGGTCGACTAGAGATGAACTGCTTCGTAACTACGTTTTCTAGCTAGTTTTTATACTACAAGTATGAATTTATAAATAGAGTAGATATGCGAGACTTAGTAAGGCCGTAAAGCCTTGGCTTTGTAAAAATCGTAGGCAACATATGGTCCTTGGTCTTCTAAAGTAACAGCAACTCGTCGACGTTGCCTCGTATGGATGAGAACCATATGGTTTTGCTGAGCGATGCACGGATCGTAAGGTGCTGTTTAGCTGCGGATTACTGAGTGATAGTCGTCGTACTGAGGAGTACGCATGGGGCAACGTTTTCTTGAGGCCTTGGCAAAGTAACAGCCTTAGTAAACACAGTCTGTAGTTGCCATAGCTCCAATTGTCATAGCTACGAGGGTACTCGCGTCTATCATGTCATTTTCATTAAGTGATCAATGAGCGCGTCAACTGGTTGCTTCTGAGTGATGTGTCAATTCCATATTGGGGTGATGGTCGATCAAAGGTGCCTTGCCATGACGAAGTATGGCAATTATGATGCAGGGCAAGATGGGATGGATATCAAAGCGTGTAAGGAGTGGTTGCCGTAGGATAAAAGTGGTATCAGTGGGTGTGCAATCATTGGTTTGCTGAAAGGCTGTTGAAGGGACAGTAGCGTTAATTAGCAGGGAAAATCCGCGAATTCTGAGCATACAGAGCCTGGAGGCTCATCAACGTTGCCTGCATTGTCGAGGCACTTACATTGCAATGCATGTCAACATCTCTCATGGCAAGGGCCAGCTGCAACCCGGTAGGTTGGCATTGGGGACCCATGGACCTCTTGCTGAAAGGCTGCTGAACTATGGGCCCATACAGTGAATAGCTGCTTTTGGTAGCAGTGAGTAACCAGCTGCACGCTATTCACCTTGACTCATGCCCTCGCAGGCGCCTTTCAGCTCTGGAGCCTGTGCCTATACGCGTATTATAAGGACCACCTCGATGCATTGTATGCTCAAATGCCCCATCTATGATGAAACTTTGCCCACTCCATCTTTCCTTGTGCTATGTTCAACCTCAGAGATCGAATGTGGATGTATAAGCATTGGGACAGCCTCAATTCTCCCTTCAGATGGTGCACCATCACTGCCCTAGGGCAATTCAACCCGAAATGCAGTGGCCACATCATTCTTTGGGAAGTGAAGATGGTCATAGAGTTCCCCCATGCATCCACTGTCCTCATTCCTTCCACAACTATTACTCACTCAAATGTATGTGTCACCCACAGTGACCTCCACACCTCCTTCACACAATTTTGCTCCGGAAATCTGTTCTGATACGTTGACAATGGATACCGCACCAACGCTGAGCTCTTCCAGGAATGCAGGGTGCAGCATTATGCGTTGCAGGAGCTCAAGAGCATGCGATGGCCAGAGGGCTTGAAGCTTTATTCTAACACTGAAGAACTCTTGGAACGAGTAATTTAATAGCCCATACCGTACTACATAGACGATATTGTATCCTATGTATGCGACCTGAATATGAGCTTGCTTTTTCTGCCTATTCATGATTGAGTTTGGTGAAAAAATCCTGGAAGTTGGTAACTACGTGATGTCCAAAGAAGGCATGAGGATCACAGGTGAAACTCTTACCTGACTTTCAGACTTGGTCACTACCACCACCTCATAACTTTTCCCAGGCAGGTAACTTGGGAGATAGATTGAACCCAAGCCAAAGGACAATGGTGAGTGCTGTTTCTTTGACAATTTCACCCAGTGGGAGCTGCTAAATGGCCATAAATTCAAAACAGGATTGCAAAGTTACCACACAAGGATGAACACAAATAATGATGTGGTACAGCTCGCTCAGCCCCTCTGCACACACTCTAGCATTTACAAGATAGGAGTTCTTGAAGCCTTCACAGGAGCCAGATGGCAGTGAGGAAGATCTGAGGCAGTGGAAGATAGACGTGGAGGACTTGTTCATGTTTATCGACTATGCAAGTGATCTCCATATTTTCTATTTCTCTCCTCACCCATAGGATTTCAGGTTCAACAGAAGCATCCTTCACAATTGAAGGAGTTCCTGGCTCTGAAGAAGCAGCTATTGCTCCCCACCAACTCAAGCAAATTGGCAGAAGGCACCACATTGCAATTGCATAAACAGGCCAATAAAAAATACAATGAAAGGTGCAAAGGACGTAGCTAAAGCTGAATGAGCACTCAAGGATGTTTTGTAGTCATCAAGAGGAAAGAAATGCCGCAGCTCAGAAGCACCAGCAGTCAGTCCCTCCCTTACATGATTTATTTGCCATTCATCCCATTCATTCAAAAGCTGTCAACCAAAGCAACTATCTGTGGATGAGCAGGAGCAACAGAAAGTTCGCCATCAAGAGGTGCAGGCCAACTATCATCAACAGCAAGTGGTGCTTCACCCAACCCCCCATGCAGCAAGCTGACACATTACCATAGGAACTGGGATCTCTTATGGTTCAAAAGCGACATGGATTGCTGCAAGTGCACTTTCTACCTCCTAGTATCACTGGTTGAGCTCATAAATATATTTATTTGTTATAGGAAATACAGTGCTGAGCACGGATTCCCTGCACTCAAGAAACAATGCAAGCAACAGAAGGGAAATTTACTATTCTCTGAGGACTATAAAGATCAGCTCAAGGTTGAGAAGGAGGTCATGCAGCTTGCTGAGGTGCACCTGGAGGCTCGCTTCAAATGGTGCTCTACATCTTGATGCTGATGCAGGGCTAGGGTACCCCTCTTCTTACTGATGTCAAGTTGGGCAAATTTTGAAAAATATAATGAAAGTTCAATTTTTTTTAACACCAGGATGTGAGTAGAGATGAGAGATAGCTATTCAAATATTGTAATAGAAGACTGCATGGTCAAGATATAAGGTGGTCATCAAGCAGTGTAAACATCATTCTTCATGTAAGCATGAACAAAGAGACAGTCAGCTTCAATTTCAGTAAGAGTGGGCCAAGTCCCGCCAGCTACGGGGCATGTGACCTGCATGGCTTCCCTGTAAATGATGTGTCAATATTCCAGAAGTCACATGGAAGGAGAAGCTATGCACCATCCTAAGTATATGCCTGGCTTCTTGCCTCGCAAGACTACCCAGAACGCAATCTCCCTGTCATGCTCATCTTCGACATTGAGGGTTTCCTCATACAGGAGGTCAGAAGGCCCCTGCTGAGCCTCACCGATCTGTTGAGCTGGCAGCACTTTTGGCAGTCATCTTGATGAACTGCCTGAACTGCAGGCTGGCAATTCCGAATGTGGGGTCTGATGCTCAAAGAGAAGTGACTGGCGCCGGCATTGGCAGCTCTCCATGACTAAACTTCACAGGCTTTTTGCTTGAAGGCATCCTTTGCTGGGAGAGGGCGTCCTAGGGGAGGGGTGGGATTTAAGGGAAGGGCCGACTTCATGGGAAAGGCAGGTTTGAAGAGAGGAGTTGACTTGGGAGGCCTTGGTTTGGTTGGGGATTCAGATAGGAAGGCTCTGCTCTGAGTTGCTAAGGGGTAGTTTGTTGCTGTCACAACAGAACTTGTGTATGAGAGTGAGCTCACAGAGGAGATTGTGGGGGATGCTACAAAGGGTGAAGGGGAGGCTGGTTGGTTAGATTTTGCCTCATCGATGGCAGCCTCTCTGGCCTGATGTATGGTGGGAGGGTGGGGCTGGTTGGGGTAGATGGTCAACCATGCCGTTTGCACATCATTGAGGGTGAGGAAGCTCCAAAGAAACCCACCGTTGTTTAGACAAAGGACAGCTTGAAGGCTTTTTTGAGGGTATGAGCAGGGCATATTAGCAGTGATGTAGGACCTACTGCTCATCATATATCCCTCTGTGCTCTCCAAAGAATACAACATGATACTTTTCCACATCTCCCAGCAAAGAACAGCTGGGAGCGAGAGGCTTCGAAGTCCCATAATTGCTGTCGTTGGTTCGATCTATCCTATGGGTTTGGGTGGCAGAGTCGTTTCCTGCAGGGTCATTGAGTTTTTTTTTCAGATCAAAGCTCGTCAGAGCACATACAGTGAGGACCTCTAGCTCCCCGTCTAAGCAGGAAGGCCTGGCTATCTGAGTCTTCACTATCAGAGTTGGTGTCATGAATGCATAGTGGATGGGTGCGGGTTTGTCCTCGGTGTGCCAGACAAGGGGTCAGTTGGTTGCCATTACAGAGCAAAAAGCCCACTGTTATCCCATGGGTATGTAAGAGAATGCTCTTTAGTTTGCATAATCCATTCTGTGGTGTCAATGCACTCACCACGTGAAGAGCTCATTGTGTGGAGATGGCAGTCAATGGAGGAAGTAGAAAACTGGAGCTTTGGGTGGGGCTACCAGGGACATAGTGCCAGGAGATAGTCAAAAAAAGAAGAGGTTTTTCGAAGGTTCACTGGGGATGTTGCAGCGTGGTGATCGTAGCAGCTGCAACCATCACCATTTATTTGTGGTGACACCCTTGCCAATAAAACCCTGAGGTGCATTTGGTAGATTGGCAATAGCCTAAGTCATGGAGCGCTTTGTCGAAAGTATATGGCATGCATGAAGTTATCAAGGAGGTGGGCGCTAAGAAAGCTGCCATTGATCGAGATATGAGTGGCTTCCAAACCAAATAGATACCAACAATGTGTTGTTCACAACAACAAAGTTATAGATGCATTTTCCACTGCCAAATCTTCTTGGCGCTGCTTTCCTGCCGAAAATCCTGTAATACTATGGAAACATGGCCCAATTTTTTGCTAGTAAGTTTTATTTTGCCACATTTAATTACTCCAAGTCTAGCTGAAATTTTTGCCCTCAGTGCTCCTCTCACATTCATGCTGTGAACCATGTCTGAGCCTCTAGACAGCTCAACCCTTGCACCTTTGGATTCCCAGAGGATGACATTTGCCCAGAGAAATCCTTGGAAAGACATCATCTCCGTACGACCCTGCCAGAAGGCTTCCACCGCTGCTGATGCCAAGCTTCATCAACATACCACTGATTTTGCATGACAAGCATTAGTTGAGGACCTCAAGGCCTTTGTTTCTGAGCGAGAAAATCTCATAGATGAGCTTGCAAGGAAACACGGCGTCTCGGGGGAAAGTATACGCCAAAATGTGTCAACAGCATCAGCATACAAAAACCAGTGTGTGCCCAACCTGGTGAATGCCATCCTGAGTGATAAGATGCAGAAGATGAATGAAGGTGAGTCTTCTGGCTTTCACTCATATTGTTGGCTGTTGAACATTAATGATGTATCTTCAGATAGGGCTCCAGGAGATTGTGCCAAGCTCAAAGATGTCAAAGCTATGATTGTTGATGATCCCGACTATCAAGACCTCTCTGAGGAACGTCAGAAGGAGCTGTTGGACCAGCTTATGGCTTTGAGGATGAAGAAGTTTAGTATCCACACGAACAACAAAGCTGTAGCCATGGATGCCCACAATAGTATTGGCAGGATCCAACAAGAGGGGAGTGTGGTTCTTCCCAGTTCATGGCGCTTCCATTAACATGACTGAACTACAGATGTTGGCATGCGCCTATTGTACGGGGATGGTGGGCTTTGTGATGTTTGCGAAAGGCCATTTTGACAATCCATCTATTCCTGAATGCATTGAGGTGGATGGGTCATTGGATTTATTCTCAGAATCACTCAACATGAACGTCAGAGACGTCATCCATCTCTTCAATAAATTCGTGACTACACGAGGTTTGGGTAAGATTCTGGTGCCTGTTCTTTGAAGTTGGCGGTCTCCTGATGTACATGCAGTTAAATGACCATGAGAGGATCACAGTGCCATGTGTAAAGAGGCTTCTCGAGCTTTGTCTGATGGACTAGGTGCGTTTCAATGCCTGCAAGCATGAGTTCAGCCACTAACTAGCTCATCTACCACAGAAAGCATCACCAGCCAAAGGATTCACATGAATTATAGCACCTACAAGACTGCAATCAGGCAACAACACCACATCCAGATCACCGGATGGCCAGAAGGCATAGATTTCACAAGTCCATCCAATATCAGCTCTACACAGGCTCTTCATGTGCTATGGGATGCATTGCGGTGTGGGGCTTGCCATTGGACTATGATGAGCAAGCATGACATTCAGGAGATGGATGCAGAGGTTGAGAAACAGAGGGCAAATGGTGACATGGCAGCAAAGGCACGGAAACCCCACAAAGATAAGGGGACCAAACAATCACAAGAAGATGACAGAGAGGGTGGCAGCAAAAATGATCGCCCGGCCAAGCAGAAGAAAGTTGCCAAGTTGAAGCCAAAGAACAAAGGCACAACATCAAAGAAGGCTGGAAAGGGCAAGGTGAAAGGGAAGGTAACAGACATGCTGCCTCCCAAGAGCAAGGAGTTTGTGGATGATAGCGACAGCAACAGTAACGACGGGGAGCCAGAGGACGCTGGAGATAAAGAGAGTCAGTAGTGAAGCTATAGTGTACCTTGTCCTGTCAGCATTTGGCCTCAGTGCCTGCTCCTTTAGTATGCCCACAGTAATAAGAAGGGATTTAAAATATATATATTGCGCATTTTCCCGTTATTTTTGGGTGAGAATAGAGGGATATAAGCGAGCTTGTTGTGCAGGATGACGAGCAGATGATGTGGCATGATGAATTTGATGGACGGCTGATGGGCCAATGTAACTGGGCCAAAAACAGTGAGCACATGTTTGGGGAATGATGTCCATGTGGTTGGTTATGTCATATGTACCTATGTCGCCGATGCCATGGATAAGAGCCATGGCAAGGAGGAATATTCACAAATTCAAAGTACATTGTATTCAGGTGCTCTTGGCTGACAGTGTAAAATACTAAGTTCCCTTCTAACTAGAACCAGTAAACTGGCCCATCTGCCTATTCTAATTTGTGACAGGTAATGGGATAATCAGGTGCAATGCCCCCAAAAGGAAATAAATAGTCGCCATGAGCCGTGATAAATAAGGCTCAGAATGCAGCAGTCTGAATGACTGGAGGCAGCAGGTGTGACCTTCTGTGATGGCATGGCTTTGAGTGTGAAGCATCAATATTGATCCAATGATATTGAGTGCAGCGATGTGGGGAACTCACTCATATCCACTGGGAGTTCACACAATCTACCTGGCAGACTATGGGGTACTAAAAATACAGAAGTGGTTTTCAGTGTAGCACACACTGATAATCACAGCATTCAGGTGGTGAAAAGTGGTGAACATGACGATCAACTGCTGTACACTGTTTGGCAGGCATGACTAATGGTTAACATTGGTGCACATCAATGTAAAGGTAGTAAAGTCCAGTAAATCCACCCATACAGGCTAGCTTTTGTGAATGTATGTGAAGAAAATCATGGAAACTAAAGGACAGATTAATGATAGATTATAGGATAAAAAATCTAGGACTATACCTATCAGTGGTGGTGAAGGAAGAAGCTTGAAGAGATTTGCTTAGTCACCAGGGCCCTTATTCATAGGTCCTTATAAGGACAAAACAATGCTGATGGCCATCATCTGGTAGAGTTGAGCTGGCACTTTGTACTGACCAGTCGCTTAATCTCTAGAGCTACAGTAATGTCCTCAATGCAGTTTTAAAGATGATAAAGAGAAGGTACCCACATGCAAGGACCCTGAAGCATCACCAACTTGAGCTTGGTACAGTTCAGGTGTCGGGGAGGGACAAGTACAGCTAATTGATGGGCAGAAAGGTAGCAGAGAGATTTGAAAGGCAAACCAATTGAGTATTCACAGCAGAATATAAGCAGATTATATTGAAGGTAATACAAATCTACACAATGGATAGTTAGAGGTGTTCTTTATTAAAAGTAAGCATTCACTTACAGACTACATGAATGACATGTGCAAGCCATTGTTCAATAGAGACTCCCACCCAGGGGTTATAGGTTTGCAAATGCTCAAGGGATCCAAGCGGTGCAACCTTAGCCTACTAATGGATGTGCACTCAAGAGTGCAGTGACGACATGGCAACATATCTGCAATGAATGCAATATCCGTTTTTTTTTGCCAGTTCCAACATAAAAACATGATATCAACCAAATGAGGAAGGAATTTTGGGTTGTCGTGTATCTCAGCAAAGAGACAGGTGCAAAAGAAAGGGAGCATGTGATTGAGGGTATCAATGTTTGGGAGTTGACGCAGGAGCACGATTGAAGCATCATCGTGATAGTCAAAATTGTGTACACATTCTGTATAGGACAGTCTGAATGACATAATGCCATAATTGGGTGACGATAAGCAAGGCCATCCTGGACTGAGGATGTTGCCTTCATAACACAATGGCAATTTACGGAGGTTTGTCAGATGGAGTAGGGACCACACCATGGGTAAACCATCAGGGGAATCACCATCTTGAAGGGTGAGACTTGTGATGGAGGGCAGTTCAATGATACGGTCGAAAGGCTTGACATTTCCATTGCAGGTAAGTTTTAAACAAGAAATGCTACTCATGCAAGGCAGCAGTTCCAAGACTGCGGATGCCTGATTGTACAGGTGGACTCAGAACACCTTTAACTTCTGGAACATAGTGGGGGACACCGCCAACATGTGAAGAGGTATTTCTGCAATGGACAAGGACAGCAGATTCAGGATGAAGGAGAATGCCAACAGGACAGTGTGCATGTAGGCATGACTCCCTGTACTTGCCATTCTCCCATGGTAAGAATCATTTATGGCAAGACTGCTTGGTCCACCTAAAGATCCTGCACAGTTATTCAAGGAGCACCATACACTTTCAGGGGCATCCATCAAGAACGATTGCCATTGGCTACATTTGTGAAGAATGCATTCGATGAGGGCATTTCTGGCGATTTCCAGATGAGATGCAATGATAGTGACATCAAGTGGGAGTCCTGAACAATGAGAAATGTGTTTGTCCAACACACGCAAAGCATGTCAAGCAGAAGGCAAATTCAAAAGACATAGACTGTCATCAGAGACAAAGTCTAGGTGGATATCAGACCAAAGAGAAGGGACAGTAATGCACATGTCCCACCATTGATGGCAGACCTGTGCCCAGCTCCACAAGTTGTTGTCTGTGATAGATTTGCTCATAAAGCATCACAAACATAAGACTGGTATAGGAACAAAGGAATCGCCCATTTCTTTCCTGTCCTGTTTTGTCACCCATAGCCTCAGGATGGTCATTTGTTCAACCATTTACTATTATTTGCAGGTACATCTTGACCAGGGATTCTCTTGCCTTCTGTGGTGAGCAGACAACCCAAGGTAATATGCACATGTGACCAGGTATTTGGATATCACTATGTCGATGAAAGCTGGCACCATTGTTTGTAGCACTGGTGGTTGACTCTGTCAGTCCGATGGACCTATAGAGGCCGATAAATCACTGGATGCACTCACAGCAGGAAAGGCAGAGGCTCCAGAAGTGGATATTATGTGCAGAAAGGATATGGAGTTTTTGAATAGAAAAATGTGACTGGATTAACACATCTTATTGTTGATGAACCAGAGTTTGGGAAAGGGAAATATCCTGAAGCAAGATAGACAAGGTGGTGAACAACTCTCCATAGACACCCAAGATGCCATCATCCTGCAAACAGATGTCTCCCAAAACCAGAGTGAGTTCCATTGACCTGCATACCACATTCACCACTACAATACACAACTAGGACCGATACCTGATGATCTGAGCAAGGCTATACTCCACTTCGAACCCAGGTGGAGCTTTGGTTCCTGTGCTCATGCACATCCAGTCCAACAATTGCTTCCCATTCGTTGAGGGTGTATTCTCCGGAATAGATACACAGCCCTTCATCCATGATAAGGTTGTTGAGGTCTTAGAAGGAGACCAGCTCCACCAATTTTGCATCTTCATGAAGAACCATTGTCATCTTCCTACTATAGATGTCAGTCAAAGAAGATGGCATGGCGATGCAGTCAAAGGACAGAATCCTGTCAGATTGGATGATAAAGAGGTAAGTTTTATTGATGCTATTGTCAAGATAGCGAGCATGAGAACTCATGTATGATGCAGATTTGTAGGGTGCTCTAGGCAGGGTCGCCCACTGTGCATACCCAAGACACTCTCATTTCGCAAAGGATGAGTGGTAATCAGAGAGAATTAGCTGTAGATTTATATTTAGAGAATGGTGAACCAGGTTCCCAGGGTAAACCCTGTGGAGCCATAAAGCAACCAAAGTACTGCGAGAGGAAGCAAGAGTGACAGTCTAAACAGTTGGTGGCATTGGCAGCAACAGCAGTGGGTAGATGAGACTGGTGCCAAACAATCTGCAGCCAAACAGTGGGTCCACCATGCTGTACCTTCCTTTCTTTGACTCTTCCTTGCAGTGCTCACTTCACCTCTATGGCGGCAGCTCAGGGTTTACCCAGGCTACCTCTATAGCAGCAGGATTTGACTATGCTCTCATGGATTTATCCTAGGAGCTGGACCAGCATTATTTCTATCATTCCTTTCTGGTACACATTCTACTACGATGTCAAAGTTCAATACCATTCAAATCCATGATCTCATCATTGTCATCTTCATCAGTGCTCTGCAGTCAAGATCTTTAGCACAAGTGGAAGATTTGAAGGGAAGCATGAACCTGCTGATGCACACCACTACCACTGGTGATTGCAGGGGTTGCTGCTGCTGTGCACACCCTTTCCAATGTGTACTTGAGCCTCAGTTTGATGAGGTTGTTGATGGGCTACATCACTCTGTACCTGCGGAGGATGAGGAATGTGATGGTGGCCTGAGGAACATCAGTAGTGGGTGTGTCAGACAGTGGGTATTTATGGACAGCCTTATAGATGCTGTTGATTTTGTGGCTGTGTCTGTTCTTGTTTGATGTGAATGAGACAGTTGTGTCAAGGCTATCCTTGACCTTCTTGTTCACAAAATTCTTTGTGATCAAGTAAGTTTTCATTTTCTTGTAAGGCTGCAGTGGAACTTAGACAAATGTCATCTATTTTGTTGTCAAGTCAGAGGTTGGCCAAGGAATACGCTTTGTGGATTTCTCCCTTTGGTTTTGGGATCTTTCCATTGGCATTGGCATGGATGGCAATGATAGGTTTGGAGGACAGGATCTGTCTTGGCGCCGCTGTTTCTGAGGTGGCAGGTTCTCTCTGATGTTCCCCTTGAAAATATTCCACGACAACATCCCAGCCTATCTGCTGCATGATTGGAGCTTCACTCACAGTGAATGGTGAGAAAGAAGATCTTTGGGTGATTGCTGGTGGGGGATTCTGACTTGAATGCGCATTGCTGTAGGAGATCTGTATGGCAATGAACATGATAGTATTCTGCCTCTTATACTCTTGTCCAAAATTGATCCTCTTGATGATGAAACCTGTATAATTGAGCACCTCTTCATCTGCCTTGGGAGGCGCTCATTTTCTTTTCCCCATCCAGCCTCCCTAATTCGCTTTTACTCACCCTTCATCCTGTTTGGTTAGAACTTATTCTTTCAGGCCATGCTGTAGATTTTGGTCAAATTGCAATGCTGATGAGCAGAGGACCAGATTGCAGAATCAATGCAGATTGCCAAAGCAGCCATTTTGGGCAGTTGGGCAGGCCATTAGCTAATCCACAAATGGTTGGTTTGGGCACTGGCTCAGCCAGCTCTAGAATTCCTGCCCTCCCGCTCCTTGCCTGGGTCTAAAAATATATATACAGGCCCATAAAATATTATTTGATATTCTGGTACTGTTTCTGCACCCACCTGTGGCTTCTTTTGGCTGGATTCACCCATGCACACTTGGATGTACTAACCATGGGAATGTAGCATTCCCAATTTGGCATGCTTGCTTTTTTTGAAAGCGGGCAGAATTTTGGGATAGCATATAATCTATTGGTTTCAGAAAAGAATCTATAACAAGAATAAGAGAAATATATGGTTGAACCATCTCATTCTTTAATGTCTGAATGTCTGAATAGCAAGCAAAAACATATTTTAATAATTTCCAGAGTTTGCCGGACCACTCCGAATGTAGTTGCCATGAGGAAATGGGACATTGTTGTACAATCCTGACCCTCTTCCAGCACTCAAAAATATAATATATAGTCTGTTGGGCTGTTTCCTTGCTATGTATGAGCTCCCTGGACTTAACTTGCATCTCTTGTGAAGATACATGTCAAGTACAATGTCAAAATGATACAAAAAGTATGTGGAACATGTATTATAAAAGCTATATCCCATAGCAGAGGCTCAAATTGGGGTGCACTGTCTAGAAAGTGTATTCCGTACTTATTTAGAGGGTAATATTCCTGCAGAGGTAGCCACCCAGACAAAAATACATTTTGGTCAGACAAAAGTGCACCAAACAAGACTAAGAAATGTATTGCTACTATGAGTTCACTTCAGCAAAGTGAATAATGAGACTTATATGAATGGATCACTGTGGATCAGACGCCTCAGCAGGATAACAGGGTGTATACTGTTGCATATACAGCCCTTGTAGCCATTGTAAAGACTCCCAGTAGCTGCATAAAAAGGATATATCCTTTGAAATGCCCCAAAGTCTGTGATATTGATAATAAAATGTATATTACTCACAATTTAGATACATTAAATATACAAAAATATTATATCCTGTCAATTTATGGGGCCTCAGAGTGGGTTCAAGCAGAGGATGCATTTTGCTAGTTTGATCAAACTGGACTGTAAATCCACACAGCGATCAAGTGGCTGTGCAGCTTCTTTTTCTTCCTTTTACTACCACCACCCCCTCTCCCCTACATCCATATCGTGTGCAAATTAAACTCAATTTGCATACAACTTGTAAGTTTACTTGTTTTATTTCTTCTGACTTTTATATAGGTCTTTTTTAGCACATCTGGTGGCCCCAAGAGCCCCGGATGGTGTGCTTGCTCCCACCACCACTCATGTAAGTCCTCAAATGAGGCTGGACAATGTCCTTCCCTCACCAACGATGATGATGACACTTCCACCATTGACAGTGATGACAATGCTCCCCCATGTCCAGCAATGGCCACAAATACACAGCCCACCCCCATCCCAAGCCATCCAGTACCTCACGCATTGATATTGGTACCAATCACCACTGGCCATGGCTTCCACGCACCACAAGAGTGTGTACTATGCCCTGGGACTTGATATTGGTCACCATCTCGGCATGGGAGGGTCTACTGAAGGTGAAACCAATGACAATGAGGACTACAAAGAAGACAACCATTGTTAGAGTGAGCACACTGTGTGTGAGGACTTGTGGGGACGGTTTTTGAGAGTAATTGTGACTTGATTGGGAGTGCCGAGGGCCTCCAATCGTGACAAGTTTGGGAGTCAGGTTTAGCAACTAAGAGACAGGCAACGTCGTGCGTGGATTAGATCTAGCGGCGGGTAGCACTTAGCGAGCTCACTGACCAAATTTGGTCATTTTGCAGATCTGCGAATCCATGTGTTTTGGCTATAGAAATATCCTTTGCCTTGAGGGTTGCGTGGTTCACCATGCTCTCTTGTAAAAAGCTTTGAGGAGATAGAGAATTTGAGAACAGCTTGAGAAAAATATGTTGTTACGTGTATCGCTCTAGTGAGCTCACTGAGAGAAATTGAGATATTGTCGGCGCGCAATTGGAATTAAATCCCTTGCTCCCCTCCGCACTTAAGGAGATTGTGTGTAGGTGTGTTTAGTGGGATTGAGTGTAGGTTTTAGTGTATTCATGCTAGGCCATGCTCAGTTTCACGGGTGCCCACCACCAGCCTCGTCAACGCGAAATCGGTGGAGACCTCAATGACCTTATCATGGATGAAGGGCATACCAGTATGCACCCTGAACAAATGGGAAGCAGACGTGCATGAGCACAAGAACAAAAGCTCCACCTGGGCTTGAAGATGAGTATATCCTCCCTCAGATCATAGGCTCAGGTATCGATCCTGGGCACGTATGGTAGTGGTGATTACACAGCATGCAGGTCAATGGATTTCACTCAGGTTTTGGGAGACATTTGTTTGCAGGACGATGGCATTCTGGCATCTATCAAGAGTCACTACCAAACTTGTCTATTTGTCTATGTTGCTCCAGGACATATATTTATTTCCCTCTCCTGAAATCTCTTGTTCATGAATTCCACAATAAAACAAGTTAATTCAGTCACATTTTTATGTGCAAAACCCTATCTTCCCTGCCCCACGATCCTCTCCTGGAGCCTCCGCTTTTCCCGCTGTGAGTGCATCCAGTGATCATCAGCCTTTATAGGCCCATTGTTGTACTCGAGAGTGCTTCGAACAAATGGTGCCAGCTGTCATCCATATCAAGATATTCAAATACCTGGTTGTGCATGCAGATTACCTTGGGTCGTCTCCTTGCAATAGAAGGAGAGAGAATTTCTGCTCAAGATGCACTTGGTGGAGATATGTCTAACAATAGTAAATGGTTGCAAAATAGACCACCATGGGGCTATGGGTCAAGAAGCAGGACAGGACAATGAAATGAGTGATTCATTTGTTCTCATACCAGCCTTACGTCCATGATGCTTTAGAAGCAAGTCTACCAAAGGCTATGTGATGTTCTGTATTCAATGTCAATTGTACATACTACAGGCAATCATTGTTCCAGGAAGTGCTGTCTTGTTGTAACCCAACGTCATCCATTGTTCGTTCTCCCTACTCGTCTCTTTGAAGTACTTGGGCAGTCTGTAGTGATTGTCTGTCAAATGGGGATAAATCTGCAGGTCCTGAGCATCCAGACAGGCATCTCCAAAAACAAGCCTTTCCAATTGTCAGGTGTCACCTTTCTGGACCACTTCTACCCATTTATGTTTTGGATGTTGTCATCTTGGCTGG
The DNA here is from genome assembly GCA_022818075.1 of Armillaria altimontana. NCBI lineage: Eukaryota > Fungi > Basidiomycota > Agaricomycetes > Agaricales > Physalacriaceae > Armillaria > Armillaria altimontana. The sequence goes on from JAIWYR010000038.1 coordinate 423,945, forward strand.
TGGACATCCCTTCAAAGGTAATAACTCTCATCTCTTGTATTGTCTTCAACCATGGAAGTACAATAAAAGTATCCATCCAGCCATATCTCTTTCCAAGGGAGCAATAAGTGGATGTGTTATAAAGTTTATTCCATTTTCTGTCCAACCTTAGCCTTGGGTGCCCCCTTTTACAGCAACACAGCATCTTCTACCATGTGGACGTTTGTGTTGCAAGCTCATCATCCTATTACACAACATGGTCTGCTATAGAGATGGCCATGGTGCACAATACAAATAACTAGCTACAAAATATATTTAGTCTGGCTATCTCTCTTATAGTGACTCATAACCACAGTATGTCCAAACTGTCTCATTCACTTCAATCAGCTCATGGTGGATTTTCAGTAATGCCGACTTGCAAATGCAATGCACATGGTTGTATCAATTATGATGGTGTTATTCTTGATGATGACACTGCCCACCAACATGCAATAGATGACAACTATCAATATACCTCTCAGATGAGCAATGCTGCCCCAGAGGCAACCATGGACAACATAACCACATATCTAAAGAGCACTACTCTGTTGTGTGTGCCATTCCAAGTGAATCAACCTTCTGGAGGCAGATTGTGGGTTCGTTCACATCCAAAGTTGAAGGATCAGAGAGGTGCTTTGGGTGTCAACGATTATCCCCCATTTCCTCCCCCCCTCCAGGAGATGCAGGACATTTTAGAAAGCCAACTCTTTTGTCAATTCAAAGGTCCTGGTAGTCTCCATTCATTCATAGGTGAAGGGGAAGGTTGCTATGTGTTCTCCTTGGGTTTTGACTCTTTCAATATGCAAGTCAACAAACTAATGGAGAAGAAGTCCATGGGAATAATTTCTCTCCTCTGTCTCAACCTTCCACCTCTCATACAGTATAAACCAGAGAATATCCTTTTGGCTAGAATAGTTCCGGGCCAAAAGGAACCTCTCTTGGAGGGCCTCAATCACTATCTGAAGCCCCTCATCAACGAGCTCTGTGAATTTTGGAAAGGTGCTCACTTCACTCAAACTGACAAGGGCCTCAATGGCCGACAAGTACAATGTGCATTAGTTGCCATTGTTTGTGACATCCCTGCTGTCCACAAGACAGCGGGTCTGGCTACTGCTAATTTTGGTCTCAGTCAGCGTAAGTCACTGCATGCTGGTAACAACAACAGACTGACTGGTTTTTTCCACAGTGGTGGGCCAGGGGAACCACCAGATGATCTGCAGACAAGTAGGTTAAAGTCACACAGTTAGGATGAGATTTGTCCAATCAACGAATATTTGGAAGAAATTTTGATCTTAGCTTGACCAAAGGTTCAGACAAATCTCAAAAAGGGAAATTCAGCTACCTAGAGATGGTCGGGGATATTTATTAGGAATTCTGAATCACACTGTCTTCAGTCAAGGGCAGATATCTTTCTGTGGTGGATTGATCATTGGACTTCAAGTTACTTTTATATGTGGAAGGGTGGATCAGAGTTTTATGAGCTTGTTGCCTTCCCAGAGAACTTGGGACAATGTTCTAACTTATATCATTGAGAGACTAAGTTGTATGGACTGCAAAGCCAATGCGTCAATATTACACACCAATAACAATGGGACTGCAGCTGACAAACTTTAAGGACTCTAACACTCAGAACATTATATATTAGAGATCTAGTCTGCACTGGGATACAACCTTCAGATATACAGGTTGTCCCGTATCCGTTATTGTATTGGCTGTAACTTGCCAGTACCCTGCAGAGTGATATGTCAATTGCCTAGTTCTACTGTGAGTATTTGATATATCACCTGCAGTCGCTGATTAAATACGTCAATAAAGGTGTATTTCAGGTGGACAGGCTTGCTTACTGTCTGTGATGTGGAGCTCACCCGCTCTGTGCCTTAGGTGAACCAATGGGCTCCAAAAACAGCTGTTTCAGATCATGCCAGGGATCTCAGATTATGTTTGAAGATGTTTGCTGCTCCAAATTGGACTTACTTATGTAAGTACACATCACGTCGCTTACTTGTCCTTACTACATCCATTATCCCTGATTATTTCTGAGACTTGTGAAGAAGAGGGAGTGCCATTCAGCCCTTGAGGACATCCGTCATCATTCAATTTACATCAGAGGTACATGGGATCAAGGTAAGCATGGCTATGATGCCTTTGATGCAATGACATAACACATCTCAAAGGACACTCCTGTATCTTGTGAGCCGGTCTCAAGGACATTTGCTGGTGTTCAGTGATCGTTGGCCACAGAGGAATCAAAGGTAAGTATGTCCATTCCACACCTTTGCATTGACTAACATTGCATGTCTCATAGGACATTTTCATTTCTGGCGAGAGTCAGGGCAGTCTTCATGTAACAGCCACAGAGAATTTAGCATCTCAGATGATAGTCAACAGTGCATGTGCAAGTGAACCGCCAATGAGCCTTGTGAAGTTGGGAGGGTTTGATCCTTATGGTGCAAGATGTATAAACCAATGTTAAACGCTAAATGCCAACTGCCTATTACAAGGGTAGTTGACTTACCACTTGAATACTCCTCCCTATGACAGTTAGCCAAGTAGATTCCGGAAAACTAGTAGATGTCAAGCTAGGAAATGCTGACCTTACTCATTGTACCAGATGAACCTCGTAGACTCCCCCAGCTCTTTACTTAATATATGGGCGTCTTTTAGCCGGAAGACTGCATTTAGGAGAAGACTTTTGGAAGTGACAATCATTGAGGATCTATTAAGGGTTCAATCACTTTACAGACCAAACATTTTTCTCCACAGTGAAATGTACCTTTGGAGCCCCCCAAGAGAGCAAAGCTAATGAGTCCAAGTGTGCTGTGAAGTGCATTGACATTGGAGTCTTGGGTTTAATGAGCCTAAAGGAGACTCCAACGTTGACTATGTCCTGGATGAAAGGATCCAGGCTTAATACACTTGTTACAGCAAGATGTCAAGATTGGGAGGATAGAAAAATAATATATCTAGCTGCTGATTGAGCTACTTACTGTTTGTCCTTGTTGAGAGTAAGCTTGCTGAATGCAACTTGATTGTCTCTGGTGAGCACGTTCCAAATATTTTGCTGATGACATTGAGTGTTGAGAAACCTTGTTGAATAAATCAGACCTTTCCAAATGATGAAATGAGATGGTACCTATGAATAAGAGCAGACATCATGCAGGTAATGGAGAAGACAGTCAATTTTATCACCAAATAAATGGTTTGCATAGGAGCGGCAGCAGTGGAGTCTGTCAAAAGGAAATTTGAGAGTGAAGGCAATTGACAACAATCAAGCAAGCTAGTGCAAGCAAGTATCATTACCAAGTTCCTGCAATCAAACAGTCAATCAGCATAAGCTCTTCAACACTTATCAAGCCCTCAGGAACAAACCTTCCTTTATCATTAAGATGGTAGTACACTAGCTTTATTTGGCTGAACTTGGTAGCAATGATAGTCCATGAAGTCCATCACATATGTTTCAAGTGACTGGAAATCCCTGAAGCTCATTGCACCATTGATATACACCCATTGGTTTAGCCTTTCCCTTGAGAATCTTATGTAATCTGCTTTGATACCACCTCTCATTCTCTTCAGACCAGAAACCCATATTGACACCTGCCAAATCCCAAGTATGTTGCAATGGCCACCATGACTTCAATGCAAGCTGATCTCCATGGCCTATTATATTGATAAGTAGATGGTCAGTTCAAAATTGGTATACACACCTGTCTTGCATCTGTACAATCCACAAATGAGATCTGCCTCATCACAATCAAGATCATCATCCCACAAGCTCCATGCCTCACCCTTATGACCTAGGACAAACTCTAAGTGGTATTCTGTGGCTGTTGTAGAAGGGCCATGCAAGGCAACATCTATGCTGAGGTATTCTTTTGCAAAGCGCCAAATAATCCCTCCATGCAAAAGGACAGCATGTCCGTGTGGTTTGTAAAGAATCTTTGCCTGATTTTCAATGTAGGCTTGGTAGTCTTTTGAGGTAAAGGTGTAATTCAGGGGTCTAAAGAAAACCGGTGGAGGAGCTGGTGGATTGGTGTCTTGGTAGTTGATCTTTAGATGGACAAGAGTGTGAAAGGGAATGCCATGTTGGATCAGGAAGTCAGGTACATGATTAACTGTGATCAAGCAGCAGACCTTGTATACATCCTGTCTACATTGTATGCCCAGAAGCCAGCTGCAAGAGATGTGACTATCATAGAGGAAAATGTAGGTTGTATGAAGTTGGTCAACTTTGAGGGTGAATAAAAGGGGATGAAAAGCCAAGCCATGTCCTCAATTGATGCTAGCATCCCATCTATCTGCAAGAGGCTGATGCCTTTCGGAGATGTCTTGGAGAAATTAGGTAATTGCACTGACTGTGGAAGAGAAGAAAGACTGGGCTACCTCTGTTGATAGTCCAAACACCTGGAGAACCCACTTAAATGTGGCACTGCTGCTCGACAGCTCTGCAACGTCAACCATAGGTGCAGTGAAACCAAACTGGCAGAATAGTGTTCGAAGGAAACCGGATGTCTGTTCAGCATCTCAACTGGCATCCTCCTCAGGCGTAGGGATATTGGGACTTGGTGTTCTTTGAAATCTACGCAGTATCAAGTCAGCTTCGATGACTGAAGGACTGCTATTGATAGGGTCTGCAGTGTAGGAATCTTCATTGTCACTCCCAGTATCAGGGTCCTCACCCCATGCCAGACAAACATCCCATTCATTGCACCAAGAATCATATCATTTTTGTTTTGAGGAGTAATCCTCGAGAGTTTCAGCCCTATACTCTCATTTGACACCCATGTCTTCACGAAGCCATCCTCCGTGCTCATGAGAATCCTGAACCCATTCATAAAGACCATTGGCCCATGTAGTAGGTGGGTTATGCTCCCTAGAAACATGGACTGCCCGATGTTCTTCTGTTTCTGTTTTTTCCCTCTCAGCATTGCGTTTGTCTCTGGCATTAAAAAATGCTATCCATCTGGGAGGTTCTCAGGATGGTGATGGAAAAGAATTATCTCTCTCCAACGCAGACAATGGCATGGGAAATTTGTAAGCTTTGTCTATGTGGTCACCGATGTGCAGAGGATCAAGGTCTACAGTTTCCAAGCTCTCATCCACATTTTGAGATCCAGACTGAGTAGATGCTTGCAGAGAAATTGGACAATGGATGTGTGTGAGCAATTCTTGTAAGATATACACTGGCAGGGCGATGGGAGTAAAAAGATGAGGCCATTCTTCAGCATCATGGATTTGAGTGCTGGTCCATGGGTACCATACAGAGACACCATTTTCAATGAACCACTGAACTGGAGGCTGTGAGGCACCTCTAATGGTGGGGAACAGAACTGTGCCCATGTGGTGCTTATAAGATGGATCTGGTGGGATTGTTGACAAGAGAATACCCTCCAACCAAGTAAAATTGAAATGTTGGGATTGCAAAAATGTGAACCAATCCAGCTGCTCCCCAAGGTCCACCTTGCATACATTCCATCCTGTAGTTCCATATGCAATGATGAATGAGAACAAGCCATACCACATGGAAAACCATCATCAAGCAAGTTTGACATGGTTCCTAAGGTGTGATTTGGCACCTTTCTGGAAGGCCTTGTAACACAAATGTGAAGGAGGCTGGGGTCGCATGCAGGGTGCTGAGTAGCAGCTCACAGGAATGCAATTCCTTTGCGGTGATCAATATCTTGGTAGAAGAAGCTCTCATAAATACTGTCATAAATCGTCAAGCTGTGGCTGCAAAAAAAGACACCTCATGCTGCACAGAAAGGCCTTTGCCTATGCTAATTAGCAATTGAGCAGATTGCACACAGAATGCTTATTAGCATAGGCACCTATAGAGCCATATATGACTGGTTTGCACAGCTGGGTCATACACTGCCACAACCAATTTTGGCCAACTGGCTCATTTTGAGTGCCAGTTGCAGATGCAACTCAATTTCCTGGACCTGTGCTTACTAGATGGGTCAGAAAAAAAGGGAACTAGACATAAGAAATATATTCAAACCTATATCAGGTGGTAGCCCAACATCGCACAGCCAATATCAGATGGATCCATTATCAAATGTTTAGATTACCTTTTTTTTTTTAATGCCAATGGACTGTGGCTGCTGCAACAATATCTGCATTCACCATGACTTGAACTCAAGTTATCAAGATCAAGGTCACCAGTATTAACCATTACACCAAATAGCCATGTGTATTATGTGAATCAGGTAGTATACATAGGGTCCAGTACTAATATTTTAGAAATAAAAAAAATAGCCACCATAATCTGGGCATGGTGGGTGTGGGCATTGATGGCAGGCATCACATGTGTCATGAATGGCAGCATAGCATCCACCTACATCCAAAAGAACAGTTTCAGGGTGGTCAGATGGGATAGGGCATTAGTGAGATCAAGAAGAGGGCTGGGGAGGTGTTGGTGCCTGTTTGACGGCGATGGTGTGGTCCCAGGTGAGAATGGACCTCACTGTTGGATTCCCCAATATCAAAAACAGGGGTGACAAGGATTGGATGATGGTGGCTGCACTGTAGATATAGGTATAGGGCAGAAGGGGCGGGTATGGCAATGTGGTAGCAATGCCCAGCGACAAGGGCATCAGGGGCACTGGCGCACCACTATTCCATGTTCTCTGACTCAATAAGTGGGGGATACATGAAGATGGGGTGCATAGGGTCACTGGGTGAAGCAGGGGAGGCCAATGTTGGTGTTCAGTGGGGTGGGCAGTGGTGGGCAGGGGAAATATTGTATGGCCATGATTCCTGGTGCATTTGTTGCACCATCTGGTCTTCCTTTGATGCTGACAGGGCCATGCTCATTGTTGTTCTCGTCCAGCATTGGTGTCCTGATCTTTACCCCACCATCCCACTCAACATCTCTCACCCTCCTGGATCCTCCATGTTCCCTCTCCTTCAAGGTGAGCCCTCCTCAGAATAATGCCAGGGCCCAAGCCCTAGTCTTAAGTTTTAGGCAAATACAGCCCACACTAGCAAGAAGAATTGGATGCATTCCATCTATATGTAGCAAGAATCCCTCTAGAGGTTCCTACATATGTATACAGTGCTTTGCTGGCCTAGAAAACTTACATAATGTGTCCAGCCCCTTTTAGTATACCCTTCCAGCCTTGAATGGTGCCCTCTCCATTGCTCCTGCCCTTGCGAGCGCTGTCGCAACAATTTGAGCACTGCCACCACATCCAAATCCATCTTGGGTTACTCAGACTTCCCACACATGTTGGCATTACTCAGCAGACTGCTGACATGGCATGCCAGCTGTCCTGGATGCTTGGGCCATTCCTGATCCAATTGCAAATTTGCCAATGCCATGGTCACTGCCTGCCACAATGGGTGAGCTACCACACCGATCCAAAACTTGAATCACTCAAATGATACACTTTGAAGCCGTCCTCACAATTACCACTCAGATTGCAAATTTGCTCACTGCCTGCCAGGATGGGTGGGCCACTATGCTGATCCAGCACTTATCACTCAAATGATACAATTTGAACCGTCCTTGAAAGACTTGAGCGGTACCAAAATCTCAAGAAACAATGAAGTTGAACTTCGCATGTGACTGACATGTCACTTTCTTACCTCCAACAACAACCCACTCAGAATTTGCAAACACGACTCATCTAGCTCGTAAGTGCACATATATCTGTATATCAATGGTGTATGTACACAAAATCTACTTATACAGATATATACATCAGCAAACTATTTCTCAACACCAACAAATTTGAGCAGTCCTTTCAACATCTATGCAGAATCACAGACAGCCTCAATCCATTTCTCTTTCGCTGCTGCCTCCATCACCACTGCTGCTTTCCTCCACCAAAACAATGTTGTGGCAATTCCCAGCCAGCCATTCGGTCCACTAACATTTATGGAAGTCCAGTTATTGCCATATTTGCATTGCTCCATGGGACCGCTGTTTCCAGGCCTTCTCCAAGCAGGTTGAAAGCTCCTCCACCATGCCCACCAGGTATCAATGAACTCCTTCCTGAACATCCTTCCTCGCTAATACTGGCATAGCACACTTCATCCATCCATGGTTGACCCACTTTGTTAGCAACTTTGGTCTTCCCTTCAGTTGCAACCCAATATGCACATGTTGAAAGTCCAACTTCACCTCCAAAGCCACAAACATGAAGAGGAAATTGTTGTACTCAGGTCCCAGGCCACTGGCTACGAATGCCGTGTATGAAGATTTGAACCACTCAGGCGCACCTGTGATTGCAAGCTCGTTTGACTTGTGAAGCGGTGTTGCTGATGTCAGAGTATTCATGGACTCAGAAGGTTGCATAGCAATGCCATCTTCTTTTGCTGGACTTGATGATGCCGATGATGGGGGAAATATGTTTGTGGTGTTGCAGTTGGTGGCAATGACAGTCTTGCATATGGGCATAGCAACGACATCCAATTGAGGGGATTGCAGAGGCGCATCAACATCCATTGCAAATTCGTCACAGACAAATGTGGAAGGAACACAGTCCAAAGCTGATAGAGTGTCAATGACGTCCATTGCTATGTCATTGGGCGAGTTGATTCCTGGTGATGGAAACAATGGAAAGAGAGGGGGGGGATGGGAAACAGTGTCAATGGGGTCAACTGTGTCAGTACCAGTTGAAAAAACTGAAGAGCCTGGAGAGCCTGGAGCAAATCTGTTTGTAATATCATCGAGGACCATCCGCTCTTTACTGCCACCAATTTCCCCTGTATCCTTCCCCTCTCCATTAAGTCACCCAGACTGCCTCGATGGCACATCTGCTACCTTCTTTCATGGCTTAGGCTTTGGATGGGGTGGCATGTTCTCTTCTCGAATGTGCCTGATTTCCTCGTTCAGCTGCTTCATGCATGGGTCGTTCTGAATGTGTTCAATATTCTTCAACCTCTCAATCTCATAAGCACTCAGCTGTGGTTCCTTCACCGCACACCTGTAGCAGCCACTTTTATGTATCAAACACTGTCAATTGACTGAGCCTGTGATAAATCCAGACAGTCAATTGACTGGCCACCTAAATAAAGTATTTCTGTCACTGTGACTAGAGCAGGACATTGTCACACCCTCCTCTTTGATGACTATTGCACTGCCACCCTCCCCTCTGCTTATTATCAGGGTCCGCCACCCTCCCTCTCACTGTTGTGCTTTTTTTCTTTTTGGAAAAGTTGCTCCAAATGCCTCCAGAATGATTGTGGGCCTTATTCCCACTCTCCTGCTTGCTGTTTTGGGCTGAAACTAGATATTTGAGGTCTTCTAAAAATATATTATAGATTAGTAAGCTGACCCTGCACCTCCTGAGCCCCTGGAGGCTGGATTTGGCCTCTGGAGACTGGATGTAGTGTGGCAGTGCAGCCAATTGATGGGATCAGCCATCAATATCAGGCTATTTTCGGAAAAATCTGGGATTGAGGTGGTTTCTGGTTACTGGATGGGCCAGGGGATGGTACTAGTATATGCCTAAAGATAAATAACATAAAAACGAACCCTCTGATGAGGTATGGGGGGCCTGTGGAATGGGTAAAAAGGGTAAAATAGTGAAAAATAGTGAAAATAGGCAATAATTCATGTTTTGGGGGTGCTACATGCATTGGATCACTTCTAAAACTTGACCAATAAATTTCCCGGCCTTGAAAACCCCTAAAAAACTCTAGGTTTCATTTGTGGGGTCTCAGTATCGATCATCATAATGATATAACAGTTTATGAGGAGCACACATAGAAACTCGTATTTCTGAGCTTTGGAAAACTTCAGAGTGGTTACCAATGGATTCCTTGACCTTAAAAGACCCCAGAACACCCCAGGTGTACATTACAAACCTTTAAAATACATGGATAAAAGAGTAAAAGTGACTGAGTGTTGGGGAAGGTAATTCTGGTATAAAATACACGATATATTTTGTATAATCACTGCATGGAGAATCTAATATTTTAGCTTAAAATATTGAATTCTATAACTATTTATTTTTTCCAACATCTAAGCTGGAATATTGAAAGATTATTTTGAATATTATTTCAATATTCTTGTTTATTGAAAAAATATTGGAAATTTCCCAAATATCACAATTATATTGAAAATATTATCTCAATATTTTAGTCTAATATCTTGAAAAAATAAATAGTTATAGAATTCAATATTTTAAGCTAAAATATTAGATTCTCCATGCAGTGATTATACAAAATATATCGTGTATTTTATACCAGAATTACCTTCCCCAACACTCAGTCACTTTTACTCTTTTATCCATGTATTTTAAAGGTTTGTAATGTACACCTGGGGTGTTCTGGGGTCTTTTAAGGTCAAGGAATCCATTGGTAACCACTCTGAAGTTTTCCAAAGCTCAGAAATACGAGTTTCTATGTGTGCTCCTCATAAACTGTTATATCATTATGATGATCGATACTGAGACCCCACAAATGAAACCTAGAGTTTTTTAGGGGTTTTCAAGGCCGGGAAATTTATTGGTCAAGTTTTAGAAGTGATCCAATGCATGTAGCACCCCCAAAACATGAATTATTGCCTATTTTCACTATTTTTCACTATTTTACCCTTTTTACCCATTCCACAGGCCCCCCCATACCTCATCAGAGGGTTCGTTTTTATGTTATTTATCTTTAGGCATATACTAGTACCATCCCCTGGCCCATCCAGTAACCAGAAACCACCTCAATCCCAGATTTTTCCGAAAATAGCCTGATATTGATGGCTGATCCCATCAATTGGCTGCACTGCCACACTACATCCAGTCTCCAGAGGCCAAATCCAGCCTCCAGGGGCTCAGGAGGTGCAGGGTCAGCTTACTAATCTATAATATATTTTTAGAAGACCTCAAATATCTAGTTTCAGCCCAAAACAGCAAGCAGGAGAGTGGGAATAAGGCCCACAATCATTCTGGAGGCATTTGGAGCAACTTTTCCAAAAAGAAAAAAAGCACAACAGTGAGAGGGAGGGTGGCGGACCCTGATAATAAGCAGAGGGGAGGGTGGCAGTGCAATAGTCATCAAAGAGGAGGGTGTGACAATGTCCTGCTCTAGTCACAGTGACAGAAATACTTTATTTAGGTGGCCAGTCAATTGACTGTCTGGATTTATCACAGGCTCAGTCAATTGACAGTGTTTGAAGCCATCAATTGACTGCTATGGCTGTCCCATACTTTGTCCATCTTCTTGGTGACCTCGGCAGAGTGATGAACCATCCACTCCTGATATGCTTGCTGTGCCTTTGGTGGCCTTGTGATTCCAGCCAGCTGTGCCAGGAGGATGGTGTAAGGATCATTGATGATGTCATGATGCATGCGAAGACATTTTTTCTGCAGCTTCCTCGCTTGGTAGTGCAGGTATTGTTTCATTCGCTACACTTGTTTAACATCTGATTTGAATATGAGAAAAGAAAGTCTACCTTAACCGTGTCATCCACCTTTACTCTCTTTTCTTCAGTCTCCTCTGGTGTCAGTTCCTCAGGCATGTCCACTATAACTATAGTCTTGTCGAATAGTGGCAAGGGATGCGGCAGCTCCTCGTGATCTTCAAGTCTCCATGGAACGAGGAAAAAATATTCGCTAGACACATGGCCAAAATATTCTTCTTCAGCCTGGTAGCCACATTCTGATGCATCTGTGAATCCCAAGACGTGTCAGTCAAGAATTTCCACATGCACGCCTTCCACCCAACCCTTCTAGTTCTTGTGCTCTTCTTTCTTTAATCGTTGTCGCTTACCCATTGTTGTACAGATGTGAGACAACAACAACAACAACAACAACAATAGGAATATGAAGATATGTATGAAGATGTCACAAGATACATGTTGCCTTGCTACAGTGAAAAAGAGTACAAGTTTTCCATCCTGTGTTTCCATTTTTAAAAATTTTGTTGTCATAATCTCTCACCATTTTGTATTTAAGAGATAATGTTCCAGCCATGCTCTTCATCCAAACCACCATCATGTCTAGCAAAACCAAGGACATGCATGCAGTCGACATGCTGTCCCCTTTGTTCACTGCATGTGCCACTAAGGTGGGTAGTGCTCTGGAAACATCTGAACCCACCTCTCCTGCTCCTCCCCCACTGTCTTCTCCCCCACTGTCGTCTGCTAATTCCAACCTTGATGAGAACGAGGACTCTGATATTGAAATGGTGGTCCACTCGGCTACCGTGGTTGCCACCGAGGGTGGTGAATCCCTTCCATTCTAATACCATTTCCATATACACTAATCCTGCATTTCAGACACCATCTGAGCATTGACCATGCCACATGATGACACTCCATGGGTAGCTGGGAAGAAATTCTATGTCGTCCCCCCCAACCCTTAGTGACAACCAACGTGTTGCAGAGCAAGACCTGGTATGCCATATACAAGGGTCTATGGGTGGGTGTGGTGACTAGTTCGTGAGTTTGCCCTTTCTTTTCACACCTGCTATTCATGAATCCCCGTCGCAGGAACATGGCCAACAGTGCTACTCTTGGTGTTTCAAACTGCTCCCAGAAGGGGTTCAAGAATCAGCAGGATGCCATCAACACTTTCAATGAGGCCCTGGACGAAAAAGAGGTTAAAATTTTGTCACTGTGATTCAAGATGAGTTACACCAACTTCGGTGACATCTCTTCTAACTCTCCAATCTCAGATATGCGATTGAATAAGGTGCCATAATGCTTGTCATACATTTGTATGGTACCTACATGTGTAGATAAATAGCTCATCACACAACATGAAGTCTTCCTGAGAATCCTCTCACAGCAGCATGGCTAACACTCACTTGAATCACATTGACAATGGCAACAACTCTGATGATAGCCTCAAGATAACTCTCCTTTCTGACTCTAGTTCTGACTCTAGCAACCTTGAGATATGGATGTCTGCTGAAGAGGGATCCGACAACAGTGACCCTGATCATTCTGTCCCTGCCTCTGGGAACCATACACCATTGGTCCAATCAGATGTTCCACTGGATCCCCCTCCATTGTATGAAGCCATTGCTCACCTTAACCTCCACAAGAATGCAGTGGAGCAAGCTTTTCACAGTCATGACAAAACCCTCTACATGGTCCAGTCAGCTACGTACACTGGTATGATGACTGATTGGTAAGTTACATAGTGTTTCTAGCATATTGAACTTACATCTTCCTTCAGGTCTCATGCTTCCCAGTTGGTCTTTGAGCAGCAAGGTCAAGTCCAGACCATTATTCCACAGCAACGACACCCCTTGGTTCAGGGTCGCAAGACTTATGTTGTGTTTTTTGGGTGACAACCAGGGATCTTTCATACCTGGTAATATGAATTGTTAGTTGTGTGGAGCAGCTATTCTAATTTTGAATCCAGGGATGCCTGTGAGGCCCAAACCAGTGGAATATCTCAGAGGGTCTTCACAATGTATCGAAGTCACACTGATGCTTGTGCCACCTATGAATATGCTGAGGTGCGAGGCTGGACTGGACACATCGGTCATCATGGGATCACTTTCCATCAGCACTGAGAGATGAACATTCCCAAGCCTATTGACTTTCTCCATGCTCCAGAGGAGGCATTTGACACCCCACTAAACCTCAGTCAGGACCGTCCCCACTGGTATGTGGTTTATTGAGGGCTTTGTCCAGGCATCTACAGAACTTAGTTGCATATTCTTTCCTATCCCTTGGTTGAGTCTGTGCGCTGATATTTTACTACTACTAGCCTTGAAGCATCAATCAATGCTGTTGGTGTTCACAGAAATAGCCATGAATCATATGAGAGCTTGGAGGTCATGTGAGAGAAATTTCAGAGCACCCTTGACCAGCCTGGCCATGTAGTTTTTGTGCATTAAAGATGAATGTACTCATACCTATGTAATTTGTAGCTACATGCAAATCAGTATAGATGTGACAGAGATGTATATCCACCTACCATGCCAATGTAAAGATTAACTATACATCATTCCAGATCCTGACAATCTCTTCCAAAGATCCTTGTATTATATGGACCAGTATGGGACATGAAGTGAGAGCTTCCATTCTACAAGGTTTACCCTAAATTTACACTATGAGCCACTGGTGAGAGCAATCTGTGCACAGTCAAAATCTCTCTGAAGTCATTGAACAAGTTGCGATGTTGGTACACATTGGACTAGATTTTAGACCAAGTTAAATATCATCTTGCTGTTGTAGATGTATATTCCTTCAATTACTGAGGCTGGTGTTAGCAGAGCAAGCTGACACTAGTCAGTATGTGAACATTCAACCAGATGTTACTGTTCTGACCTAACCAGTGTACCACAAACCTGGTCTGGTGCTGCAGTATGCATGGTAGATCTCACTGGTTTTAGCTCAAGTCTGAACAAACCTACTATGAGGGTCGACTCAATAAACCCAATACTCAGTAGACGATCCATCTCAAGACCTCAATTCAATTTACTGGTGATCAAACACATTCAAGACAGGTTACAACACGTCGAATTGCATTCATGGCCACAATATGATAATGTAAATAAGCATGGGTGGTCTAATCGCACCTTGCACATTCAATATACCGAGGTTTGAAGAACACTACAACATCCAGTTCACACTGGTCTGTCAATGACAATCCTGTTGATGCTGGAGGGCTCAAGGACACTTACTCTTAATGAGCATTTGGGCTGGCACTTAAAGGTTGGTAAATCCACCAGTTCACAACTCGATTTGGGATCATATAATGTGTTACAGGGTTACATGCACATCAATTGTATTCAGTCGCTAACGAAACATTTATTTATCTAAGGCATAGGGGAGGAAGTAGTTTGACAACAGTTCAACTTTCGAGCAACCATGTTAGTACCAACAGATACAACCTCTGAAGGCGAGCGCCGACCACAGTTGGGACACTTGTAGTACATCCAAGGGAATTGCAAGGCCTGGCAAAGAGCAGAGGGATCGGTGGTGTGATAATGGAACCCACCGAGACGTTCGCACCAATGCAGATGGGTTGGCTCCAGCTGGCACACTTGTGACCAAAAAATCCAGTGACGACATTGTACTGCAACCAACAGATTAGGAGGTGAAGAACCATGAACAAATATAATAGGCCATACTCAGAACAGGCGGATCTACTAAATATCCTGGAAGCACCATAGGCACCACCCATGTGTGGCATCCATTGTTCTCGCTGTCTTCTTTGAAAGGGCCTGCCTTGAGATCTGACTAGATGGTCAATGATGGAAGCAAATGATATGAGAGATATGCACAGAGGCTGGCTTCCACCTTTTTCTCCATCCTGACTAGCTGTAGATGTGCCTTTTTCCCAGCTGCCATAGCTAATAGCACATCAATCCATGAGGAATATACTGTAGTTGTGCATACTCACCGCTAGAGCCTGCCATGGTGTGTGTCAAGGTTTCCATGTCATGGTTGTTGAGAAATCTGCTTGAAGCCATGGTTATAGGCTTATAACCTTGTGTCGCAACTCCCCAATTCTATTTCTCACTATTTTTTAGGGTTCACATCACAGTGGAGAAGAGTAACATTCTATTGAAAGGCTGAGACTACACCTTAATGTTACAGTCTCCATCCATTCTCTCCTCTGCATCTCCAACTGCACTTATGCCAACTCCCTCCTCACCAGTCTTGGCACTTGGTTTCAATGGGCCATGTGCTGGTGTGCATGCTGTCCCCACTGCTTCAGTACCCACTGGTACCTGCTCAGGCTCAACCCTGTCCGCAATCGGATATCTGATTGAATTCTTGAGACAAAAAAATCCATCGACAGAGGCAAGAATCTCCAGGTGAGGGCTATGTGTGTCTGATCAGTACAAGGAAGATCGACTGACGAACTACTTACATTGAAGGATGTGACACAGAAGGCGAGAGTTTTGCCATATCTTGGCATGGCATAGTTTCCAGACAGCCATTATGTACTTGTTATAGCAAGCAGATTTGCTTCCATGTTGAAGACTGAATACCATGGAACCTCATGTTGGTGTCCTGTTCACGTTATGAGCTGATAAGGGTGGCGCACTGGGGAAATGGAAGCAGCAGAAGTATGCATTCAAAGAATGATAAGGGTGGTGTCATTATTGCAGTCACAGTCAATATCATATTGTGAGGGATAGCATGCTGGATATGTGTAAATAACTAGAGGGAAATCAATACACCTTGATAATGTAGGGATAAAAGTCATGTATCTGGCCACATTGACAAGCTAAGTGGAGAACTGTGTACCCATTCTCCTTGGCATGTTGTGAAACAGTCAGGCCCCCACAATACATGCATTCGGTAGTCCATTCGAGTGTCGCCTTGAGCTGGTTGACATGTTTCCGGACATGAGTCACATAGTGGAGGGCTCTGTAGTGTTCACAATAGTGAGATTGGATGCTCCCTTGATATTCGCATGGCAAATCCCATAGAAGAGTACGCCGAGTCCCATCTGTGTGCCATGGTAAGGAACGGTAATGAGGAGAACTCTATGCGTTGACACGCTCTGCAAGCATTTATACGTGTAATTTTGCAATTTCTACAAATGAATACATGCTACAGGGTCTAGATACTAAGGCATGAAGAGACTCAACAGAGCGCAAGGTTTATAATGCCAGTAATAAGCTTACCTGAGTAAAGCTGGGTGGAGCGCATGACTTAACCTAAGAACAGTACTAGAAAGGCTGCACTAGGTATAAAGTCCCAGTGCTTGACACTAAGTGCTCTGACAGGGCATAGTACGCACGCTGATATGCTTGGTATCAGGCTACCCATAGATTTTGCGAATTTCTATCAAATAGTGCAGTCTACAAGCGGTACAGAGAGCTATAGTGAAGGCTTTACACTGATAGCTAGTATACTACATAAGATAGTGAGCAATACAGTGTCAGAACAGACTTAGAAGCAACATCTAGACGAGTCAACTCTATAAGCCTTCAACATTGAATGCTATTCCCTGCCCAAAACAAGACTATTTACAGTCGGAACCAAGGGACACATCGAGATGAGATACAAACAATAAAGCAGAACACAGAAGGACTAGATTACTCGTCATCTTGATGACTTGAATAAACCTAGAAAAGGATTGCTAAGTCCACAACAATACACACAGTGAAATGAACTTAGTCTAGAACATGACTAAACCTAGGAATAACTGAATAACCGATGCTTGGCACCGAGATAGCTAATTAAGGTCGCATACTGATCGAAGCAATACAATCTTGGTCCGACGATTGATCGCGATCGGTGGTTACATCCTCGAAATACTGCGCAAGCTGTAGTATTGAATAGGAACCCACATGACAAGGCATGAAGGAGAAGCGAGGGGTTCCTACGGACCAGTAGGGCACTCCTCGGCAATAGAATGACCACTAGTCATTCCGCCTGACTGAATAGAAATCTTGGAATGGCGCAATACTTGTAAATTAATTACTCATTGTTTGTATTGATACCCAAAGCTTGTACCATAATTACTTTTAGATACAAGCTCCTATACCTAGGCTAGAAATCATATAAATTAGCAGCAACTAGACGCATAATGGCAGGAAAGCATTCCCCCTGCATTTGTGCTAGTAGCCTTATAGCTACCTAATCAATCACTGGTTTAATCGCATATCCTCAACTGAAGTGAATTAAGTTTACCAAGTCAACCCCAAAAGGGCGGCTATAAGTAATCTAGAAGAACTAAGTAGGAAGAAGAGTTGTCCCCGCGTTTGCACCTTGCTAGTTAATTGAACTGCTCCACATACAAAGGCCTCATGCTCTCTCACCGACTAAAGTGATCTAGACGTGCTAAGTCGACCACAGACCAAAGATGTTGCATAGTTGAAGTGAAATAAGCCCTAGAACACTTTAAGTTCGAACAGTTAATGAGTCAGTGTACTCTAGAGTCAGTGTACTCTTTGCAAATCTTGTGCTTGAAGCCAGGACCTGTGTGTTCTTTGTAGAGTCTGTGTACTCTTTGCAGAACTTTGGTTCTTTGTTGCAAGTGCGTGTGCTTGTGTTGTAATTGAGTCCATGTACTCCAGAGCAATTACGCTCTTTGTAGACGTCTAGGTCTTTGATTGTTTGATTGTTAAAGCTTCCCTAGTTAAAGCCTTACCAGCTCTTCTAGACGAAGTCGTTTTGAGTCTAAGCCACTCAAATTATACCTTACCAAACCCCCATGTCCATATACCTCGCTATCGCGATTAGTGTATCTTGTGTAAACACTTCTAGATTTGAATTGAAGTTGTTTTAAAAGCAAAACCCAATTGATTATCAAAATCTACATACACCACGAGTGCTTCTATCATACTCACCCTCGAATTTAATATTGGTGATTGTGTGTGTGTGTGTGTGTGACTTAGTATCTAGATTGACAATCTAGACACTTGTTTCATTTGCGTGCTGCCCGTTACCGAGCACATCAGCAGCCAACACTGATGAAGACTCACAAGATCACACAAGAAGGAACAGGAACAAACTCCAATTGAGGTGGGACAGTATGTAAGGGGGTGATAAGATGGGAACAAGATGGCAAAATGGTGGTGGTGGGGAGGAAGGAAGAAGTAGCTACACATATCTACAGGTATATATAGGAAAAAGTGGTGCCACAATGTACATAGTCCCAAGCAATGGGGTATGGGGTAGGTATGCTAAGCAGTGGGCTAAGTAATTGGTGAGATATAGATCTGGAATAGTCCTGCAGGATCATTTGGGGAGGATCCAAGCAAGATCTGAGATTAGTACATCAGCACAGGTTGTAAGCGAGGCTTACATTCTGGCACTGGAGACACTATATATGGTACTTTTCCATCATATTTTGGTGAATGAAGCTATGACAATTTGGCTATAAAGCATAACACATGACACCCCATGAAGCTACAATCAAAATTGAACAGTACTCCAAAGTCCAAGGAAGCAAGGGAATGTAAGTACAGACTAAAACATGGACTCAATGAACTAACAGCCATAATCTCTAAGAAGTGGATTATTGCAATGATGAGCAAAAAGATAGGCTGATAGTGTGCAAGGCACTCCAGAGGGCTTGGACTTTAACAATTCAGCTATCACATGCTTACCCAGTTACCATATCATAAACAGCCAATGCCATCCCATGGCTCCTAACTGGGCTTCAACTTAGACTACTTATCCATGCTATAGCAACAAAGTGAGTATAAATTGATAAGCTATGAACATTGAGCAATGAGTTGACAATGAGCATTGAATGTCAATGGATGTAAGTCTTATAGAAATCATCAGAGCTTAAATGGTGACCATGGCAGCCTGCCATGTCAGATATCTAAGTAAGGGACATACTAAGAACCAGAATACATATCTCTCCCTCCCTCTCACCAGTAGTGACAGCTATTAACAATGATTACCAAATTCATGGGAGTCCCTCCCTGTCTATTACATGGCTTACAGAAGTAACAGAACAAAACTTTATGGCACTCATGAAAAGCATTTTGCTCCATTGCAGTGGCTCCAAACAAATAACAGAGATTCAACAATGTATCTTAGTAAAAAGCTGGGTTTGGAGCAGGCCCCAACAAGCTGAAGTCCTGTGTCGCAGTCAGGTTGCCAGGACCTGAGGTATGAGGGTCCAGCAATTGTGACAAAGACATGGGGCATAGGCTTGTTAATACTGAGATTTACTATTATCATCTAGCTCATTGTTAATGTTGACCAAGTCAGTGTCTGGCTTTTGCCCAATAACAGTTACATGTTCCACAAAAAAGGTGCCTGCCAGGTTGATGTGGTTGCAAAAGACAAGAAGCAATGTTATACAGCCCTGACTGCCAGTACGGTGACACACTCTATGAGCATTCACGTGTGTAATTTTGCGATTTGTAGAAATGAGTACAGGCAACAATGCCCAGATACTAAGGCAATGAGAAAAGCAACAGAGTGCAGTGTTTATAATGCCAGTAATGATATTACCAGGGTAAAGCTGGGTGGAGCGCATGGCTTAACCTGAGGATGGTACTAGAAAGGCCATACTAGGTATAAAGTCCCAGTGCTTGACACTGAGTGCTCTGACAAGGCAAAGCATATGTGCGCTAAGAATAGAGCAGGACACGCGTGTGGGATAATTAAGACTTCGTGTAACAGTGATCTATGACGCGCAAGGCATGGCAGGCCCGGAGCTTAGAGTTCTAGACTTTGTGATGTCAGAACTCAAGTAAATCCGAAGTTCCTGACTTTGGCCGAAGAGTGCGAGGCCTAGACAAGAAGCATGTTGCCCTCACTACAATAGAATTCCCTATGAGAATACTAGGAAGCGAAATAAGAGTTGCAGGGTAGGCTATAACTCTGAGGATATGGCAACCGATGTCAATACACGTGTAATAGCATTGGTAACCGACGTTGTGACACTCAGAGACAAGATCTGGCCCTGAGCTGGACTCCTGAGTCAGTGCCAAGCTATGGCGTGATAATTGCGACATGCACAGGATGCAGGCAAAGGTGCCCCACAGCTTAAATAATACTATATTGGGTGGCATTAATTTGTAGAATGTAAAATAGATAAATAGCGCAGTGTAATAGTAGTGTACAAGTTTCGGACCCCTGTTGTAGTCGCGCACAAGCCTCCAGCTTGACACCGTAGCTTCAGGATTAGTTTGTAACTTTGAGCAAGAGAATATACCTAGAATTGATATCATATCGAGTGAATTGAGTTGTGCACGAGGCATAGAAAGCTAATGCGGCACTTGTGTGACTGTTAATTGGTTGGGTGACTTGCGCTCTAACCTGAGAAGAAGAGTTTAGTGTCATTGAGGACGCGCTCTTGTGCTTTGAGGGTTTCTTGTGACATGAGGCACTACAGGTGGCAGAGGTTCAAACCCTTTGGCTTGATTAGTGCTCGCTTGAGGGTATATATTTCCCAAGTGGCATAGGTTCAAACCCTGTGGCTTGCGGATGGGGTTTTATAAGGTTTTCTGTGTCTCTGGATCACATAGGTTAGAACCCTGTGGATCTATGATCGGTTTGGAAGCTTGAGCATGTAGGTTTGAATCCTGTGGCTTTAGTGGAAGGTGTTGTGAAGTGTTTCTGCTTGGAGCACGAAGCTTTGAGTCGTGTGTTGTGTGTTTTACATCTTTGAGGTCATCCCATGTGTCACTCTAGACTTTAGTGAGGGTTTCGTGTGTGTCTCTCGATGTTGTGTGTATTGTACTACACCTTGCCTTGAGGCCCAGCGACAACTGTTGCTCCTCTTGTTATTAAAAGCCTTTGGACTTAGAGAGATCTAGATACTTGATGCACGCTATTGCTGTACTTGTGTATCCTATATCTTGAGAGGTTGGTTGTCCTGTTTCTATCTGCTTCTATCGCATCAGAATCCCCCATGAACTTGAGGGTTTGTGTGTGTAGTGTTGGGTGTGGGTGTGATCAGTGTCTTCGACGCTGTTGCATTTCTAGCTTGTGCGCACAGAGTCTCTTCAGCATACACCCTTATTGGTTTGGTGTAATGTTGTTGCAAGGGCATTGAACTGGTTGAAGTTAAATCATTGTGATTATACAGATGTTGGTGTATCTGTGGATAATCTGAATGGTTACCCAGAGGATGTCCCTCCTGTTTCAATTCAATACAAGTCGATGGGTAGCAATAAACCTCCTGAGGCTACAAGTGTCTTTGATACTGAGGAGGAAGATGGTACTGAATCTGGTCAGTGTCCCTTCATTGTTCATGGATTGTTCAGTCATGATATTGCCACCCAAACTACAGAAGAGATGAAGCTAATGGTGATGCAGTATTATGATAACAATGGAAAATACTTGGATATTGGTAGATCTAACAGGCCTGAATCTATATATAACAATCCAACTTTATACCCTGCAATGTTTCCTTGGCTATTTCCTTATGGTTTGGGTGGTATTGGAGTGTCTTTGGTGAAAATGTCATCATCAATGCACAAGAGACTTCTTCTAATGTATTACAATAAGTGTTTCCAACTTGATGCCACATTTCCCTTTGTCTGTTTCAGTCATGAGCAGATAAAAGCTTCCACCACAGCACTGCATGGAGAATTTAATATTTTAGCTTAAAATATTATTGCCGTTTTCATAAATAATGTCAGTCGCATTATTTTTATAAAATTCTTTTGGACATGTGAGCAGGTGACGTCACCGGGGCATAGGGCTTGGGCACGACTGCCGTTGCTTTCCTTCCCTTCCACCATCTCTCTCTACCTTGTCCACACCATTCCCGCCTTCTGCCTCATCCCACCATGGTGAATTGACATATCAGTGATGATCTGAAAATGGCTGCTCTCCATCTCAAATGGCATGGCAAGGACACCAATGCAGAGATTCAATGGATTGTTGGCTTTCACATTCAGACTCTATATCACACGCAGGCTCGCTTTCGTAGGACAGGGGATGTTGCCAAGGCTGAGGTCCTTGGATGTGGGCATCCTCGGAGCCTTGTAGAAGCAGATGCAATCTATCTTGTTTCCCTTTCCAAGCGAAATCCTGCTCTCTTTCTTGACGAGTACCAGGAACGGCTTGAACAATATCGTCTTGTCCATGCTTCACTTGCTACTATTCACCGTGTCTTCCAGTGTGCTGGCTTCAGTGTCAAACGGATTGAGAAGATGGCCAAAGAACGCTGCCCTATCAAACGTGCAAGCTTCATTCGACGAATCTCCCAGTATCCGGTGTCATATCTCTTGTGCATGGATGAAGTATCAAAGGATGACCAAACATATGCTAGACTCTTTGCCCGGGCACCCAGAGGTCAGAGAGTGCTTGTTAGCCAGCCATTTGTTCGGAAGACGCGGTTCTCTATGTGTGCAACAATGGCATTGGGAGAAGGGATCATAGCTTCAAAGGTTGTTGAAGGTTCATTTGACTGAGAGAAGTTTATTGCATACCTCAGAGATGATGTGGTGCGTCCTATTATTGTTGCAGTACCACTTGATCAAAAATTGATATTCTCTCTAGTTGCCATATACAAATCGATATCTGGCACCTCGCAGTGTTCTGGTGATGGACAATGCTCGCATCCATCACTCTGAGGAAATTGAAGACCTTGTTCATGCATATGGTATGTTGGTATCAATTCCTTTCCAGGTATATTGATTTGACTATCTGCAGGCTGTCGTATTGAATATCTACCACCCTATTCACCTGATTACAATCCGATTGAGCAGGCCTTTTCCATCATCAAATCTCATTTGCAGCACCAGGATATTGCATTTTTTCAGTCGAAGTTCCAGTACTATGAATTGTACCTCGCTTGTGAAGTAATTACGGGGGAAATGACGTATGGATTCTTTTGCAATTCTGGTTACTACATTGAATAGAAGCTACAATCTTGACATGATGTATGAATACAATGATGAATTATTATCTTTATGAGAATGAAAGCAAGGTATAAAAATGGTGATGGGCTTGGTGCAAGGTTCATAGCAAAGATGAAGCAAGAGAAAATACACACATCCACATCAAGACTCTACTCTTGTGGACCACCTCTCCTGTGCATCACAGACATCTCCTATCTCCACTGGATCCAGCTTCACCTTCTCTGCCAAAACGTTGTTGCTGAGGAAACGGAGTGAATGGGGACCGGTGATTTTGAAGACCATCAATTTGAGGTGAATGTCGTTGGTCAGTGCGTACCGGGTGCAGAATTCGTCGAGGCTTATCTTTGCTGCCAAGGTGTTGGTTGGTATCTCCGCTAATGGTGCAGCCCATGCAGGAGCTTCTGAAACCGAACAAATGCCAAGGATGTCACCAAGACCAGGCAATACTATGTTGACAGACGGTTTGCCAGGTGAGGTATGTGAGAGGTTCGTGTTCCATTGCTTGAGCAGGGCTAGGTCTGCTGGAGATCGCGACAAACGAAACATGTTGCTGTCAGGCAGATTGTTCTTGTCAATGCCATCAACACCCTCAACCTAGCTGAATGAGTTCGGTACTTCTGCATGAGAAAGTGTAGTCACATACAATAGCTGCCGCCCAAGCCCCAAAGTGCACAGATGTCAACACTATGTGCTTCCCAGAGCTGGCATCGACCCAGCAAAACTTCGACTTGCATGCTATATCCTCACACGCAGTCTCGGCCTGGATTTCAATGATGCTATCATCAATCATAATCTCGTGTGGTGACATCTCGCTGGCCTGATGGATTATCAGAACGTCCATTAGAGATGAGAAACAAACTCACCGTTTTCTGCTTCTTCTTTGGGCGACCATTCTCATGTTCAGGCTCCTGCTCTATTATGTCATCACCATGATCTCTCGTTGCTTGCCTATTACTACTGTCCTGATGCAAGGGTTGAGCAGCTGTGCATACATGCAAGTCAGGACCATGCACCTCAGCCTCTGTTATCTCCAGAACAACATCAACTTGCTTTCGTGTCAGCTTTGATGCCTGCTCAATCATATCGTCATAGGAGTCAGAGTGATCAAGGCTGATACCCTTGTTGCTTGTGTGCTTGATTGACCAGGTGGCTGAGAAGGTTTTTGCATGTAGCTGTCCACCAACAACCTGAAATTCCATTGTAGCATTATCCTGCCCAATTGACTTGATTGCCTTTTCAAGAACCAGCGCAAAGTAGTCGTGTTTGTGTGCATAGAATACGCCTGAAATTGGTTTTGGCTTTGTGTGTGGACGGCCTCGTTGCCCAGGAATGGGGGGTGCTGGCAGAGGATAGAAAGTGACATTGAATCATATACCCTTGCCATCATTGAATACTGAATCTAACGATTAACCGTGAGCTCAAAGAGGAGAACGACCTCATAAGTTCATTTTACATACCTGGTCCATTATCATCACGATCTGTGTCATATTCATCACCACTGTCAGAGGCAGACATGTTGAGAAATAAAGACAAAGGGAATCGTAGCTGGGAGGGAGGGAGGGAGGGAGGGAGAGATGGTGGAAAGGAAGGAAGGCAATGTAGGCGACGGCGGTCGCGTCCAAGCCCTATGCCCCGGTGACATCACCTGCTCACATGTCCAAAAGAATTTTATAAAAATAATGCGACTGACATTATTTATGAAAACAGCAATAAATTCTATAACTATTTATTTTTTCCAACTTCTATGCTGGAATATTGAAAGATTATTTTGAATATTATTTCAATATTCTTGTTTATTGAAAAAATATTGGAAATTTCTCAAATATCACAAATATATTAAAAATATTATCTCAATATTTTAGTCCAGTATATTGAAAAAATAAACAGTTATAAATTTCAATATTTTAAGCCAAAATATTGGATTCTCCATGCAGTGCAGGTAGCTTTCTTCTAGCAGAGAAAGAGAAATTCTTTGATATAACCAATCAAATCCTAGATGTTGATCAAGCTGTCATCTCTGATATATCGAAACGTATGACAAAAGGAGACATTGTATGGCCAGATACTCAAAAGGAAAAGGATTGTTTTCAGCTTCTAAGAGACTTAGATCATGTTGGAGGTAAGGTTTAAGGTTTGATTACAAGTAAAAAATATATGTGCCATGAGCTGAACACTCTTATGGCATTTTAAGGTGCACTATCCTGGTATATTACCTTTGCACCATTGGACCAGACCCTTCCAATGTGTTTGTATTGGGCAGAGACCCAGGAATCCTTTTCTCCAGCTTTGATACCATACAAAAACACCTTAAATTGATTGCCAATAATCCTGTTGCTGGCACAAGATTTTTCAATGTAGTGACTAACCTATTTATAAAGCATGTTCTAGGTGTTGGTCAAGAACATATTGGTGCTTTCGGTGAGACATCATCATACTACGGTGCAGTAGAGCAGCAAGGGCGATTGACCTTACATTTACATGTGCTTCTATAGATACGCAATGCCTTGTCTCCTCAGGAAATACATTCTCATATCATGGATCCAACATCTGAATTTTATAAAGAGCTATTTGCTTACTTAGAGGGATCACATCAAGGAGACTACTTCAATGGATCTCAGAAGGATGTCTTACAGAGTCTCTCACAAGCATCAAGGAGTCCAGATTTCAAAACACCACTTGAAGTCATGCCTGAGCCTTCACCTCAGCCATGTCCAATCTTGGATCATTCTCAGGAGAGCTGTACTTGGTGTCAACATTTATCTTCTTGGTGGGCTCACTTTTGACAGACAGTAGATTTTGTAGTAGCAAAAACACACATTCACTCATGTGGTGATAACACAAATGCTGATGGTACTAAGAAAAAGAATCAATATGATTCTAAAGGCTGCTTGGCAAATAAATGGAGCAAATGCAAAGCTCGTTTTCCCCAAATCTTTGTCAAAGAGACCACTGTTGATGCAGAAGGACATATCGCAATGAAAAAACATAAAGCCTGGATTAATACCTTCTTACCTCTACTCACATATTTATTCCATCGTAACACAGATGTGACATCTCTCCATTCAGGTACTGCTATTAAAGCAGTCATCTCATATGTTTCTGATTATGTTACAAAACCGTCTTTGAAAACACATGCCATATTTGAGGCCATCAGATTGATATTTGAAAGAAATACTGAGCTTCTGTCATCTGGAGAGACAAGAAAAGAAAAAGCTAGAAAATTAATTGCCAAGATTGTGAATGTATTAGGAGTAAAGATGGAGATAGGCAGCCCATTTATCTGTTCATATCTTCTTGGAATGCCAGATCATTATACTAATAGAAAGTTTGCTGTTTGTTATTGGCAGAGTTTTGTCTCGCAGGTAAGAAAGAGCTGGGACCACAATGATACCTATATTCCAGTACAGAAAGTTCAAATCCGTAGTCACAAAGGTACTCTCATTGGTATATCAGCAGTTGATGACTACATGTTTTGCCCAGAAGAGTTATCAACTCTATCATTGTACAACTGGGTATATTTATGTTATCGCAAGAAGAATGCTCCCAAGTGTGGCAAGACCAAGAAGCAAACTGATAAAGTTGATGGCAATGCCTCTGAATGTTCTTATTCTGTAGATAACTCAATCTGTGAATCTCTCGATGGGTTTATTGTACATGACATAGTTTCTTCAACAACAGAAAAACATGTTGAATCATCTGGAGATCAATCCAATCCTTACAATACATCTCAAATCCATGCCTTTCCTGATATGACCGATGAGCTTACAAGAGCTTTTGCTGAACTCAGGAGTATGATAGAAGCTATTGACTTGAAACAAAATCTCTCAATGACTTTGGATTCCCATGGGACTTTTGATTTCCGCAAGGATCATCCATTGTCAGACACTCATCATACTGTTTATCAAGGACCAGACAATGAGTATATACCAAATTTTGTGGGTACTGTCTTACCCAGACATGATCATGGTGATTATGAGTATTATTATTGTACTATGTTGACTTTATTTCAGCCTTGGAGAACAGGTCAAGAATTAAAGAGTTCAAAGGACACTAGTTGGAGCAAAGCATTCAAGAGCTTTAACTTCACACCTTGTCAACTGGATATTATGAAGAATTTCAATCTGCAATATGAGTGTTTAGATGCATGTGATGATTTTTGTGCAGAGTTAAAAAAAGGTGCTACTGAAGCTCCAGGTTGGCTTCATATGGATGACAATGATGACTTTATGAATGCATCTGATCAAGCACAAGTTAACAAGGCTGATATGGATTATGACTTGGCAGACATTGATTTTTCAGATTCCACCAGTCATGGCCTAGGTAAACAATGGGTGAAATGCCTGCAAGACACAATGAGCATTTGTAGTATGTTGCACAATATTGGATGGTCAGATGTGAATTGTAATAACTCATATGATAGTATTGATCTTGCATATGAGAACATTACTGTGGACCAGCCTAGTTCTCACTGGAAATTGGATATAGCAAAGATGCGACAGACATTACTAGATGATAAATTTTCTGCTGGGCCTTCAACTGACTCATCCAACACTGATTTTTGTAGACATGACCATACAAACATATCCCAATCAAAAGGCAAAGCCGGTCAAGTCAAGATTACTGATTGTCAGTCAGAATCAAATGCTACAGGCATGAGTGTGTATGAAGTCCGATGTTCTGCAGTTGCTGACCATATCATTCAAGAAGACAGTTTAAATTACGAGCAAGAAAGAGCTTTTCAGATTGTGACTAACCATTCCACAGTGCCTAAGGGCACACCTTTGAAAATGTATATTGGAGGCATGGGTGGAACAGGCAAAACACGTGTCTTACAGGCATTGATTAAGTATTTTCATGCCCTTAATGAAAGTCATTGGCTTGCCATTGTAGCACCTACTGGGACAGCAGCTGCCTTAATTGGTGGTTCAACTTATCATTATATGTTTGGTATTCATGATAGTAGGGGTGGTGAAATTTCAAACAAGCTCCTAGGTGAGGTCAAGTCATGCTTACAAGGTGTAGATTATATCTTCTTTGATGAGGTTTCAATGCTATCATGTGCTGACATGTACAAGATCAGTGCTCATTTGTGTGAAGTTCAAAATGTATACTTTGAACCCTACAGTGGTCTTAATATGATATTTGCTGGTGATTTTGCCCAATTACCTCCTGCCTATGGTGGACCTGGACAAGCATTGTATAGTTCATATGTAGGTAGCAAGTCAGATTCTATGTGTGATCAAGAATCAGCACTTGGAAAAGCTCTTTGGCATCAGATCCTGCTTGTAGTTATTTTGTGCCAGAATATGTGCCAAACCTCTCAGACATTACAGGATGTGAAATTGAGAACTGCCTTAGAAAATATGAGATACAAGAAATGCACACCTGATGATATTGCATTTCTTAATTCCAGGGTGTCTAGCCATATTCAAGGCCACAACCATATCTCACAGCTGGAATTCAGGAATGTGTCAGTGATTACTGCTTGGAATGCTCATAAGGATGAAATGAATCACATTGGTTCTGAGTGTTTTGCTGCTGAGACTAATCAGATGCTAATGGCTTTTTATTCTGAGGATTTTGCTACCAAAACCAGGATGGAAAAAAAGCAGTGTATAGCCTGTGGACAGAAACACAGATCTTCTGGCATTACAGATGCACTCCAAAACATGTTGTGGGACATAGCCCCTAATACTAATAGTGGTCAGTGCACTGGAACATTAAGATTATGCAAGGGGTTACCTGTGATGATCTGTTTCAATTACACAACCGAACTGTGTATGACTAAAGGTCAGGAGGCTGTTGTTCACTCATGGCAAGCTATGAAAGGATCCAGAGGACAGAACATGCTCAATGTACTTTTTGTCAAACTTGTCAATCTGCCATGTAAGGTGCAAATGATGGGTCTTCCTCCTAACGTGGTTCCTTTGGTCAAGAACACATCTACCATTACATGCAAGATGCCAGATGACACTATTATCTCTATTTCTCGAAGTCAAGTGGATGTGGCATCAAATTTCACCATGACTGACTATAGTTCACAAGGTAAAACTAGACCATGTAATCCTGTGCATCTTGACTACTGTAGATCGCATCAAGCATGTTATACTGCTCTATCCCACACTGCTACAGCTAAAGGAACAATCTTATTACAGCCAATTTCCCCTTCAAAAGTTCAAGGCGGTATTCATGGATCTCTTAGGCAAGAATTCCGAGAGCTTGAATTTCTTGATGAAATCACCAGATTATGGTATGAGCATTGTCTGCCTATCACAGTTAAAGGTGAATGTAGGTACACTTTGATAGATTTGTATTGTAAGGTCAAAGGCAAGTACTATGTCCCATCTTCTGTACATCCAGCTATTATATGGAGTAAGGTGTTGCCCTTTGAGCCCAATCAAATTGAGGATATTCCTTGGTGTATTCTTAAAAAAGAAAAGCTTCAGAAGGGTGAAAAGGCCAAGACAGAGCCTGCAGCATCTACTGTAAACAAGGATAATTTGATAGTATCTCATGCTATACCTGCCATAAATGTCAAGAAACACAAAGGTTGAATGTCTGACACTCATGAACTACCAGTTGCATGTAACAGTAAGAAAGGGCATATAGTCTCCTGCTCAATGCTCCAGCCATTGGATGCTAGTGCAAATCCATATGGAACTAGATGGGCTAACAATAGCTATGCCTACAACACTTTTTTTGTGATATTTTTCAATGTATGGCATTCAGATAGCAAGAGATTTAAATCAGTATTTCATACCATGAATCCCTCTCATCTGGGACTTCTGTCAGATGCATTTGATAGTCACCTGGCTGGTGCGTATAGCATCAATGAGGTTCATGAATATTTTAGGTGTACACTCCACAGTCTACATCCAACCTACTTTGTGTGGGGCCATTTCACCAGTCTGGGAACAATATTAGATTGTGCATTGAGACTAGACACACATTATGCACACTCCTTCTTGATATGTGAGTCGGGTCACAGATCAGATGTCACTCAAATGCATGATCCCTGTATGGATACACAAATATCTTGTAGACAAGTACAAACCGTCCAGTCTTGGCTGCTAGAGGGAGCTCCTGGTGCTGCCATGCGGTCCTCATGTGTTGACTGTGATAGACCACTGCTCAGAAAGATTGAATTTGTTCATGCACCAGCATTACTTTGCTTTGAAATCCATGACACCATTGACAGCAATTGATTGGGTTTTAACAGTTAGGACCACAGAGAGTATGTCGACATACAATCTTGTAGATCTGGCATATTATGGCAGCAGTCATTTTGTGGCACACTTTGTAGACAGGCACAGTGTTCTATGGTTTCAAGATGGAGCTGCTAACCAGAGTATCTTTATCAATGAAGAATATGCAACAGATCATAGACACGCACAGCTTCTATGTTGCCAAGGCAAGAAACTAACTGCATTGGTGTATGTGAAGCATGACAGAAGCAGCTGGCACTTTTGAGGTCATGTAATCTTATCTATGTAGATAAGATGGGTGTAGTAGATAAGATAAAGGGGTTAATGGCACATGTACTGATTACCTAATATACATTCCGAGTCCTGTGTATACAGGATTCGGTCTTTGCAACTTGAGCTTTCCAGGGTGGCTGTGCCATTTGATTCCCCTTCCTTTTTGGGACGTTATCATGTGACCTCTTTTCACATTGCTTATACATCATCCGGCATTTTCTTTTATGCCCGCTTGAGCCTCGATGCTCAAATAACCTCTTCCCTCATGTTTCTTCTGGCATTGCGTCATCGTTTTTATTGTCTCCCATGTCATGCAGACGCTACATTTGGTTGTCTAATACCCCACCTTGCGCTTCAGATTCAGCCTCTGCCCTTCTGCAGCCACGCTCTTAGCATTCTCTTTGGCCCTGTCCATCAAAGTGTTCTTGTTTATGACTCTGGCTCGCTCCTGCTCCTCTTTCAGTTGCTTGAATCCTTTCTTTGTAAGTCTTTGGCGTACCTTGGTGAAGCTCTCGTCTATCATAGCAACGGTCCTCAGTTTCAATTTGAGCTTTCTTTGTGTCTTCTTCATGGAAACTGCCATGATAGAAAGTTGCACCTCGACGATGTCGCCAACCCAGAAAATTTGTGGCTCCGAAGAAACAAACCTGCGGTTCATCAGGCAAAAACCCTATCATATTGGTTATGGCTCACTCACTTTCTTTCCCCGTTCTCGTCAATCTTGCTGGTGTAGAATCTGACCTTGTTGTCCTCGGTGTGGATGAGGTTCCTCTTGAGACAAGCCGCTGCCAGAATTCCCTTGGGGTCCACTCCTTGCTCGTATTCCGCCTGTTCTTGAGGCTGAGTCTTCCCAGTTTTGAAATACCTGTTGCCTATGTCCAACACCATTATGCTGTCAGTGTTGTCGGGCGTCCATTTTTCCCATGCGCCATCTGGAAAATGGCGTTCGAACATCAGCTGCACCTCCATTATTGAGTCTGCCATATCCTTGAATGCTTCGCCTCCGATTCCAGTAATTCTGACATGTTGTTGCAAAAAGGTGTAATTGTCTCTCCTGGTAAATATATTATGAGTTGTTTATTCTGGAGCAGAGTTAGACTTACGACAGCACTTCAGTCACTGGGGGTAGGTCCTTCTTTGCCAGTATCCCTTGGGTTTTGAACACAACTTCTTCTAACTGGTTGTTATCGTCTGTCTCTACCATTCGCCAAGTTCTCTCCTCATCTACGCTCACCACGGCGACTTTGCTGACCCAGCCGTCCTGAAACATCTGTGATTAGTATGCTTCTAGTTTCTCATTGTTGAAT
This sequence comes from Armillaria altimontana, assembly GCA_022818075.1. NCBI lineage: Eukaryota > Fungi > Basidiomycota > Agaricomycetes > Agaricales > Physalacriaceae > Armillaria > Armillaria altimontana. The sequence continues at coordinate 455,947 of JAIWYR010000038.1, forward strand.
GGTCCTTACCTGTGCTTTGTTTGCTAGATGATGTGTCAAAGTCTTCATGCTGTTGACTATATATTGCTGGAGTGCTTCTCCTGGAGATTATAATTGTATGTAGCTCCTGTATTGTGCGATTGGTCCTTACCTGCTAGTTTGCTGTTGTAGTTCTCGTCCATACCTTTTGATAGATGCTGGACCGGTCCTTCCGGATTGTGTAGGAGAAAATGGGTCGACGAACTGGGTGGTAATTGATGGGAACTGCGCCCTTTGGCTGTTCGGTCTCTGACTTGCCCCTAACCCCAATCGTGTATGTCCGGCGATATTTTTTGCCAGTTTTCCTGTCACATGTCATCCTTGTTTTTTTACGTGTGGGCTGTTTACTGACTTCGCTACTCTCAGGTTCTTGCTTTCATCCTCATCGTCTTTTCTCGCTGATCGCTGTCACCCTGATGTTTGTGTCATGTTTCAATGGTTGTTTGGTATCTTCGCTCAGTTTGCATGTCCGCGGGTCAATTACTCACTGGTCAATATATTATTTTTCACGGTGCGGTCTTCAATTGTTAACCCGCTCTCTCAATCTATACTCAGTACTGGAGATTCCTCGATGATTCTTCTATGCTGTACTGTTCTTATATAATCTTCATTACGTTCAAGCTCGGTGTATTATACGCTTATCTTTACGTCTTGTTTCATCTGCCACATCATTTTTGATTCTTTGGAGAGCTTTGTACCTCTATTTTGTTTTGTTTTTCCTTAGCTTGCATTCTGTTTGTAATGTTTTATCATTACAGGTGTCTCCTCTTTTCCATGGTTGAAAATGTGTGGGTGTGCTCTTATCTCACTATCATGGTTCCATCCCACTCATAACTTTCCTCCCTAGCTGAACGTTGGTCTGTTGTCACCCCTTCATTTGCCTGCAGTTGACGTCTCTTCTACTCATATATTCACTAATGATCAACACTTCGTTTCCCACTTTCCCCCTACCTTGATGGCTTATCATCGCTCGTTCTGCTTTATATCTTCCTTTCGTTCTGTGGCCTCGTTTCGTTTAGTCTTATTCTGTTCATACCATCTCCCCTTTTGTTCGTCTCAGTCCCGTCATGGCCGCGGACACCACAAATGTGCTGGTATTGCATTTGCATTTCCTTTTCTTCGATTTCTGTTTTAATTATTTTTCAGCAATTCGTTTTCTTTATGCTCTCCCGGATGCTGTTTATAAGGCTGTGTGTTTCCCTTCTTTCCTCCGGACTCTTTGCTCTCTACCCCTCACTTTGCTTTTACCCGCTACTCTTCAGACCTTATAACTCAATTTGTCATGCCTCCCAAGAAGGTTGTTGCAAAGAACGCCCCGCCCCGTACATGACTTTATAATGTTCTTCTACTCTTATATCTGATCTTCTGTTTTGGGGTGTGTCCAGTGCGACCAAATCTACCTCGAAAAAAGTGTACGTCCTCCTCTTTGTTGGTTTCCGCCCTTTGCTGATCAATATGGTTTTCCCTCTCAGCGCTCCAAAAAAATCTGTCAAGAAGTCTCCATCGATAGTCACTATCTCTAGTGATGAAGAACCATACGTCTCATATATCTTTTTCGCCTTGTGTTCAACTCACACCCTGTAGTCCAGCTGTTGATACCCGTGGTCCAGCTAAAAAGGATCCGCTGGCAGCTAAGACCGACCAGGCACTGGATGACATGCTCTGGGCAGAATTTGGCGACAGATCTCTCACTTTAGCTCCTCTCTCTCTGGTTGGAGCCCCTCCTTCTGACATGTATGTCTTTGTTGCACCCCTTTATACTTCTTTATTGACGCTCTATTTATATGAAGCAAGCCTGGTCGTCGTCAATCCAGGCGGGTCAAAACACAAACTTCTAAGGCGAAAGCGTGAGTTTGGTTGGCTTCCATCCCTGTCTTTTTCACTGAGCATCCTGTCGACTTCAGCGCTGCTCCCATCAAGGGGTCCTCGAAGTCTCCCACAAAGCCCGTTCAACCACCCGTCACTTCCACGCCGGGTTCTCCATCATATGCTGCTGTGGTTGCAGGGTGTGTATTCTTGCTCTACATCTTTCGTTTAAATGTACCCTGAAATTTGCTTTGTAGTGCTCCCGCTAGTCCGGTCCTTTCTCCGGCTCAGGTATCGCCTGCACCATCTCCATCGCCGCCTCCTCGTCCAGTCAAGCGAGCACGGACCACGAGAGTCACTTCCAAGCCACCGCCTGTGAAGACAGTTGCTGCTGCGTCTACATCTAGATCAGACGGTGTTGGTCTTTCTGTTGTTGCTAAAGCCATGGAGAATATTGAGTGGGTACTGCATCTCTTTGGCTGTTTCATGTTACTAATGTTGTTCCTTTCATTAGGACTTATCATGCTAAAAAGGGAGAGGTGTCTCCAATTTCACTGACACCGGCTGCTAGGGTGTACGCTTCTCTCTATCCAGCATATTTGAATACTCTTTGATGTCTCTTGTAGCCGGCGGTTGTTGCCTTCCTTAATGGACGATATTCCCAAATTGCCTCGTATTAAAAAGCCCTCTGTTGTCCTTTTCAGTGACGAAATTGACGATCGCTCCGTATCTCCTCGTAAGTCGAAGCGTAGGGTATTATCGTATGTCTGTTTTTCCCCTTCATTTGCTGCCTCTGATTCAGCTTCTTTTTAGTCCTGAAGGTTCTCCTCCTCCCGTTAGTCCCTCTGTTGCTACTCCATCTCCTAAGAAGAGAAAGACAATGGTGTCTTCATCACTGTTGACCACCAATGCTGGTCCCAGTTCCAGCTGTCGGCGTACATCTGTCTCAAGGTATATACTTCCATCTGTCTTTGTGTGGTTGTCTGACGTTGACGTCTTTTGTGATAGATGTGTTCCGTCTGCGTCAAAGAAACTGATAGATTCGTGAGTCTATCTACTTCATGTTGGACCTCCTCTCTAATTCCATGCTACAGGTTCATTGATGATGAAGCTGTTGAGTCCGACGAAGACCCCGACACGGACGCTCAGTGTATTGACGATGAAGATGAAGATGAATCTGGTGGTGGTGCGATTGACGACGATGTTGGAGAAGATCCGGATGTCATTGACTCTTTTCTCGATCCACTCGATGACTCCAATACCGTTGAATCTGACTGCGACGCTGGCAGTGCGGTTGATGCCGGTGACGACAACGACAACGTTGTGGTAGATGCTGATGATGGAGAGGCCGATGATGGAGAGGCCGAATCTGTTGATCGAGGTGACAGTAGTGGTGATGAATCCGATGGAGGTACCGCCTCGGAGGATCTCAGTGTGGCTTCGAAAGAAAGAAGGTCACGCAATGATGAACCTTCATCTTTGTGTCCAGACGTACAAGATGAGACGCTTGCTAAGTGCAAAGTGTACGAAAATATTGCAACGGATAACGCCCGTCTCATTAATAAACACCTCTAATGACAGGTCAGAGATTATCAATAAATCCCTCTGCTCTGCCAGGACATGCGATAGTGCGGTGTCCGGTTACCGGTGTCTTGAGCATTCCGAATACGGGTTGCTCCTTTTGGTACGCATTTGGGCTGATTCGGTGTGCTGTGGTGCGCCGATGTTTGGCAGCTTTTGGTTGAATGGGATTTTCTTTGTACTAGCTGGATATCGGCTCGGGTTCAAATAGCTCAAGAATGTATACTATACTATACTGCAATGCTAATACAACAACATGGGTAGTGTATGGGAAATCAGGATGAAATTTTTTGAGAAAAAAGAAACATGAAATATGGGAGAGCGGCGACAGCGGCATTGGGGGGGAAATAGCCAGCATTGTTTGCTCCAGCACCCTCAGAAATGGGTTGGGATATAGAAATAACGGTGTTGAGTGGGATAGTCGTCAAGCGAGAGTGGGTGTTTTCTGGCAGGGGGAGAAATGTCAACGATGATGGTGCCAGCATCGAGAAAATAGCCAGAACCATTATTTAATAATATTTCCACCACCTTATAAAGCTGGGGTGTACTGAATACGATGGCAAGAGGGAGAGTTGTGAATCGAAGAGACATTGGTAGAGTGAAAATGGCGTGGACATCACACGAGACAGCGAGCTCGTAAAATGCCTTTGATCGCTGTCCGGATATTCGGTCCGACATTTCCGAGTCCTATTCCTCAGCGACCACGACGCTCCTACACTCGTTCCTGACATCTACATCCTAGGGAAACTATTTTATATGGTTTATTAGATGTTGAAATTATGTCATGAATTTTTGTGCATCAAATAGAGCATGTATACGTCCAATATTGGCAGATTACCACCTTTTCGTCTGACCTGAACTCGTCTTTAGGTTACTATCCCTTCACGTTTGTGCCAGTAGTGTCTAAAAAAATCCCCAATATATATTTTCGGACTATAATATGATATACTATATATTTCCGGATGATCCGAGGCCTCTGTAAGTGTTTCAATGAGTATTGGTCAGATGAATTTCAACATTCGCAGAGTCATTCGAAAGTGCAGTAAACCATAGTTCAACGACATACATTGCTTTAAGGGCCGTGTATTGCTACTTTGGAAAATTGCTTCAGCAAAGATAAAATGCTATATGCAGTACAAAAAATACCTTTTCGCCAACCCCTCGCACCTCTGCAGACTTTGTTCAAGTAACTGTTAAATACTCTCGCTGCATATCTACGGCTCTTGATCTGAAACTCGGCATTCACAGCTATAAATTGATATATATCATGTAATCAGTATCCTTTTAAGAGTAGAGATGAAGGCCGATGATTTTCGGAGTCTTGAAGAAACACCTTGAGAGTAATATTCAAGTTTAGTATATGTTTTCGTCACCGTGCAGCCTCCTGAAAGCTTCGATCAGTGGCTGTGTTGTCAGGCACGTAACCCGTTCCTTACGTCGTCGTCCAACACCCTCGTACCAGTGTCTCTAAGCTCCAGCTCTCAACACCGAGACAAGTTACAATGCAAGTACATTCATTTCATTCCCCAATCCTGCTGTCCTTTCAAGCTCACCCATACTACAGACCCCACCAGGCCAAGGAGGTGTTTCTGCAACAACAACCCCGACTGCAGCTGGCATAGTATCTATTCCCTTATTTTTATGATTGATACGATAGCACTGTCCCAGTCCCGATTCTTTATCTGACCCCTCCATCGTCACAAATAACGACCTGCTACCATATTCGGATCGGCCCGTGGTTCCTGAACCTATCAGAATCAACCATCTTATCTCTTGTTCGGTCCAGGATATAATCAGCATTGAGGTGGGAACAAGCACCCTATTTTAGAAGCCGCTCACACCCGCCTGTTCATCGCCGAACATGGCCGCTTTGCGAGCCCTGGGACATGAAAGGGTTTTATTAATAAAAACAACACCTCTCGTGTCAGGACTTTATTAATGATTTGGGCCTTATGGCCTGAATATTGATGGTCTCCGGTATGTTTCTCTATCGCCTGGTTCTTCTGTAGTCTTACCTTCCTTGTTAAGATTGTGTTACCTCAGGCCATATGGTCAGTCTGAGGGACATATTGTCTTCATCGACTTTAGCAAATGCAAAGTAATCTACACTGCAGAAGTGCTTCGGTATGTCCGTATCCTCTATTCAGCTTCCTTCTATTGACTCTTGGTTTGCAGTCGTCTCATCCGTGCACTCCTCTTTGCGTCCCACGGCCAGTTTGTCAACATGTCTCGCTGCAGTCCGGAGATGTTCATGGTGCCAGACAAAGGGTTCCAAATCTTGAATCTTGCTGGTTCGAGACGCATGGCTCTCGGTTTGATGTGTGGAGCCGTGACGGAGTGCTCCTTGGTGAGTTCTGCACTGCAGGGAACCAAGTCTGTTCATCGTCTTGTCGTGCGTCCCCTTGCACAGCAATACATGCAGGATGTCGCCGTCTGGGGTGCTTCGTTCCGATTTAGTACGTGTACTGCGAGTATCTCTGCGGGCGGCATATCATTTTCGTCGGCACCGGAGAAAACGGATGACGACGACGACTCTGCAGAGAAAACATCCCCCAGCAAATCCCGGCAGAGCTCTTCCGGTATGTTTGTTCTATAATTCTCACTGCGTCTGTTGATTTTTCTTATCTAGGTACATCTTCTGACGATATATGGACCCAGAAACTCCCTCCGCCTGCTGGTAGTTCCAAGAAGCGTGAAAAGCCTAAGTTCGTTGATAGGTTTTCCTGGCGACACGCCTACGAGGCTAAGAGTACGTGTTTTTTTTAATTGGCTAAGTTTCATCTGCTTATATCGCATCCAGTTCCGATTTACGACGGGCGAACTAAGTCTGGTTGTGTAATAGCGATACATCGAGCATCAAAGCTCTTGATACATATCCGAATGTTAAAAAAAAGATTTCCAGAGGACTCGGTCTTGCCACGCTTGCGTTGGCCCCCCGCTTCATATTGTACTTCCAGCAACGTTGCTCGAATGTCGATACTAAGTATACCCCCCCAAGGTAAAGAGGACTCGGATTGCCATGCCCTGCGATGGCCCACCACTTCATAGATGACTCGGGATGATAGTCAGAGATAGGCACAAGGGCCTTAGTGTCCTAACGGTGGTGAGTCACAAGTTTAAAGATGTAACTGACAAGAATGAGGGTAAGTATCATCTTCAAGTTTCACTGCAGGTTTTTGGGTAAGTTCCGCATGTTTCGTTGAGCGGGCCGAGATATATATTTGTGCAAAGGGTTCAACTTGGTATTGTGCACTTGAACCGTCGCGCGCCTAATGACGATATGTGCCTCCAGGGTCGACACTGAATGTGTACGTTCCTGGTAAGCGGTCATTGCGCACTCACAGAACCCGGCCCTTGATGCGGTACCGTTACATGTGGAGTGGATAAACTATTAAGGACCGCCAAGATGACTATCCAGTAGCTCCGTTAGGACTGCACCCAGAGGCACGGACTGGATTAGCAACCAATAGAAAGAATATGTGAATGGGTTTAGGGCATCGCAATGTTTAACCTGGTGAGCCAATTTGAACAATTTGAACCAGTAATGATCCCATGATGTACGACGGAACCGAGAGATAACATGAGGGAGCCCACCTATCTTTTCACGAAGCAAAAGCTTGCAACCGGAAAAGCCCAAAGAGGCAATGCCCGCCGGCCTAAGTTGCTGGCGTCTTGAAGTGCTTCCAGACATTTTTCTCGTTCTGGAGGACGTCTGTCTGTGCTACAGCTCCTGGTCTCGTCTGCCTCCAATGGAATTTTTTGGTTGACATCCTTCGTGTATGCCCGCAATTGTTATTCACATGGAATGGGCTTGGCACCGACGACCGACTGGCTTAGTGTCCCGGTATATATACCGCCGCTCAGCCTGTATACTGCTGCGTCCTAAGGAAACAATTGAACGCGATGAGAGTGTGTATGTATATGTATGTTTGATGGATAGTACGGCGTCTGACTGCGGAATGCATCGTCCGTTATCTGTTTTCTTGATGAGGTGCCCTTGTCCCTGTAACACTTTAAACCCGTGAGACGTCCTTGGCTCACAACTGAAATAATCACAGCGGCATGGGGTGTTATAGTCTGTGACACGTTTAGTGGCGGCACAGAACCCCGGCGTTCCTTTTTGGGATCTTGTCCGGTTATCTATCTATCTATATTCATAGGACTCGGAACCATGGCGCTTATCTCTTTGTTTCCGGAACTTAGTTTGAAACGCAAACAGAGCTCAAAATCACTGGCGGGGATGCTTCCATTCTGTCTTTGGGTGTGAGTCTGTTGGTCGACAAGCTTTTTGAGTTGAAATCAGCTCATTGTTACCAATCCCCATTTTCTTCTCCGTCCGTCTTCCATACTGTACAGATTTGCACAACGAAACTGGTAAGTATGTTACCTGCCAGGCTAAAGTAGTATGCGGGCCACTCAACATCCCCGCTAGTCAATATCCACAGCCATCTCTGGGGCGCGGCCTTATTCCTTTATTTTCTCATTACATTTCACCCCAGCTTCCTAGAACCGTACCCGAAAACGACGTGGATTGACTTATTCGTATTTGTGACATTCTTGTCTTCGGCGGTGTTCTGTCTAGGTGCAAGTGCCTTCTTTCACACATCCATCTGCTATTCCAAAGAGGTGCAGCGCCTTTGGTTTCTTTCCGGTTTTGGCCAACTTCACACCTCGTTCGTCATAGGTAGCATCGCGTTGTGTAGCATTCGACTATTCGGGGATCGTCGTACTCATCTTAGGATCCTTTTACCCATCTATATATTACGGCTTGTTCTGCAGTCCCTATGCCTAAGCGACGTACATATCGCTGCTCACGACTGCCAGTCTCGGTCAGTGGGATCCTTCAGATTTTCTCAAGCTATCAAGGCTAATATTCGCCGCCCATTCCAGGCGCGGCGTACGTTGTTCTTCAACCTGAATATGCTCGTGCCACACATCGCGGTCTGCGAACGAGCGTATTCATCGGTTTAGGACTAACTGGGATTATTCCCGTGTGTCACGCATTGGTTACCCATGGCTTCCTGAAGCTTTTCTCAGATATGGGCTTAAATTGGCTTTTGTTTTCGGGCGGATTATACATCACGGGGGGCTTACTTTAGTACGGTTCCGTCTTCTGATTGTCAAGATAGGCAGACTGACAAGTTTCCTCTTCAGTGCAAATCGTATCCCGGAACGGTTCTCGCCAGGGATGTTCGATTGCTTCTTTTCTTCGCACCAAATATTCCATGTATGTGTTGTCATAGCCGCCCTGGCACATTTTGCTAGTATTTCCACTGCTCTGGATTTCTGGCACACTGAACAAGTGTCGTGTCAGCTGTAGATGGATGCTGTCGTTAATGCTATTGTCCTGTCATACCTCAGTGCCTTCTTTTGTCGTGGCGGTCGCGAAGTCTCCATCAAAAGAGACATCTCTATGTCTGGCCCAGTCATATCCTGTTAGTCAACGGCGCCATGTTCCGAACGACGCTTCGCACCCCCGTTATCTACTTGTGCTGGAATGTGTAATCTGTACCCAGTTTTCTGGCTGGCTATCATATGGACGACTGTCATCCGATGGATCATGTCCCTGATTGCAATGATTTTTGAATACATGCTACATACTTATCATTCTGAGGAATAGTCATCCTTTGTGAATATCTAATTTTGGGAGGATTAGGACACTAGCAAGATGTCATTGGATATATAATTTGGGGACGTGAGACTCTTCGGAAGCGCATGCATATGCTCATTGCATGAATGTACCTTCAACTTGAACCCTCTCATCTCGCTCTCCAGCTGAAGAAATGCAAATGATCCTATCATTTGTCTTTTTTCTGATTTCTCGGTCGATTCACATACCAGACAGGAACCTTCCGGACACTTTACGGCGGCGACAAGTTCTATCTATACTCTTCTGAGTAACGCGTACAACAGAAAACATATACAGACGCTAAATCCGTAGTCCGTAATTGGTCTAGCTAAGGGAATCACGGTGTCATACCAGCGTATTCCAGCCGAGAAATGGACCCCGATCACAGGCAGTGTAAGCTCGTGAATCCGGCGACGTACTAGGTTGACAAACTATCGATGGACTTGAAACGTGTTCGTGGGGAGAGGCCTTTCAAGGCACGACCTTTCCGTACCGGGGAATGGAACCGCCAAGAACAGTAGGACATGAGGGGGCCATCTCGGAACCGACCTCAGAATCCACAATCCCAGTTTGTTGGTCCATGACTACATATTCATTTCACTTACTTGTAACCCAAATAAAGGTACGCTGCTGTGGCACGATCTCCGAGTGTTTGTAAAATAGTTCTATTCATTTCCGGCTACCGATCTCACGACAGTCCATAGACTGGCTCCGTGTTTGGGTTGATGCTCCCTTTGTGAACCATAACAGCGTACCTCGTCACGGTTGCGCGCCGAGAATTATTGATTGGACATATTTTCGTGTCATCCGCGGGTCGGGTCCAGCCATCACCATGCTAGCTCTCTGGCTATATAATGTCACCTGTGCCGTGAGTGAACGCACTTCATCCTAGAGTTCTTCCTCCCCCCTAGTTTACCTTTCCACCTTCTTATCCTTCGGCTCGCCTACACGAGCATGCCGTACTCCATTGGCCTCCAGGCCGTTGGCGCTGCTTTCATATCCGCAGGCTTCGCGACTCAGTTTATCACATCCGTCACTATATTCCTTCTTATCGTCTTCGTCACTTCTTCTCTTCATAATGGCGCGCTCAAGGAAGACTCGCCTGCATCACTCCCGGGGCACCCACCCTTGCGATAGTACCTTTCTTTCGACGACGATTTGACTTTTTCAATTGGGGATTCCACGCAACCGGACAAGCCATTTTCCAATTCAAACTGTTGCGATTGCGTTCTCGCGTTTACCTCGTTCTATGACATACTCTGATTTCAACTCTATCATTTGCTAACTGCTTACAGAATACAGTTATTATTGTATCAGGGGAATCGGCTCGTCAGGAGTTTTTCACAGCCAAACATTTCGACCTGACGGAAGGGTTCAAGATCCTGTCTGGGGCCGTGAGTGTTCCGCATGCCTGCCTTGATTATTTAGGCGTCGTTACTGACCGCGTTTTTACCGCAGATACCCATGGTCAAAGGAGTGACATCTGACTTACAGACCAAAAGGGTTGCCCTGATTCATAAAAGATGAAGTAGGGGGCCAACGCAAGCGTGGCAAGACCGAGTCCTCTGGTATTTTTGGGAAGTCTATTAACAGCTCAGAAAACCGGTAAAAGAAACAGCCTGCCAGAAAACCGGTAGACGCCAGATTGCGAACAGTTCTGAACCAAAAAAGTGATGCCTGACAACTGTGAGTACCCGTGCCGCTCGATTTACATGAGATGGACGGGCACTACAACAAAAAAGATGCAGGTAAGCATTCCCATCATTGAGATAGAGACCAACATACAACAGTATAAAAGTCGAAGCATTACATCGTCGACAGTAGAAAGGTGAGGCAGAAGAACCGGTCCCTACTCGAAAAGAACACTTGCCTTCAGGCTTCCAGAATGGCAACATAGTCCAAGTACAGTTGTCTGTCGTGGCGGCATTGGTGAGAATTTTGACGAAGAGGAGGGATGCAAAGACATCGAAGTAAAGAACAGACAAGTATGGAGGACTACTCGTAAATTAGACTCAATGAATCGGAGAATACGTCGATGAGACATAGCTTCGCAGGGACCTTGCACCTCATGGGAATTTGAACAACATCCCCAAGGACAAGTTTGGGGCGCCGGGTCTCTGGCTAGCCGTTAGATGGAAGAGGCTACATCATGATAGTACTCACTTAATAGTGTTACCATCTGGGATCCCGAGTGACCAGAACATCCAAGTAACGTAGCTTTTGAATAGAGTTCGTAGTGCGACTCATAGTAGTAAAATCTGATGCAAGTCGGATGAGTTGCCGGCCAAGCTCAGTGTGATTGCCGTAACTTGCCAGGCATTGAAGACGGCCTGTAACACAATAAGTTATAGCTAGCAGGAACACCACAGTGAGGGATAAGTCGGCTGTGGATGGGTTCGGGTCACCGGGGGGTATCCTACGTAGATCTGTTAACTTGTTTCCCTTGCCAAAAATCATACAGGTAGAAAAGCAAGGGAGGAAGCAGATCATAGATCATAGCCCCGACAAATGACAAACCGCCGAAACCTTAACGATGCCCAACCACGTCAGAGGGTAGAAAAGATGAAAGATGGTAATACGAACCTCCAAATATATAAAAGTATGTACGCTCAAGGCCTTGGTAGATTCTTAGGCGGATGGGTGATGACATTCTTGCCATTCTGCAGCGTGCGCCCAACACCTGATAAATACGGGATTATAATCTAGCGTTCTCTGATATTGAATTGATTTTCCACGGACTGTGATGGAGAGAATTTCGCATCTTAGAGGGATTAATGCTACTGCAATAGCTGAAGCAATACATCAAATAGTCTTGTAGACCAGACTCAAGAACCTGTATCCTGAGCAGGAATTCGGAGCCAGACTCATACACAAGAACACAATAACGGACAATATGCGGGAAGTGAATGCCAAGACCATGGCAATAGAGGGGCAGAGAACGAATTTGAAGTGCAAGGTGAGCTATTAGAGGTGGAAATTCAGTGTAAGCATGCCATAACCAGAGAATAATACCGAGGACGCAAAGGCAAAAGTGACATACAATGAAGAGGCGATTTGAGCATCGAGGCTCAAACGGGTATACCGAATGATGTATAAGCAAATATAAAAATAAAGGGTCACATGACAATGTCCAAAAAAGGAAGGGGAATCAAACGGCACAGCCACCCTAGAAAGCTCAAGTTGCAAAGACCGAATCCTGTATACACAGGACTCGGAACTCGCCGCTATCCAGCGCAACGAGCCCCTAAGCCAATGTATGTACTTTGCGCGTTATGAAATCGCACACTATTTGACGACTCACATAATTACTCATGACAGTGATTCCATTGTTGTTGGAAGATTCTCGGCGAATGCTTGAGGGCTGGGGAGATTCCGGAGTGCTCGATCCCTTCAAAAAAATCTATGAGGTACGTGTTCCCGTCTCTAACGTAGTTTTGTCGGCGTTTCCCATTAAAACTTTGCCAATAGCTCACGTTCCAAATGACTGTTCGAAGCCTGTCCTGCACAGAAATATCGGATGATGCGATCTTGGTATCACGTCTAAGGAACTTGTATGACAAGCTTGATGCTGGAACGACACCGGCCACCGTATTGATCCCATGGGTCCCTACGCCATCAATGGTGCGAAAGTTGTGGGCGACAAAGGAGATCCATGATATTATCGTTGCCGCGATCAAAGCTCGTGAAGAGAGCGGCGTGCAAAGGGACGACGCGCTGCAGATGCCGCTGGACTTTAAGGACGAGAAGCTCGTTGTGGTTGGCGTGAGTTTCCCTTACTTCTTGTCCATCAAGTTACGGCTGCTGACGGACCCTTGGTTCAGTTCATCATGGGGCTGTTGATCGCCGGCGCCCGAGCCACTGGCACGATAGGCAAGCTGATCTTCCAATTGGAGTTTTCGAAAAAGTGATCTGATATTAGTCTTCTTTTTCAAACAGCGTGTTGGCTACTCACATATCTCGGAGGCCATCAGGAATGGCGGGCGAAAGTATATGACGAAATCCAATCACTGTTGGCGGCCCACCCTGCACCAGAGGACCGCGCTTCCCTATCGAAACGCCTCGCCACAATCCCTCTGGAGACTTGGGAATCTTCGACACCTGTACTTGATTCCATCATTCGGGAGACACTTCGAGTCGCTCAGCCGCACGCAGCTATGCGGAGAAATTTGGGTCCCGACAAATATATTAACGGCAAGCTGATCCCGTCTGGGGCGTATGTGGTCTATCCCTTTAGCGATATCTACCTCGATGCTGGGCTCTATCCGGATCCGTGGAAATTCGACCCCGCAAGGGAGGAGACCAAGGTGCCTTATGGATATGTCGGTTGGGGTGGAGGTGGGTAACCTGGCGTTGTTTCTTGACTTGGACTAATTACTGATTGCTCTTCGTTAGGCAAAACTACTTGTCTGGGGACTCGCCTCGCGAAGGTGGAGTTGAAGCTAATGACGGCGATGCTCCTACTTGGCTTCAATCACGACGTCGTTGACGACAGAGGAGTCGTTGCGGATCCTCTCCCAACTCCCAACTGGAACGACATTCTTCTATGTCGTCCACCAAAAGGAACGTGCAATCTGAGGTATTCCCGCACGGCCACTCCTCTGTAGGATTTTCATGGACAATTTCTCCTCATGCAATGTCTTTATCTTGTTTTACGTCTTGTTTGTGCAGCATAGTCACGTTCACTTCTTTTATAAAGGTAAAACTAAATTATCCATACATAGCACGCATGCGTTCTTAAACTAGTTACCTTCGCACTTTATACTTTACACGCCGCTTATCGCTAGTAGAATGTGGTTAGACATCTTTATTGTTCGACGGGCAATGTCGCTTGTACACATCTAGTATGCGATTCAATTCTTGGACGGACATGACTGCCGAGTGTTAACCAAGCAAGGGGTTTGTTCATCTGACGACGGGGACGCATGGATATGACCTTCTGAATTACCGGCTACCGCTGTAGCGCAAGATAAGTGGGCTTTGCCGAGAGTTTAAGCTCCATGTTCCCATGTGTTGACCGGCGTCTATGAAGCTCCTACCCTCCCTCGACACGATAAGACCCAAGTGGAGAAAAAGGAGAGACGTGTTCTTCTTCGCCTCACAAGACTCGGAAGGGAGAACGGGTTCCGCGACTTCGCGGTGCGCTTTGCACTGGCTTCCGTTATATTTGCTCAACTGTTGTCGGATGTAGCGACGTCATGCACTAGTGCGATTTTACTTGGCAGAGGGTAGTTCCCGACAGCAACGACTGCCGAGGAATGGGATAGGCCGAGCATGAGGTGGCGCTAATGTGCCTAGCCAGTGTAAAGGCCGTAAGGAGATCACAGCAGAGCCTTCAAAAATAGTGGAACAGTTAACTGGGAAAGATAGATGGGCGTTATTAACGCAATGAGACAGGCGGCTTGAAACGAGTCTAATAGTGAAATGAAGGAGATATATGACGTCTCCGGAAATAAACAAGCTTCTAGGTGCTAGCAAACCTATTCTGCGACGGTGCCGCAGCCTCCTGGTTCGAAGGGTTAGTTTGGCGGTTGGCAAGTGGAAATGAAAGGTTACCAACGAGAGCGGTGTCCGATTTTCAAGGCAATGAATGTGAACGTAAGGACGCGCCCTAGTCGAAGGTGAACCTGTCCTTCGAATTAACACCAACTGCGTCTCCAATCTGATCGGAGCGGGCCGGTGCGAGATGAGAATCGCCCATATCCTTCTCTCTCCAGAGCTTCTCAGCCTCGAGTCTCTCCCTAGCCAGCTGACCCCTCTTCCGCCTGCCACATTGTCTATAAGTGAACCACGGAATTCGAGCTTCCAGGCTATATGGTCATTTTTCGGTAGACGCCGCTCCTCTATTAACGTTTCGGATATTATCAAAGTTTCTATCCCATCGATATCGCTCGTGAACCGCGATTATCTGCGATTGGTATGAGGGGTTCCTTCCTTGCTAAGAGGAGAAGCCATGTCGGGCACCTCGAAGGATGGGAGGATGGACAACGTCAGGCACCACAGGAGACACGCAAACGAGCTATCCCGTATGCCCGCTCTCGAAAAGATCGACACAACTATCTCCCTCCGCACAGAGAAAGGACCGTCTCATAATCTATCAAGTCCTTTGCCGTGATGCATCGGTCGAAGCCATAGTTGGCGATTGCTCGAGGAAACCAGCGTATACGGGAGATATTGGAAATGGCTTGCCGCATCAATGCGGGTCAAATGCGGCGAGGAACACAATGCAGGTGCAAGTGAACTGAACAATGGCCTGGGGGATGTTCTGGGTGTTCGTTATAGAGTAAACACAGAAAGACGAAGCCTTCACCAAAGGCCGCCATTCCAAAAGGACCGATTACATGCTGAGACAAGGTCCATCAAATCAACTCCAGCGGACTTTCTATATCCACATTGTTACCCCACTAGATTGTCCCCCGACATTTGCAAAGGAAGGAAAGAGCAAAGATAATAGCCGAAGGGATGCGAAAAACGAGAGGGGGTGTTCGGCATGCGTATCACCGTCTTTGAAGAGATCGTTGACGCATCTAACAAGCAAACAAAAGTGTCAATTCTGGTTCGGTGGATCTCAGGGTAGCCTTACTCTGAGTAGACCACACATTTCAAGGTCCTGGCCGCCCGCCGAGACGGACGCAGGCAGCATGAACTAGGTGGTTCGTTCAAGGAAGGCGGTTGCTTGAATAGCCGTCCAGGCTTCAGACAAAAAGCTCGGGGGTTAAGAGGGAGCGCCAATCGTTTGATGTATGTCGGGAGCATTCAGATAAGACGAGTGACTATACGTCCAATATAGTAAATTGAAATTTTCCTTTCAGAAGGTAGAGCGTTCGCCGTCGACTAGTAGGAAGATCAAGTTATTGATTGAAGCGCATACAGTCAGAGCAGTACACATACCAATGACTACAACCCAGTTGTATGCGTCCTGAAACTCGCCAGTCAACCCAGAAAGCCATCATCCTGTCGCATAAGATAAACGACTGGCAGGTCTGTTAGACAAAGCTGTCCGATATATAGAGACAAGTGGTTACCTCAGGCGCAGCATACAGCGAATTTAAAAAACGACCCAGCTAAATCAGACCAGCCCGCCAAAAAATGCCAGCGATGCGACGACGACGAAGCTGAAGACCATAATGTCAGAATTCTGATGACTGTCGTATCAAGGTAGAAACACACCGTTGCGCCCTCCTCAGCGTTTCTTCACTGAAAAACGGCCTTGCATCCTACACACCACAAGCTTCACCGGGACCATGGAGGGCGCCTCGAACAGTCCCTTGGGGAGCAATTCCCGTCAGTCGAGCCCATCGAATGGAGGAAATGGTCGCGTCGACATACTCATGGGGCTGTATATCAGTCGGTGAGCAAAAAACCAGAAGAGTGAGAGCAGAGTTACCCACCATCGTCGTTGGGACGATTTTTTCTGCGAGTTCGTACGTGATGAAGGAACGAAGGCAACATGCGGTAACTAAAAGCACACTTGATAGCCGGGACCATATTCGGTCCGAAGTAAATTTGGTCCCTTCCACAATCGGACCTTTTGGATTCGGGAAAACAGTCTTATCAATATAACAGACAAAGGCAACCCTCTCCACGACTGTCGTCGGAGACCGATTTTTCAATCAGGCATTGACCTATGCATCTGAGACCTCATCGAGCACAGAAAAAAAACCGCCGTAAAGATGTAGGCATAAACCCTTTGAATTACCTGAAAATGCTTATCCATACAGATTGAATTCTATCGCCTACATAATACTGTCCTTGCTGTACCGGTAAAGAGGTCGTAACCTCATTCCTGTACCTCAACATAATTGGCCGGGAACAACCCTACCTCACCCCCAGGGCTCTTCCCATTCCACCAGTCTTCCGACGCAGGCTCGATCTCAGTAATCCTGTCGCCCTCCTTGAACGTCAACTCGTTGTCCTCTGCCGCATCATAGTCATACAACGCGATAGCAGTGATTCCTTCGTCTACTGCAGGCGGTGGTGGTGGCGGCGGCGGAGAGGGCGCGGTCACTGGCGCAGCTTCCTGTTCTACTATCTGGACGTAGTTTGCGGGGAACATCCCTGTCTTGCCTCCGGGTCCAACACCGCTCCACCAGCCTTCGTCGAGTTCTTCGATCTGTTCGATGAGTTCTCCCTCGATGAGAGTCATTTCGTTATCTTCGGTCGCCTGGAGAAGAGGTTAATAATCGTGAATAGTCGGACAGTATAAATCCCATACCTCATACTCGTACTGTACAACAGCACATATACCCTGGCCTTGTGCGGGAGCTGGCTCAGGTTCTGGTTCTGGTTCGGATACAGCGAGGGATTGCATCTGGCGATAATCAGTAATTTCATTCGAAAAAGCAGAAACAACTTACTTGTGCCACTGGTGGGGGCGGAGGAGGAGGAGGAGGAGGAGGAGGCGCTACTTCTTGAATAGGTGCTGGCGGTGCTGGCGGTGGAGGCGGAGGCGGAGGCGGCGGAGGTGGAGGAGGCTACATGTCCAGAGATCAGTGAAGAGACCATAGCGATAGAACAAAAAGACGTACAGGTGGAGACGGGGCAGCTTCTTCTTCTTCTTCCTCCTCCACTTCTGCGGCCACAGGTGGAGGCGGAGGCGGTGGTGGAGGTGGTGGAGGCGGAGGAGGTGCCTAGGTCAACCAATCATATCAATAACTGAAAAAGAATAGAGGGACTGAAAACATACTGCTGCTTCTTCTGGCTCAGGTTCGTATTCGGGTTCGGACTCGTGGGCAGCTACAGCTGCAGCAGCCCCTAGACCAATAGCAGCGCCTCCCACAGCAGCGGCAGCTGCTCCCACACCAAACCTCCTGGCTGGTGAGGGGGAAGGGACACTCGTTTGAGCAACGAAACTCCTACTCTCCTCCTGCTCACTCTGTTTTTTCGCGAGCGCTTGTCTCTCCGACCAAGTCAATCCCTTCTTGACCGGCGTCACTCTCTGCGGCTCCTCCTGCTGCTGGAACCGGCCTTCGAAAGGGTTCCTAAGCTTCTTCGGCGCAGGTAGGGAGACTGGCGTATAAGCCGTCCCAACGGGAGAGATGCGATCATCCTCAGTGGGTTTGGTAGGTGTAGTTGAAACTGGAACGGGGGCTACGGAGGGTGTCGGGCGAGGTGCTGTTGGCAGAACCGGAGGGCGCGATACTGCTGGTGGCGGAGGAGGAGGAGGTGTAGCTACAAAAGGCTTTTCCTCAGGCCATGCATCGACCGGCGCTGGACCTTTGCTGGCGGTTGCCGTACGTCCGTAGAGCGATGCTGCAGAAGCTGTTGCGGGCTTCGACGCGCCAAATATCGGTCTAGTAGCGGTGGGAAGTGACGGCCTTGAAGTAGCAGCGGCAGGTGAAGGAGTCGGTTTCGTCGCCTTGAGCGCAGCAATGTCGACCTTTCCTACCGGGGTATAACTAGACCCCACCGGCGTTATCGGCTCGTACTTCCTAGGAGCTTCCTTCTGAGCAGAGTACCTTGCACCTGAGGCCGCCTCGACGCGTTTCATGATGAGCTCGGGAGTCACATCTTCCTGTATCTACCGTCAGCAGTGGCTCGATACAAAAACATGCACGCACCTCATTCCGAGCGTTTAGCACGACATGGGATCCATGCAGCAATTGCCGCCCGACAGCGCTCGAATGGGTATGGAATAGGCCTTTCTTCGCCTCGGGAACCCCGTCGCCGCACCAGTTTATCTGAACATATTTGGGAAGGTTGCTCTGCAAACGTTGGCCGTCAGCCACGGTCAAAATGAAGGAAATCGCAGGCGTACATTGCGATCTATTACCCGAGCAAAGGCGTACTGTATCCTCCCGTCGCTGAACTCTTCCTCGAGCTCCTCGAGTCCACCATCGCCCGTGGCCTGTACCTTCAAGTCGTTCGACCCTGCCTCGTACGTGTAGATCACCCAGTCTTTGTTGGGCCCATTGAGGACGTCGAGATATGCTGTCTTGAGGGCTGCACTTGATAGATTAATTTGCAGCGACATCGCCGCCTAGCCGCGCCGTGCTCGAAGGGCTGCTGCGATGGTGATGGATGATGTCGGAAAGCTGAATGTGGCGGTGTCACCTTTGTTTCTCGTCATGCGGCAGATGCCGATCCTTCCTCTTCCGGAACTCACCTCCAGCGGAAATTTGGCGGAAATACCGTATAACTTTAATACGGTCAGGCCACGAAGATCCTTCCCCGAACACTGGCGCACCAGTGAGGCCTGACTAAGGTCTTCGACATATAGCACTGTCGCAGACTTATCTTCGTCATACTAATGCTTAACTCCTCTTTGCAATCTTTGAAGGCCCAATTATGCACGATTATCAGACTGGACACGACAACGGTAGCTTCATTCACCATCCACTGTGTCCCGTCCTAGTTTCTGATTCGCTAAAGCTACTTGGCTCTCGATGGTACTTTCTTCTGACTTCTGTCTAACGAACTTTCAAGCAAAGCACTCGATATCGCGGCGTTGAAAACTAGGACTCGTTTCGGTGCGCTTCTTTCTAAACTTGACACATCAACGACAAAACCTCGCAGCTTCTCGCTCATCTTACTACCGTTCTCCTCAGCTACCACTGCTCGGGAAACTCAGACCAACTGCGATTCTCTTACTGTATCCCCTTTGCTCAATCAATGCTTTCCCTAAATTACGGCATCCTCAAGCCTCTGTTTACGGCCAGTCTCGGTAATGGCTGAGGATAGTACACCGCCGTTCTTCCACCGAGATTGCCACCTTTTCGTCGCTTTCTGTGAGACTCTCTTGTCCGCCCAACGTCCTAAATTGCACCGGAACTGCGAGTAAATGGGACCGCTAAGCATGGTGGAACATACCTGCTAAACATTGATGTATTATTGATGATACATACCACCGTATCTCGTCCATTGTTTCTATGATAACCTTTCGTATGGTCAGTGTCTTAGTCCGGTGGCATCTGGGTGGCGACTTGAGACCGCCATTCAAACTCATGAATGCAGGTCAACACCTGTACAATAGCCCAATAGTCCGAACAATAACGCAAGATGAACCTGAGATAAATAGACAATGGAAGCCAGCTTTCGGAGGTGACATTTACAGAGTATTGTCACGATCACGTGAGTGACTAGCCACGGCTCAGTGCACTATAAAAATTGTAGCAGCTCACGGACAGATCCATCGATTACTCCCCATCCTACTCCCACGGACTGCTGTGCAGATCCGAATATCCCTTCCTTGAGTGTTCCATTCTTTGCCCACCTTTTCTGATCTTCTCTGTCTTTAGGACACGCTAATCCAAGCCTCAGCTAGACAAATGTATTCAAAAATTAAAGTCAATGTACGCAGTACTTGCCCTTCCTGTCTCTTTTCGATTTTTCCTAACGACGCGTTTTAGAAACAAGAGGCGACCCGGGGCGCAGGAAAGCACCATTCAGAGAAGACAAATCATACGATTTTAGGTCCATACCTACCGCCGATGACGGCAACATTTGGAAATAGAGCCAAGAAGGAAGACAAGTTACTGTATGTCCCCTTGTTCTCCCTTCTATCGGCATAAGGCTTATTGGTTCCTCTCAGATACCCCTCGATATCAACTGACCCCTCGCTGCCCTACAGGTGTGCGTGTGGCGCGTGTGACAAGACCTTTAAGAAGGTAAGGGAGGCTGTAGCCCATGCAGCAATACATGAACGGTATTCGAGTGAACTTATCTGCCCGCTGAAGACATGCAATTTCAAAACCGAACTTTTAAGAAAGATGTATGATCATATAAGGAGCTCCAAGCACAAAAACTTGGATGAGCTGTACGTATGTCTCGGCTGCTGCAGAATCTATATTCGTCAAGAAAACCTCAAAGCTCATCAGAGTAAGTCACACGACCCGAATTGCGGGAATCAAATTTCTCCTTACATTCCGCTTGATATTTAGTTTTCTTACTTAGTTTTAGGTATATTTGTATCAGCAATAGAATAGTTTAGTGTACTTCTATCAGCACCAGCCTGTAGAACTACAGTCGACTATCTCATAATGCATGATATAATAATGCATAACTATGATAATGCATAGGATTTCATGGGTCCCACAGCAGGAGGCAGGGAAAAACATATTTTTTGCATATCGCATAATGCATGCAGTTTTGGGACCATCTTTGGCAGGGTATGCGTTGTTACGGGGTCCGGGATCCCACTTTATACCACCATATTCATCGTTCTCAGACATAAAATGTACAAAAGTATACCTTTTTAGGCAGTTTACGCGTCGTATATGGTCACAATCTGATCATCTCGACATTGTGCATGAATTTAGAGTCCCGTGGAGATAAAATTTTATGGTTTTAGATTAAATATTGACTGTGTCATATGATTATACAATTTCGATGCATAACCGCCATAATGCATGTGGTTTGGGGGGGTCCCGACCGTATGCATTATGAGATAGTCGACTGTATTATCATCCCTGTTTTCTGTTTAATAGTCTTCGAAGGAACTTATGCCTAATTACCGCCCGACAATTAAGATGCATATTTAACATTTCATTTAGAGTGTGAGGAACTCGAAAACAACGGCCACGGAGACATTAACAGATAATGAGTGTATTCATGCGACTGGCAGCGGTCTCAACTTCATCGGCGAAAACCTATGTCTTTCTAAATAACCGGGTCAGTCTTACTGTAGACGTGCCTAGAGAACGCTGTGGATGAGACAAGCTCTCCCGATGAGATATCCGCCAAATGGAGCACCGGACGCAACGCTGACGACCCTGCTTAGCGCTTGAAGGAGTGTCTCCTTACTATGGTCGTGCAAAATTCGCTAATAGTAATAGGCAATATAGACAATACGAATAACGGGAATCTATCACACCGAAACCTGCCCTAGAGCCCATCGTCGCCGAGGAATCGGACCGGACGGAACGGCGAGACGCTGTGACCTCAACACCGTGTGGATCATCCCTACCCTAGTGTAGAAGTTAGCCTTCACATCGAGCAGATCACCTGGGGAACATCCTCTTGCAACATTTTGTAATGACCTCACTTTCAGTGCTCTGGCTGAAGTCCCTTGTCAATGCAAGTAGGACAAACCATCGATTCATCGTTGTTCAATGTCAGGGAGACAGATGCATCTACTTAACTCCGAATCGACATCATGATGTATAAAGGTAGCAGTTGTAGCTTCGAAGGAACGCATATGCCATATATCAGGATGTACGTCGCCCTTAATGTGGACTCCCATCTCCATCCTCCGATCCTTCCTTTTTTCTCCCTTTCCCACTGTCAGATGTCCAGCAGTCTGATAATACTAGACGAGTTGGCATTTTCCCCGGGCTTCAGCCCCGCCTCTGTGTGGATCCCCGATTCTAGCCGTCCGAAGAATCAACAGTGGTATCAACATTATTCTTCTTGGGCAAAGTATAGCAATGCGAACAGCTCTACATATGGATCCTTCTCAGTTACATTCGAAGGTGCATTTATCTTACTTTGACTAAATGAAGCATATTTTCGATCCTTTAGTAGGTTCTTCGATTGCCTTCACTGGTAACACTCCTCCTGGCACAAAAAAGCAGACTTTTTCCGTCTCCATTGATGACGCATACACATATGTCGCTTCATATCCTTCTAAGCATACATATATGCAGTGGTATATGTCACCGACGCTGGAAGAGGGAAACCATACCATCATTCTCACAGAGATGGACGGGACTGACGTGGACTATGCCCTCGTCGGTGTCGGCAATCAGACAACTGTCCTAGGTAAAGACATCCTGGTGGACAGCAGTGATGATAATATCGTCTGGGTTGGAGACTGGCAGACAAATACGAGCACCCTAATACATACGAACGACTTTCACATCATCAATCATCCGCTTGGGAACTCTACGAAGGACAGTGCAAATGTTGGCAACTCTTTTTCTTTCAAGTTTACAGGTCGGTTCGGAACGCATTTGAGGTGCTAACTACAGCTTAATACTATGAACAGGGACGTCCGTATCTGTATTCGGGATCCAGAGAAATTCTATAAACGGGTCCGTCTCCGCTGATTTCAGAGTAGATGGAGGGAAGGCCACCACTTTCTCTATAACCAGTGCGAGTTCGGGTAATGATTTGGCCAACACGATGTTCTTTTCGTCTCCGATCCTCGATTCTGGAGTCCACACGCTTGTCATGAATATTACAGCGGTCGCTGAAGCTGGATTACATCACCTATTCTAATCAGGAGTCCAATGGAAATAACTCGTCATCACCTTCAAATAGTAGTGCCAGTTCTACTAGCTCGAATCTGCGTTCTGGTTCCAGCACATCGGATTCAGCACCAAAAGTGACCGACTCCAAACGCATCGTTGGAGGCGTAGTAGGCGGTGGTATTGTGTTACTCTTAATAATAGCAGGCGCTCTGATTTGGTGGAGACGAAGAAGACAAGTTCATCATCAGGCTAACTTAATGAGCTCGTCCCAACCGTTTACCTGTTCGTTCATTTTCCGTCCAGATTTGGTATATATTGCTAACACTTACGTTCATTCAAGACAACCCAGACCAATCTATCATTCTCCAGACTGAGTCTTCTGTTCCAGTGCCCTCCAACGCCGAGCAGAAGTTTAAGACTAGACGAAAAAAAGGAGGCATATCAGTCGCGGGATCCACATCGTCTGTCGGCCCCTCGCATATGGCCCCTTCATCGCCTACTCTTTCCCGACATGGGTCCGCCTCCGAGAATCAAGCAGAAATCAGACGTGGACAAGATGTGATCAACAGTTTGATAGCCCAGATAGAGCAACCCTCGACAGAAATGACACAGATACAGGAAATGCAGAATCGAATTCAGATGTTAACTGAGGAGAACTCGCGGTTGATGGGGGTACCACCGCCAGCTTACAGAGACTAAAGGATTCCGCCCAGCGTGTGGGATATATGGTTCCTTTGCCGCACTTTGACTTCGCTAAGTGTGGGCTGGGAGAACGGCAGATGCGACGGACTTGTATGTTTTTAGAGGACACAGTCAGCACTAAATAGCACAGACGCAGAGGTGTTGGTTGAGGATAGGACTATAACTCGGCGTCGCATCACCGGACTCATGTCAAATCTTCTCCAGTAAAGATGTAGACAATGAGAGAAAAGATTCATATCAAATATCTTCTGTGCCAGTGCATACAGGAGATGCTGCTTGATGTCGTGAACCTCGAAACCAACATGTTTGAAGAGCGTGGTTTGAGGAAATACCCGCCGCGACAACAGGCCCTCTCCATTCGACAGCACGTCCCGTACCGTGACCAGCCGCCTCGTGCCGTGGAGTCAGAGGCAATAAAAACAGTCTCAACTGTACTGCGATTTCTATGAAGGGGATATTATTCTGTGGTTTGAGCGGTGAAAAGCGTCGTGTGGTTGTGCGCAGTGCGCACGCTGCCAGGTCCTTTCCACGTGACCAGACTGCCTGCCTGTTACGTACCCTGCCTTTTCCCCTTCCGCCACCATGATTCTGCGACAACGGGTCGCATTCATTTTTCTCTCCTTATTCGGGCTGCTGGCGATTTCTGTGCTGGCTACCGGCCCGACCACCTCGATAACTTCCTTCCAAAACTTCCCAGGATGACTAGCCAATACGGTGACTCGGGAATAGCCCAAAGTACGAGTAAATGCATATAGGCAGAAGAATTCAATAAGAGGTCGTGAAACGAGATTATTAAATCGTCTCTCCGACGACCTGAAGTCCCAGTTTGGAGATTTTAGTACCAAAGGCTCCAGAGTCCTGGACTTGCAACCGCGGACCGGCCAATGCTTTCTTCGCCTTCGACCTCGTCTACTGCTCTGCCATACACTGCTACCTTTGGATGTACTCAATGCCCACGATCTCTGAGGTCCTCTATGAGGGTCGTTGACCGGCAATGCTTACAGTTCCAATTCTTAGATCCTTCTGTCATTAGGTATGTATCGTCCGTCTGTCTATGAGAGACTACGAGAAAACTTCAAAACACGCATGGATAACCCAAAGTTCGGGCAAATGCACGTCGGGAGAAGAATTCAACCAGAGGCCGTGAAACGGGGATAGATCGGCTGTCGTACGATTTGATGTCCCAGTTTGGAGATGTAGTACAGTAGTGGTCCGGAGTTCCGAAACAGCCGCGGACCAGCCAATCCCTTTTTCGCCTTCGACCTTACTTCGACCTTGTCTACCGCTCTGTCGTGCGCACGGCCGTGCTACCTTGGGATTTACTCAATGCTTGTACTCTCTGCGCTCCTCTTAAAGGGCTGTGGACCGGCAATACGTACAGTTCCATCTCTTAGATGTGGTGTCGGATTCTATGTTTGTCTTCATTCGCACCTCTCAGTCCTCTGACTTCCTTCCGTTTTCCCTATCATTCAGATCTTGGCTTACGTACAACATAATGGAGCATTACAGTGGAACCGTATAGCGAGGTCCAGAAGAGAGAATGGAAGAAGGCTAGTGATAGTCGCGGATCTAGCTACACGGATATGGTGCACGTGATCACCAAGGAACCGTACCGTGCCTACGCTCCCAACAACCACGAAAATATGAGCGATGTCGCTTAGATAAGGGCTCGATGCCAGCAATTTGAACTCAGTTCCCTTGGTATCACCTCATTTGTTGCGACCTGAATGCTTCCATCCGTTTTCTAGTAACCTGCGAACAATACCGAGGTCTTCTTCAGATATCGTAACTTCTGTCTTCTCTGGGTCCGGGCTTGAAAAAACTCCAGAACACCAAGTTCACTCGAGCGAGCGTCTGTAGAGAAGATGAGGTACGATTCCGGCGCCAATTTTCGATTCAATGCATCAAGATATCTAGACTGGCACGCAGTCAATAAACAGAGAATTGATAGGGCCAAATACAGCATCATGAAAGACGATGTAAACGCTGGTCTTCTTTGGGGCAAACCGAAGATGTTCCCTTCGAATCCACTTATGATACAGACCATCAAAACACGGCGGCTACTAGGGTCAAAGGTGCGCATCTAAAAATGTAGAATAGAATATTTGTTTTTATGGGCGTTCATTTACGAGTAGGAACTGGTAGATTACCAAATACCAACGTCCTAGTACCGTTATCACTGCCTATCTCCCTTGGCGGCCATTCTGCTGTCAAAGGCGCTATGTATTATATGCCGAATACAACAGGCCCACGTATCTGATCGGTTGGTATTTGGCGCTAATCATATTACTAATACTGAAAGTGTATTAGATAGCACACTCCTTGCAGCTGTTCCTTCAATAACCACCACACGGTCGTTTATTACCCTTCATATCCAGATAATTTCCGTTGCAATCAATCAAACGTCCCATGCATTTCATTCCACTAGTATGGTTTCTCCAGCGCTTCCGTGCGTTTATGGTAAAGTACATTTGTTCTTTCTGTTCTAATTGGCATCGGATTGGTCCCGATTTACCCTGTTGCCTGACTTGTTTGACCCATGGCCTAACCGACAGGGACTACAACCATGCTGTGATTCCCAGACCGGTATGATGCTGTTTCGTTCTGGCATGGATTCCATTCTCTCCGATCTTCGACGTACGATTAGAAGCGAACCGATGGCAGCACGCCGAGCGTCAGAATGTATGACTGAATGCAGCGCTTGTCGCGTAATATGACGCTGGCTTCTTTTGAAAAGTGTTGGAAGCACGACTAGGCCCGAGACGAACGAACCAGGGTGGTATCATTCACCATCCATGTAAAAGTTGCGCGCCACATTCTTTTCATAGCATGTTCAACATGAAGTGTTCACCCCTCATCAAATATCCAGAAATGTGATATATAGTTTCCACGGGTACCCCGTCAAACCATCTTTACCTTTGCCCTCTGTATTATATGTTCTCCCACATCATAGTTCATCGTCTGTGGGCTCCCACAGGTACTTACAATTCACTTATCTGTACTCTATACTGAAGTGTCAAAGAGGCTCAGATCGAAGAAGCTGTTTCCGTATGCTTCAGGGCATTCAAAGGAGGTCAGTTGATAACTGTCTGTTGAAGAATTGCGATGACTGGCAGATGTAGATATCTCGTTGAAGCGCATGTCGGGGGGGATTCCGGAAAATGGACGTGTGTATCTTAAAGCGATGCTCAAGGCGGGCGCCCTTGAAGGCCAGATATATGTTGCAACGGATGGCGAGTCAGGCAATTTTCGCGCTGTAGCTTTGCTCTTCCCTCCTGGAAGACGTATGTTTCACAGGTACTATGTCGGTCTATGCGAACGACATGTTACTGATATCGCGCCTCAGTGACGCTCAATGCAAGTATTGGAATGCATTCTGGGAGTTATTAGACTCGGAAACGCAGGAATGGTGGAATCAGGTATGGAAAATTCATCAGTAAGAACCGGAACTCTTAGCTCAGGCTTTGATCATGCAGTTCAGGGAGAAAATGACCCAGGTCGAGAACGAGGTCTTTGGACCCAATGTAAGGATGATAATCCTTCCTTTATAGTACTAACACTGCGACTCAGGGCATCTTAAAATTGTGGTGGGTTAGCCTCATGGCCACCGATCCACTATATCAGCAAAGAGGTTATGGTTCTGCGCTTATTTCCAAGATATGTGACGTAGTGCATATAACCATCCTGTAATCATCTTCCGTTGACTGACTGTCCTTTCTTTATAGGCGTCAAAGCATGAACCGCAACGTGACATTGGTCTTGCGACGCAGAGTAACGAAAATGTATATAATCCTTCTGATCGATGGAAATATATCTCTAACTTCCATTTTAGAGCTTATGGTACCAGAGTCTTGGTTTCAAGGAAAGAAAAGAGGTTGATATACCTTCTAAGCCATTTGGAGATCACTTTCCTTGCTATATGCTCTCTCGTTCCAGTAGACTTATCGACTCGCATGTCTTCTGAGCTAATTCTGAACGCGATTTAAACCCGTTGCCGCATCAATAAATGCGTGAGCCAGTCTATAGACTGTCTAACATTCCAGACCTCAAGTACCCATTACTTAACTTCGTCACGAGTCACGACCGAGCAACCCAGACGGTGCAAGCCGTTGTAGAACCTAAGGCCTCGGAACCCGATAGGCGGGAAACTCAAAATCACAAACTTGAAACTCCCTTAGTACCTACACCGTTACCACAGTAGAGCAGAACAGCGTAGAAGATTTTCAGAACGCCGCGCCCAGGACCACTTCACAACTGTGGAAATTGCCTTTCGGAGCTTGATATCGCTAAGCTCGCTATACGCGAGGAACAAGGTCGAGCTCATTGGCGATCATGGATGACTCTCGCCAGCATCTGATTCCTAATGTGTACGAACGCTTGTGACGAATGTCGCGAACTATCTGGCAACTCGTCATGATACGGGGCTAGTTTTATACAGAACTGATCTTGAGCGAAATGAAGATGCCTTACAGTATGATACTACTCTAAACCTTTTCCTTCTGCGATCCCGACACCACGCACGTGGATTCCGTCTGCTCGGAATCCCCTGATGCCGTAAACATAATCGAAGACAACTGAGAAGCCATCTGTTGCGTCCATCCTTGTCCCAATGCCACTCGAAAAATGATAATCTGTGGCGACATGGCCTGTATCCCAATGGTTAAATCGCTCAAATGGAGGGCTGTATATGTACTCACGCCAAAGGTCCCCCAAATAAATGTGAAAGCGGGTGCTACATCCATGTTCTTTCCATAAGTGATGGCGAAGACGACTCCGAAAAGACTGTAGGGAAACACAGACTCCACTAGGAGGGCAAGCACTCCGGTGTACATTCTGATCGTATCGGGTAATGCTTCGTTGTGTCCTAGTGCAGCTTGTAGCTGATGGCGAACCTTGAGGATGCGTATGATGATGAGTATCGTGACGATTGCATTCGATGCTACGGATAGAGAAGCCCAGGGAACCCCAAAGTCAACTATCTTTCCTCTGAAGAAGTTGCTCCCGGGTATCGCGCTTTGCACTGTAAGCAATATTGCCATGGCTTCACCGTCGTTCAGAAAAAGCAAAGCAATCACTATGAAGGATGATACACACCTAATGCACCAAGATAAAGAAGTAGAGGACAAACGATGATTGAGAAAGTGGAATCCCAGATAATATAGCATCGATATAGCTGCAAAGTATCATCAGACTCAAGGACCATCCGGTGAGATAGAAATGCGCAGACGAGAAGGGCATCACCAAGGAAAAAAGACATCTGAGAAGCTACCGTTCCTAGTGTCTGCCACCATACTGCACTATTGGCATTGAGATAGCCAAGGGGACCTCCGAAAATGTCGCGGTGATCAATCCACATAAATTCTGCGAATACAATATTGGCGAAAGTTGAAATGGTAAGTAGAGCAAGCAAAGTGCCGCCAACTACCACGTATAATCTATGTGAATGAGAGCGTGCTGAACCTCCTGCGACCATGAAGAGGTAAACCGAATGAAAGTACATATAGAAATCGATCCCTGATTATATGTATTTGAGCAATGTACGCTCATGGCTCAATTAATCCTACTACTCACCGTAGAGGATGGCCTTGAATATTATTCCATAGTATATTGAACGCTCAAGAGAAGAGCCATTTTGAGAGTCTGACATTAGATATGTAGCCTTGAAGATATCTGAGAAGAGGAATGGGTGGAGCATATCTTCTGTAGCTGGCATGACTTTTGTATCCTAACGGCAGAATAAGTTCAGATCCACTCGGAATGTTCAAGCTGCACTCAATTGACTTTCGAGCCAATCTACAAGCTTGGAAGCAAGCGAGCAGCATGGATTGAACATGCTACATTCACAGATTATAGCGGCAGATTGGTGACAGAGTTCCTGGCCGGGCGGCTGATAATCGGATTCACCGGTTGGCTAAACACCGAAGGGTGATTCTGATATCAACATCTGCTCTTTACGGGTTCTCCTCCAATCTCCGCCGTCACGCCTCAGCTAAATTCTCCAAGATTATAAATCTAGATATGCCAGTCTGGACGCCGATGTAGATAAACGAATTCGGATGTCAGTGAGATTCCAGGATTCGATGTGTCAGCTACTTACTGCATAGAATTTTACTATTCAAAGTACTCGGGGTATAACACCTGATCGTTCCTCGCGCCTCAATCGATAGGAAGTGTACTCATTTCGAATCAGTTTCATTCGAGAATAGGCGCCTATTCAGTAACTTAACATGTGCCTCTGTGAAGCGCGCGCTAGAGACTCAGCGGTACGACCGCAGCGGCGTTCTAGCCGCTCATAATTGTAGCTATAGTTGTCGAATCATAAGTATGATTTTGCTCAAATGTTCAGAACCGAGCCATTGTTAGATTTTTTAAGTCGCTCTTTCTTTAGCTTATCTGGGGACTACACCCTAGTCACCCTAGTAACACATGCCTCTGTCCATGGAGAACTCGTATATTCCCCTCTTGCCACTTGATGTCCCTTCTCGAGATATGGAAACACGAAAATGCAATGGTGATCCAACAGTAAATCGATTCTCGAGACCTCTCTAACGGATCTTGTTCACGATGCAGAAATTTGGGACCAAATTGTCTGGTGGTCGACGATAATTATCCTGGTCTGCTCACTGTTAGACACCGGAGCGCTCCTTACCCTGCTCCTGGTTCCTTATTGGAGTGAATATTCTCCAAATAGCGGAATACCATTGCAAAGCGCATATTCTGGCTTACAGGAGATGTATTCACAGAAACAGCACGAGAGCTCCACATACACACCTGTCCTTAATCTTCCAAGAGTGATGATTCAGGTCGACTCTTCTACTCCTAACATCGTCATTCCCCCCTGGAGGGACACATACTTGTCGGAATACGGTACTATTCAATATAATCACCGTCGTCTCCTCGTATCCCCAGAGGTCAGCTGTGGATTGCGATTAAAACGTGTTTTCCTAATACTGATTGAAATTACCCAAAGGTTTCCACCCTAGCGCAATTTCACGTCGTTGATTTCGGGATGGAGAGCTGCAGCATGTCCTTGAACGTTCCTGTAGAGATGGACACAGGATCCGGAAACCACACCGTCCTCGACGTATGGAAGGTAGAAGAGAAAGGGAAGCTGAATGTTCAATCCCTTTCTTGGAATACGAAGCCCTCTCGTCTCTCTCTTGTCGGGTCATTCACGCTGCCTGCGCCTACCATTCAGCAGCTGCCTGAGTTTGAATGCCAGTCCGGCAGCTTGCAGACGTTTGAAGTGTCTTGCAGAGGAGATTGTTTTATGGAGACCGTTACTGAGAAACGCGATGCTATCGGTATGTAAATCCAGCTTCATCTTATCTTCACTTCGAATTAAATGCTTTCCTTGGTGATCGTAGGTTTATATCTTGAGCAACATCAAACTTTATGAAGAAGCGAGATAATCTGGCGCTTCCCTTTCTCTATCATTTCCCGGTTGTATACACTCTTTCTTGACTTTACGAGAATGACTTCGATGTTCTCCACGAAATTCATATCTGATTACTATGAAAACACCAAGTCCAAACGCAGTTTCTTGGATAATTTCAGGATACGCTGAGCTGAAAACCAACAAAAGTACAACGGCTACAAATGACGGAAATCCGACTCGCATCTCCTCAGTGAACGACTACAGAAAGCTGTGGATCCAACCTAGCTTCAGATGAGAAACATGAGTGCACCGAGGATATTGCTTACTTGCTCATGTTATTCAGACGGAATCTGCAGAGGTGAGCCATTCTGGACCCTCGGGTAGATCATCCATCGCTTCAGCTGAAGAGCAAATTCAGCAACAGGACAACACATAGCAGCAAACCATACCTTCCAAGTCATTTTTAAGTGACACAGCGCCTAGGACTGGCACAAAGTTGATCATAGTGATATGAATATAAGCGATGGCAAGAAAGAACAACATCTTCATTGTGGTGGAAAGCAATGTAAAGATACTACACGACTCCGCGTATTTATACAGATTATACAGAACAAAGAACCACCCTTTCTTCAATCAACTTGATACCCGTTCGGCCAAATCCTGACATGTATCGGTGAGAAACGGGAAGATTTATGAAAATTGACGCCCACCTATGTTTGGAATGAATTCGCTGATTTTCCTTCACCGTCAAGTGCACCATATCCCAATCTTTACATTCATAGGTATCCGTAAATACTTCGGGCTTCCCCCACCCGACGACGTCATCAAGATGCATACTCGCTCGACAGAGAACCATTTGACGAAGATAGTTAACGCAGTGATGAATGAGCTCTGATGAACCGTTATGACCCCAAATGCCACCGCGTTCCACAATTGCGGTACGAATGATATTAAGGCAACGGAGCTGATGGAACATGGATATGGAAAACACTTGCTCATGTGGACCAAGTACAACCAATCCGTTCCCAGGGAAGAGCGTCTCCCATTCACTATCTGCAGCGGTACCATTCAGCTGGTAGTGAACGGAATCTTCGATGAATGTTTCGACATTGCGCAGAGGCGCCATAGGAAATTCTCGGGGATAGTCAGTTCCCAAATAGCCTGTGATGAGGTTAGAAAATATATACGGTATCGGAAAGAGTGTACCCACTGAATTCCACTGCTCTAGGGATATGTTCTGGGAATGTCTGCTGCCACGCGGCCTGAAGCCTGAGAAGTAAGCCTAGTTTCATTGCGCCCAACAGCGCGATGAAAATCCGAGGAGGGTGTTTCTGACCATGGTATTAGGTTTGGAACGTGTCCCAGCGGTATCGAACTTTATGGGTGGTAGATGCTTTGTACGTTGGCGAGAACAGTATATATATCGCATGAGGTTTCAATTACAACCAGGAGTTTGAGGATTCCACGGTCACGGAAGTATCTCCGACTTGATCTATTGATGGAAGACGAATACTTGGGTTTGGCGAAACCACATACGGAGAAAGGTGTCTCAGTGTAGCGCCCGTTTCGTATCACATCTCTTCGACACGGACCACCATGATGCCTGCACCATCTAAGTATAAGATAGCTGTCGTTTTCCGCGCTGTTGCGGCAGTATTTTCGATATGGTACACCTATACTCTTATCTGTTTCGTCAAAAACGTACAGGACAACGCTCGAATGGTATCTGCGATAAAGGGTGGTAAGCCTCCAGTTCAATTATTCTATAGGAACGAAAAGGGTCTTACAGACGTGAAGGAAACGATGATACTAGCCTTGTCAGGATGGTAGTAGAAGATACGGTGCATTTCCGTCACAGCAGTCCAACAGCACAAATGGAGTGGAAATACAGCTATCCACGAGGCTTAGGCTCATTTCGTGCTGGTCCGGACCATCTCGCCTATTTCATCACGACGTTCCACGAGCTGCACTGTGTCGAGAGCCTAGGAAAGATGTTGGTTACAGCACGTAGCCAGGATTGGGGACATACGCAGCACTGCCTCAATATGCTTCGCCAGCTAGCGCTATGTCACCCAGATTTGACGCTCGAGCCAGGAGATTTCATGGAACGTAACTTTACAAAGGAGAGGGTCGGCGAAGAACATATTTGTAATGATTGGGAAGGAGTGTCGGACGCTGGAACGCATAACTGGGTTGAATGGTACGAGTGGAGAAAATATGCCGGTGTTGTTGACAGCAAGAAGCAGAACGGGCTGTAGAGTATAGCTGAGATGAATAGGACTAATCCAGAAGTGGAAATTCAAATTTCATCGTCTTTGATACTGCGTATCAGGGAGAAGGGAAACAAATGAGAGCAGCCATGGCCGTGTAAACAAATACTGTGATGCAGGCACTTTATCAATATTGTCAGCCGCCCTCAGAAGATAGAGAACGTACCTAGATATCCGATGTTATTTACCTCTATATAAACTATGGAGGGTATGATTGGATTCATGTCGCCACTGAGCAGCATTCTTCAACGAAATGTATCAGATACGAATATGTTGTTATCCACAGTGGGAGGTTCCGAGAGCCAAGCTAGTCTCCGACGAAAGAAGAAATCGACGGAGAAGCCATGATCCCTATGTGCTCGCGCTACTGAACTTGACGAGGGGACCTTCTTTTGCTAGACGATGAGTGTAAGCAATGGAAAACTTGAAAGTACATTATAATATCATACCGGTACCGGTTATCGTTTCTCTTGCATCCTGACTACCCGAAGCAGATCGTAAAGAAATGGCGCAGACTGCGAGGCAAACCGGTAAGCTCGCCCACAGTTCAGAATTACGCATAGAGCGACACAGTTCAACTTAAATATGTGAGTGCCAGAAACGTCATCACGGTCCGGGTTATCGCAAAGCACGCACTTTGCAGCCTCTAGAACCATTAAGTGACCGGAACCAATGGATGAAGTGTTTCCAGTAGAGAAGGAAACGTAGGGATACTTCTGAGCGGGGCGCATCGAGTCGAAAACATCCAGATCGGACAGGTCGAACACAGGTCGAACGTGTGGCCAACCGCGGCAATCCGGGCCGTTTTGGCACGGGGACCAAGTTTGAAAAAGCGCCTACGGGCCGAGCATTCCGGTGCCTTTGTTTCCGTTCGACCACCTTGCGAACAAGGGCACATCGCCTCTTTCATGAGTATCCTGCTGCAGAAAACTGCCCGTACCTTCACCTCTGAACTCAATTTCCAACCTGAACTTTGGAGAGCGGAATTTCGCATCGAGTCATCAAGTCTAGTACTACCTGGACAGGTAAGCTGAACATTTCTTATTAGTACCCATCACTCACTGCCCGAAAAATGACAGGCACCGTAGCAAGACGCTGACAGTCTTCAGCTCGCATTAAAAGGAAACATTGACGGTCCCCGTTGGTTGATATCCAGCTAGCGGCTGAATTCATGGAGGAGTTGTGTCTTTTCGGGAAATTGGGCTTTGAAGAAGTCCTGATAGGCAATGGTACGTTCCGATTTTACAGTGATAGTTTCAATTATAACATCTTCCAGCAGCGTTGACTGCGGTCGACAACATCTTATTGACCTGTCTTCCTTGCGGAAACTCATTACCAACATTACTTAATTTATGCACCGAACTGCAGGGTACGCCACCTGCAGGCTCGGGGTGAGATGACTCGCCAGCATCCTATCTTAGATGGGGCAGGCGAAGCTTGAGGCAGCGTGGTAGTTTTGGTTTGGGACCACCACCAGCATCTTCACGTGTCCGGTATTGGACTTTACGCGGAATGGTCGAGTAGGCCATTGGATGTAAGTATCATGCTGACTATGCGCGCGTGTTTCTGAAGACTCCTTGCTTTAGGCTGCGAAACAATTGCTGGAATCATCAGATGACCCTGACACTCAGCTTCCACGACGAGACAAAAATCAGTATGATTTTTGTGGACAGTTGATACAACACGTCGCTGGAATCGAGGCCTTCAGGTTCATTGACATTGTTCTTGCGTCAGACTTTTGACGGAGAACAGCGGATATTAACTACGCCGGTCTATCAATTTGTACGTAAATATCTGCGTTTCGCTTCAAAATCTCAATGGGTTTCCCTCTTAACTAGGCCCTCAGCCCACTTTTTCTTCTTTGAATGCTTTCAGTTACCGCGTCGTTTCTCGTGGCCGAAAGGTGAATCGCTCATTCACCATCTGTGTATGACCTCTAACACATCACAGAGTTTGGGTCGCTGTAACAGGGTGTCTGTATTTATGTGATAATATATGATGCTCTCCATGGCAATACCACATCCATCTGCTAATCGCGTGCAACACTGTCTACGCTTGGCCCATGGTGCCTTCATGTTTTGCAATGTGGGGCGCCTTTCCCTGGTAATGGTATTTGTCCGTCAGTATCATTCGCAGATCTGAGAAGACCGCGACGTGCCTTAGCATTCTCGCACCCGACAGCACCAGTCCCTTGGGGCGAAGAATGTTTATTCGCAGCTATCGAAATCCCCCGGGTCCCGCTGAGCTGTCCACGCTGGCGTGACTTTTGTTGACTGCTATATCACGGACTGTGTTGTCCACCCGTAACACCTCATAATGCAAGTACAAAGCTGGATGATCTGCTCCCACACGCCTTTGTTGGTCTGCTATTCATATTTCAAGCGACGATGGTCGTCATCGATTCCGGTTCCGTGAATAGTAGGAGTCCCCGTCAAGGTGTCGCACGCGGGGGTTTCCCTGATATGCCCACATATATTGGCGATGATCCAGGTCGGCTTCCCTGCGAACTCGTGGAACTTTCATCAAAAGTCAAGTGTGATCATTGATATCTTTCGCTATATCGTTTGATGTTGGCACCTGGCCCTTTGTTCGAGCAGAGTACGGGATTCCTGTGAAGCACAGGAGATGATGGCATTGTTTTTCGCTTATGGATTGCCTATTACTGCTCATTGGCAACGTCGACATGAGAATTTGACTTTTGTTCGTCCTTTCAAACATTTGATTATGGAACAGTTATTGATGGAGTCTTGACCAGGTTCTACGTCTCTGGCGTGATGTCGACGTGGTCCAGCATTATTGCATATCACGTTCCTTAACCCGGGAGTCGTTTCTATGATGAGCCGCCGTCTTGAAGTGGCGCTGGAGGTCCGAGCGTGGTTACGGTCGAGCTCCGTGCATCATGTTGATTTCATTCCTGATAAACACTCCCTTCCCAGCGACCATCACTTCACAGACATTCCACACTCCCCCCTCGATTGATACTATGTCACCCAGTCCGCAAAATGATTGGGACTCCACGGCTAAGCCTGTTTATTTGCTTAGGTACCCTGAAATGGTTATCAACGTGGGACCGTTTGAACCAATCCAGCCAAAAAAATCCAGTTTCTTGATGTCGAACTTTCGATGGCTGAGATTCGCATCAATCCCGCTCCTGTTCTATCAATGTGTAACAGTCCTGTGCATCAACTATCGAAGTCAATCATTGAAGATCAGAAGTTGGACCATGCAATCACAACAAAAGGGCCTGGAGATTCCCTTCGTACAGAATAGGTTTTTCCTTTCCCTTATCCCTAGTGGATTTGGCTGATCTTTTATTCTTGTTCTCCTGTGCGCTCTATGTTGACGTCTACTCTCCTTTTTGTCCTTCTTTTTCAGTTCTTCCTGGCTGTCAGGACAGCACCAATACCATTTGATTTTGGTGGTCTTCTCGATGACGTTTTCGGTGGTGAAGACAATGATACCAGCAATGACGACACCTTTGGCGGGGCCCTGAACAGCGTACTCGGCGACAGTGATGATGGAGGTAGCAGCGATTCTGGATTAGGCGGGATTGTGGATGACCTGCTGGGCAGTGGAGATCATACTACTGAAAGCAATGGCGGGTTGTTGAATGATGCCCTGGGCACATCCCTTGGCGGCGACGACACAGATTCCGCCTCAACGCAATCCTCTAACAGCACCTCTAGTGATGAAGATTCCGGCGGGTTCCTTGATGGAATTCTTGGCAAGGCGGATGATGCAATTTCGGAGGGTGCGAGCGACCTACTAGGAGGTATCCTCGGAGGTGGTGACTCTGCTTCTTCCAATGCTACGACAAGCACCGTTAGCGTCAATTCTGCGGCGTTGACCACTGCCTTTTCTCGCCCAGCTTTCTTCAGCCGCGTCGCTTATTGCTCCAGTGCTTCCGTAACGAGTTTCAGCTGCGGTGCACCTTGCGACGCTCTCGATGCCCAATCTGTTGAGATCTTAGCAACTGGCGGTGACGGCGGTACAGTTCCGAGGTGTATGTTACATCTATTCTCTCTGTCAATCATCTCTGACGCTGATGTAGTCGTCATCGCGCATGACAAGTCTACCAACTCGATCGTCGTAGCACATCAGGGTACAGACCCGCAAAATATGTACGTCCTGTATCCTCTCCACAAAGGGCAAACTAACCGTATCCCCAGACTTTCTATCCTTAATGACGCCGAGTTCGTCCCCACGCCAATCGACACAGAATTTTTCCCGTCAGCGGCTGGGAGTGTGTGCCCTTTTACTGTCTGCTGTTTAGTGCTGAATTTTTCCTCCAGAAGACATTGAAGTCCATTCCGGCTTCCTGGAAACATTCTCGAGAACTGCCTCAACGGTCCTCGCTACTGTCCAATCCGCCCTCACCAGTACCGGAGCAGAGACCTTAGTCCTCACAGGCCATTCCCTCGGTGCCGCACTGGCGACGCTTGACGCGCTCATGTTCAAAGATGCGCTCACCAACATATCCATCCAAACCACCACGTTCGGATCGCCACGCGTAGGCAACCAAGCATTCGCTGATTTCGTCGATGCTTCTCTCTCAAGTGGGGACTTTGCGAGGATTACCAACAAGGCTGATCTCGTTCCGCATTTGCCACCGTTAGCTTTGGATTTCGTACATGCGCAAGGAGAGGTGCATCTTGGGGACACGGGAGCCGTGCTGTGCGAGGGCCAGGAGAATAAGTCGGATGCTTGTGCAGATGGGGTGGGATTGTTAGCTATTGCGGATGGAGTGGGCGATCACTTAGGTGATTTCGTTTGATTTTGAGAGGGGTGTACACTGATTTGTGAAACAGGACCGTACTTTGATGGGATATCCTTTGGGCAGGCGGAATGTTCGGCATAACGGTCAGGGCCTCAATTTCCCTTCTTGTCACGGTTATTAAAATCCTCGAAGGATTGCTGCCATGTATTTATTTTATCAAGATCGTAACTAAATATTGATTATCTACTGATTCTCATCAACGAAAGTATACGCGAATTTACAGAACAGTTCATGTAATTTGTCGCATTCAAGTTGACTCTGAATACTATGTCGTGCTCCTGGGTCCCGACCGTTTAGCTTCCTTGTCAAACGACGGATTTCTCTCCGATCTTCCATCGGACTACCTTTAAAGCTTGTGCATCTCCAGAAGTAGGTAGAAATCCTTCCTGTTGACTGTTCCCCGATGTATATGTTGATTTAGAGCGCCAAAACCCATCGCAATGGGGCCTCGGCAAATCATATTTCCAAACGGAACCTCAATGTAGCGCCGCTTGACCGATATTTCGAGGTGATGGATAGGCTGCTGATCGTCAAGAACTCCCACGATGCGAGGGTTGGGGAGGGCAATGATTTGCCTTACTGAGCAGGACCGACTTTATTCAAGTATTCGTGTGCGTTCTTTGGTAGGTTACATATCAGAAAGACTGATGCCTAATAGCAGAATACGTGAAGTATCTTTTCCGAATGTGTACGACCATGTTTCATCCTCGACTTGACTTCGAGTCGAACGACAGGATACGGAATGTCATTGCATGTCCTCGTTATAGTGACCGCTGGTTGAGATGTCTTGTTCCAAATCTCTCGGCGCGGATTAGAGGCGAAATGTCAGTTCAACGTTTCATCAGAGAAAGCTCGAATCCTACTAATGCCGGTTTGCCGATCTCGGCGTATCTCGGCGTTCAGGAAAATCGACTTAGCCGATGTATGCCGAATCATCGGCGTAGCGCCGGCAATCAAGTGTTCTTTTGTTACCGCTTCTTACCCTCATTCGTTCATCGCATACACCGCTGGGTGGCGACTGTTTTCGGATGGTCAAAATAGAATCAAAATCCGAGATCAGGATTTTGGGCGAGGCAAAATCCTTCGATGTTTCCTTATTAGGGAATTCCCCGGATTTTGACTGAGGTAAAATCCGACATTTTGCACTCTGATTCTATTTTGACTCGCCCAAAATAGTCGCCCCCCAGCTGTGATACGAACACCTGTAGAACTTGCAAGAAAGAAATGTGCCAGGGCGAATGAAGGCAGGCATCTCCTACTCTAACTCTTCTGGTTCTTTGCTCACTGGCTGAGATATAGGAACTGACATGGCAGAGCAACTCCGTTGGCGATGGGCTCAACTCATGGAAGAACCGTCCCCTCGAGGACAATCAAAACTGACCTGAACGGTTCTGGTGAAGAACTTGAAGTATCTAGGCCACCGGGTAGTTTTTTCGCGACTCTGTGGGATACTCTCGTTGGCCGGTCTGATTTCGCTGGATTATCTTTTCCGTTGTACGTTGCACGCGAGTCTCTTCCAACATCGGAAAGCCTAGTCTACCAGACCTGCCGCTATTTTCTTTTTCGTAAATATGTCAGGATGGTGGCTTTCTGGATTGTCTGATGATTCTATGGTGTATGGGCACATACAATAGGGTTGTGACTATCGGTATGCGTGCACTGCTCTGACTATATTCGCTTCAATCTTTCACTTGCCATATCTAGCTGATGCTTTTCCCGGATCCTTTGGAATAAGGGTGCTACGACTTGTGTGTTCCAAGAATTGCTCTTCGGCAGTTCACCTGAGACGTATTCCTTGTCTTATCAAAGCCCTCACGAACCAATCTGACTACACCCTCTTCTTCCTCTTTCGTCTAAAGGCTGATTCATCTGGCGACCATAACACCTTCCTTGAATCAGCGACGCTTCTCGTACGATGTTCTTTGGATATATCTTCGCCTCAAATTGTGATACACTAGGGGTAAGGCTACCCTGAGATATACAGAAGCAGAATTGACAATGGCTTTGCTAGACAGGTCCACCATCTGCAACATAACATTGAACGATGACAAAGGGAAGTTTGCACGACAATGACACTGCGTGCGATGAGGGCATGACATACCACGTTCCTGTTGACCAGACACACTGGTCGTCATATGCACAGATCAGTCATTGTCATTGCGTACAAAAGGACGCTACGATCCGACCATCACCACGATCGCGTTTCGCATCCATCCCACTATCCGATTTGTTTTTTTTTTTTTCACTCCTCTACAGATGATAGACGCCCAGTGGAGCAGCATGGCACTGCTAAGTCATCGTCGTGAAGCTCAGCTTTTGACAGTGTATAGCAATCTTATGCTGGCAACTATTGGAAACCCTCTTCAGCAATGAATGTCCGCTACCTTTCCCGCAGGCTCAGGGCGGCACAAAAACATCTATTGCATCCTTAATGTCAAGACGACTCCGTCTCATCATCGCGCGCAGTGACTTCCACGCTTGACGCGTCCCAGATACAATCAGCTGTTACCACTCGCACGCCTGTTAACTCCGCAACCACATTCTCTCTTGCTTTGTGCCTTTAAATTCATTCCATCACCGGGAAGACAGTGGCGAGCATCGGTAACCTTGGGCAACATAGCCTCCGACGAGTCTAACTCTATTCCTGTCGATGACATGCCATGCTAGCGAATTTCAATCCGCAGCTATCGAAAGACACATCAGGTCGAGAGCTGGCCTTGGGACTCATATCCATCAATATTTGCTACAATGTAAACGATATTTGCCGCAGATTGAGAGAAGGAGATCTTCGTCGAAGCATTTGACATAAGGTTTCCGATGAATTTCCATAGTGATGCACTACGCCTTCTCTGCGACCTCGTCGGGTGTGTCGCATAAAACACTGGGATGCACTATCATGGCCTTTTCAGAAGTGTAATACCTCGCCACGGTGCACAAGTGTTAACGCTTTCCCTGGCGTATGTCGACATATCCCGCGAACCAACCCTCGCTCTCTTGTTTTGTTTGCTCGGTTTGTGTACCCGCATCCAGCGTCCATTCGCTTTCCTTCTCTTCTTTCTTGACAGGGCGTTGAGCAACTCATGCTCATAATTCAATGGATATACGGTGCCCTGATGGCATCATGCTTCGTAGGCTTTGAGTACAGATCTCCCGGAATATCTTTCCCGACAGTTATCGACCTTCCTGCAGACGAAGTATTCAACGTTTGGTTTCCACCTCATCAGAATGGGATATCTATACGATTAATGAAGGTTGTCGGCCTAGCCGAAGGACCATAATCCCGTACAGGGGAATAACGGTCCCTTCACATCGAAGCCAGCGTGTGCCTTCTAATAAAGGTTCCGCCCTTCATCCGATCTCTTCACTTAACGTTAAACGTAAATTTCAACGAACGTCTGTCCAATGATGAAGAAGTACCAACTTCAAGAAGACCATTGCATCCCATGATGATCAAAAGGCGAGAGTCCCGTCCATCACGATACGGGAGTCTCTCCTTCCTTGCGTCTCCGGTATTTCTTTCTGGAGTCGTTCCCGATGTTGACGTCCGCCCTCCTTTTCACATTTCTTTCTCAGCTTTTCCTCACTGTCGGGGCTGCACCTGGGCCATTGGACTTCGACGACCTGCTCAACAAGGCTAGCAATCTTCTCGACAAGGCGGGAGGGATTATTTCTGCTGGGGCAGGTGATGCCTTTGACGATATTCTTAGAGCCAGTGGGTCCAATGCCACGACCAGCGTCAGTCCTTCGGATTTCACAGCTGCCTTTTCTCGCCCTGCTTTCTTCAGGCGGGTCGCATACTGCTCTAGCGCTTCAGTGATGACCTTCAACTGTGGCGCGCCGTGCGATGCTCTTGTAGATTCAGTCAAAATATTAGCAACTGGGGGTGATGGTGGATTAATACCACGTTGTGCGTTGTTTTTCTTTGCTTGGTCGTCATACTCTGACTGACATTTGGGTAGTTATGATCGCTCATGATAATCTAACTAACTAACTCGATCGTCGTGGCACACCAAGGCACTGACCCGAGTAGTATGTGCGTCTGTTTACTGACCTCTACAATGATATCGGACTAACGGCATATCATCAGAATCTCCATTGCTAACGATGTCAATCTTCTCCTCACTCCAATCGACACCGAGTTTTTCCCTTTGGCGGCACAAAGTACGCGTTTTACTCTGTCAATCCTTCGGTGTACCGACTCTTCATGGCAGAGAACATTGAAGTTCATGCTGGCTTCCTCGACGCGTTCTTGAGAACTGCTCCCACCGTCCTCTCTGCCGTCAAGTATGGAATTTCCACTACCGGAGCAACTACTGTCATCCTTACAGGCCATTCTCTTGGCGCCACGCTAGCGACGCTCGACGCGCTGATGCTCAATGATGCGCTCACACACGTTTCCATCCAGACGATTACCTTCGGGTCTCCTCGCATTGGTAATCAGGCTTTTGCAGATTTTGTTGACGCT
The DNA here is from genome assembly GCA_022818075.1 of Armillaria altimontana. NCBI lineage: Eukaryota > Fungi > Basidiomycota > Agaricomycetes > Agaricales > Physalacriaceae > Armillaria > Armillaria altimontana. The sequence continues at coordinate 498,699 of JAIWYR010000038.1, forward strand.
TCTTTCTCGAATGGAAGCTATGTGAGGATGACCAACGAAGCGGACCCCGTGCCGCATGTGCCGCCGACCTTCTACGTCCATCCGCAGGGAGAGGTACATCTTGGCGAGGAAGGCGCGATGGCGTGTGAAGGACAAGAGAACGAATCGGCGGGGTGTGCAGATGGGGTAGGGCTGTTAGCTCTTGCAACGGGAATAAACCATCATACTGGTGGGTCCAGAGCTCTATCCTTCTAGAACGGCGAGTGCTGATTCGGTCGTAGGGCCGTACTTCGATGGGATATCGTTTGGTCAGGATCAGTGCCTCATTTGAATTTTCTGTGCTTGCTTTTGTTGTCATCACGCTATTATGAAAGGGTTGATGTTTATCGTGTCTGAGTCATCGATAGCTGAGTTTCAGTCGGGTTCATCGATTTGTAATAATCAATCAAGTTTTACCCTTAATGAAACGATGTGCCTTGTTGCGGCTTTGAGGACCTTACACGCCTTTCGGTTCTAAAAGGTTCCACCGCGCTCGTATGGGGTCAACTTACATTAAAGGTACCTGGTGCTTCTCACTAATCCGGTACTAGTTTCAAAAAGCTCGTGAATTGTCTTCGTCTAAATTAATAGATTGTATGTGTCAAGAAATAGACTGGTGAACGTCTGCCTCGTCTAACCGCCCTACTCGTTGCAAGCACTTTCTCACAAGTCGTCTGGGAGGTTAAGTCATAACGATATGTCGTTTTATTATAAAATTTATAGGGTCCGTTTCTTCTCAATCTAACTTTCGTCCACCACGTTCGAGCACCTACTACGTCAACCCCAAGCTAAATATCGAATATTATCCAGCGCCCTCCTTGGTAGCAAGAAATGATATTTAAATGGCTTTTCTCGTGGATAATGTAACTGACGTCTTACCTTTTAATAACGAAAGGCAGATGTCTAGCCTCCACGACGATATCAGCGCGGTGTTCTGCTAGCTTCTTGAACTGTGCTTTGGTCACACGTTCAATGTCACGTAAAGGCGTTCGCTGCCGCACCATAACGGTCGCCGACGGACCGTAATCCAGAAGGACGCGGAGAGAGAAAGACGACGATGACATGGAATGAGAGAGCGCATGATCAACCTTTTTCCAGATAGGTATCAGATAGATATGCGTATCATCTTCTATGGAAGATAAAGATATGACGACACGCAGTGTTAAATGTTCCAGGGAACAATCTGGACCCATGTGTTCAAAGATCCGGTTCCAAAAGTCGATTTCACTATTAAAGCGGTGGAGGGAGCCGTTACGCAGCTGTAACTCGATCTCGAGCACTCCCAGGTTAGAAATATTCAAAGGCGGTTGATTCCTGCTAATGTCACCTATGAACGCGTGAGCTTAACAAACAAGAGAGTATGTCAGAGACTTACTAATATTACCACTGTGGAAGGAAGGAAGGTGATTACACCTGAGCTTTCTAAGGGAGAGTGCCGCGCTCAACAAGGTTCTCAGGTGAACAAAGTATCTTGTATCAGGTATTGTTATGGTCATAGCTTTCAAGGAGGAAATGAGAAAGAGGTAGGCAGGGTTTGAGGGCAGAATTCGAAAGAGTTCAGATACGGTCCAGTGTATCACCAGATGATCAACAGGAGGAAGAAAGGCGTCGCCATGATGAGTAAAAGGAGCATCTCCGACCTTGCCCGAAATTGCAAGGGTTGATATGCGAGTCGAGTGGGATAGGAGCAAGCGCATCTCCTGACGATCTCGCACCTTCGCGGAGATTAGAGTGAGGGTATCGTAGGAGCGGGAGCACAAAGCTGCGAAGCAGCGTGTAGGAAGATTGGAGAGCACAACTCCGACAAGGGTCAGCTCTTTTATGTTGATAAGCAGTTCGAGAAGAGGACACAGAGAGGACGTAGACAGTATTTCATTCTTCCATCCATCACGGCCGGAAATGTATCGCGGAGGATTAGAGCAAAGCAGTAATGCCTTGATGGATAGGACGAGATAGTGAGACGATCGGACAAGATCGAGAAGGCGATCACAGGACGCTTCATCTATCAACTCGATAGAATGAAAAATGTGCTGACGTGTCCTTGCGGAGAAGAGGGTCGATGTGAGAGAGCATGCTTTTAATGACGGAAAATCATCGCGAAGCTCGTCGACGATTTTGTCGAAAAGTTCTGGGGGAAACACCGGGTCCTGCTTGGTAGCTTCGCCTGCCATCTACTGGAAATCTAAGTCATAAGACTGAAAGAACAGCAGTAATCCTACCTACTCAAAAAAGCTTCGAGTGTGCCCAAAGCGTGCTGAGCGCCCACTGGCAAACGGTTGGGGATCAATGGAACGAAAATGGTGCCGGAGATGACTACCAACTTTGAAGTCCAGTATTATTAATCGGCCAAAAAGGACTCTTTGATTTGATCGATTGATCGATGTCCTTGGATGCGGTCCGATGTACCGAGATTCGAACTCGACTTTGTCGCTCATGGTAACGGTTTGGTTTCTTCGTTCCGCTTTCTTGCTCTGCATGAACATTGTTTTTTTTATTTGCCTTGCTGCTGGATACTGGCAATGAGGTGTGTATCTTCTAAGTTTCCCTAAACATTGGGTTTTGATTGAGGCGCATAGGACTACTACCATACCTGTTGCAGCCCCTTCAAGATGCTCTTTCGTGCTGGGTTAGTGGTCGCGGATTATCTCAGGCCTGACTCTTGTCCACTCACCGCCGCTTATCCACTACACAACTATGTTCGGAACTGAGAGCCCTCAAATCGGCTTTCCCAGAAAGAATTTGGAACGTACGGCAAAGCAATCCAATAACGGTGGCATTGATCCTCACTGAGCTGACTTTCCACTTCACGTCTAGGTCTTCGTGGCCGTGGCATTCAGCAAACGAGACCGACGGGGAGCGTGACTGTGATGACAGCAGCGGCGTTACCGAAACGATTTAAAAATCGAACACGGTAGCTCTCCTCGGCATCCCTGCGTTTCTCAACTGTTAGACAGGTTTCCTCCATACTGTCACGGTTGTGGGATGTTAGGCGCATTCTTCGACAACAATATTCATTCGATGCATTTTGTTGAATACCGGGCCCGAGAACATACCGTCCGTAAGGACACTATTCATGCGTCTGAGGACAGTTCTGCAGATCCGACTCGGCCACTTGATTGCCCAGAAATTAGATTTCGCAAATACCATACGAGTTCTAAACCAGGACCATCTCATCGCGAGCGGCGACAAATTACACACAAGCCCGTCAATTTTCCGGTGGGTTAAAGGTTTTTGACCATTGTTATCTTGTTAATTTGCTCATTCAACAGGCGTATTGCCCATGTTCACGTCAATGACAGCTTTAATGTTTAGTCATGATGATAACTCATGGGCCATCATCAACCCATCATGATAACGTGATCGCTTCTCTTGCTTTGCAATTCATCGGGGCATCCGTACCGGCGTATAAAGGGTGCGGCATAGTAAGCGTTTCCCCATCATCCACTGTTGTTATCCTTACATTCACTCTCAGAATTGTGACAGTTTTGTTTGAGAATGCCCGTAGAACCTCTCGACTCATATGAAGACTTCCAGAAAGCAGTACGCACACTTCCTTGATCGATGCCGCCTTTTCCTACCGCTGACTGAGCTTTCTGCATCTTCTCAGATCGAAGGTGATAAAACCGTTGTCGTCGATTTCTGGGCCTCGTGGTGTGGACCCTGCAAAGCGATCTCTCCGATCTTCCAGCAGCTCTCCGAGATTGACGACTTGAAGGTGATCGACTTCTATAAGGTTGAGGTAGAAGAGCAGACGAGGATCGCGGAAGAGATGGAAATACGTGCCGTAAGTCTAGTTTGATCCTGTTATCAGCTACAATCCGACAGTCCTCGCTAGATGCCCACATTTGCTGCCTTCAAAGGTGGCAAGAAGATCCAGGAAATAGTTGGTGCCGACCCAAGGGCTCTCATGGTTCGTTTACTATTATATGCACCATGAACATGCTTCTTGATCCACAATTTCAGTTGATGTTGCACTCGCTAATCTCTTAAAATCAATAGATCTGTGTCAATGTATTGTACAGTATTAGATTTGCCAAATCATAAATTTCGCAATCTTTCCTTTATGAATGCCTAGGACAAATCCCTCGCCTTTTCCCCTGCCGTCTTGAACAAACATCTTGGTACACCGTGAATATTGAACGCTAGCGGCGGCATCGCGCCTTTGAGGCGACCAAGACGGGAGGTACCATGTATATAGTGACTGCATCTCATTTCACTAGACCGACATTTTATACAAGGGCTTTAGGTATTCTCTCAGAAAATTTGCTCCGCTGCACACGGTGAACTCGAGATGGAATTGATTAAAGAACATATGATCCCCTTGTTCTCGGGGGGAAAATGATAAAACATCGTCTGTTACAGCTCTATTCACTCCCGACGTGTGTTAGGCTCGAACACTGGATAATTAATCTTCCACTTCAAGGCCAGCGGCGTACTACATGACACTAATGCAGGTTTCAGTGTTTTCATGACACCGAAAATTTTATTGGGAAGCCTCAATGTCCAGGTCATGAGACGCCGGATCCTCTATCCCGAGCATAAGAGGCGATTTCAGTCGCGCAAATTATTCATCACCGGACTCACCTCTGCGTTTTGATTGTCGTCTAAACACTGATGAACCGGGCTTCTCAGGTTCTTTGTTCTGGCTGTCATGTCACGAGTGGTCAGTTACTCCGTCTGGAAGTGAGGAATTTTGCAGAAGCTGACCACTACACTGCCATTTAGTGACTCAGTCCTGTAACATTGGTTGCTGTTTGCAAAGAACTCATGGTTTCATCGACAGCTGTTGCCTACGTCCAGTAGCAATACTACCGATATGCAAGCGAGGCAACGGCTCAAGCACACAATAGCTCTGATTCACGTTTATTATTCATCACGTCTTCGCTTTAGTGTGAACAAATCTGTTCGAAGCCGCTTATTCTCCTTCGATGCATCCTGTAATCATTGTAGCACGCCCACGGGATCGACTCACGACACACTGGACGTACAGTCTCTGCGTATAAAACGCGACCTAAGCATCGTAAATAACCATCCGTCAACCGGACTCTTCTCCTTTACAACATGCTCGTCCAAGGTAGACATCTACCTAACATTGCTACTCAGCTAACGCAGCATCTGTAGCTCTTTCCTTGCTCCTGCTCTCCGTAATCAGCACGACGGCTTTGCCGTCGTCTGAACGAGGTACGGTCCCCTGCTCGCTCTTCCCAACGATGCTTTCTTAAACCGTGTATCTAGGTCTTGCTGTCGACGGGGCAGCCGCTGTGACCACCTCCCTCGCAGCCAGAGCACAAGCTCAGCCCCTCACTTTCACCGACTCCAACTGGATCTGGACCGGGGAAACCGCCAGTCCAGGTGGCGCCGCTCCCAATGGTCCTCGTCCATTCCGCAAGACTATTCCTCACACCAATACAAAGTGTCCCGTGTGTGCGACTATCATAGTCATCGCGTGAGTTTCTCCTCCTCAAAAACGACGATAGTTTTACCTACCTGTTTGTCCAGCGATAACCGTTACACGCTCTACGCCAATGGTGCTGAGATCGGCTCTGGCATAGCATACGAAGGATCCAGCTCCACATCTCAGGTATACACCGTCGGTCTCAACCCTGAAAGCGACAATGTCATCGCCATCAACGCCACCAACACCGGTGGTCCCGCTGGACTCATCGCTACCATTCACGTCGACTACTTGGACGGGACCAGTGAGACGTTCGTCACCGACGCGTCGTGGAAGACTCTAGGAACGGCCACTGCAAGCGGCTTTGAAAACCCCAGCTTGGACGACTCCGCTTGGATTGCAGCAAACGTCCAGGGTAAGGCGGGAATGGCACCATGGGGAGCCATCTCCCTTCCACCCGCCCTGGATTTGACGCAGAGCAATTGGATTTGGACAAACGAGTCTACCAACGCGGCAGTGACCACACCCGTCGGAAATAGGGCCTTTAGAAAGACGATTCAATCGCCGTACGGAAAGGGAGCTGTGTGCGCGAAGGTGGTGTTGACAACGTATGTCGATCGTGTTCATGGCTTCACACCAGGAAGATGCTAACGAGGAACCATCATAGGGACAATGGCTATACCGTCTATGCTAACGGCCAAAACCTTGGCTCAGGAAGCGATTACACGGCCGCCCAAGCGTACTCCGTGCCCCAATTGAATCCGGATGAAAATGTGTTCGCCGTGAATGGAGTAAACACCGGAGGTCCCGCCGGTGTGATTGGCACGATCCTCGTGGCATACAACGACGGTACCTCGGTGTCCTACGTCACAGATAGCACCTGGAAATCATTCGTTGGAGTACCGAGCGGATTCGAGCTCCCGGCAACTAATGATGATAGCTGGGCTGCTGCGACGATTTCAGGCAAGTACGGGGTGTCTCCGTGGGGTGCGATAACAGTGTCGAGGGCTTGATAGGCCCCGTGTCCGGGAACGATCTTTGTGATATACCCTTGTTAAACTCTCGACAGTCTTTTGTGAACCTTCGCTCGTAGCCCCGGTCCTATTACTTAAAAATACAGTCATTGCCTGATTCAAGGAAGGGGAGGATCATGGCTTACCCCGAGTGCAATAATTATGCACAGGTAGGTTGACATTGATGTGACATAGTCGTATAATCGCTATGAACAACCGTACAGTCCAACGACCACCGCATCTTGCCATGTTTTGAGATGTTTTGGGGATAACTAGAGCACTAGACGGTCAGCTATGCTAGAGAAAAGCGAATAAGGCACAAACGTCGATGTTCAATTCAGATCAATGCATGGATCGATCATTGATACTCATTCCGTCGCCAGTCCTACAGGCTAGGTAGACACGCTCTGGCTGACTTCTGGAGGATTCGCCGCAGTGAGCATAGATGACGGTGGTGAAGGTGACATTGCTACGCTGAGGATTTGACACAGGTAATCGTCGCACCAAGTACGCGTGAATGGTCTCCAAGAGATCGCCAAGAACGTAGAGCACTACAGACGTGTCGCAGAGCTTCATCTGACCCCGTGATGCCGACCTTGGCAACGCCAGGGAAAGGATTAGACGACAAGTGACTGCCGAAATACCAATGGCTGTACCGAAAGCACCAGCGATTCATACACCGGTGCATCCATGAAACGATCTAGGTGCTATTCAGAGACTTGTATGAGTTAATATCTTTTGCGACGTACCAGAAGCCTGGTGAATCTCGCTAGCCATGCCCTAAGTGTTCAGTACGTCTCTCTGGCATAGATTCTCCTTCCGTAACTGTGCCGATCGTTCGCGTGGTCGTCCGACCGCAAGCGCCAAACGGCCAGCATATCGAAAATCGCAAGAACGTCTGGAATGCATCACAAAATATTCGTTCTTAACCGGTGGGGGATAAGCATACGTCTAGAATCTAGTTGATTCAAAGTCTAGTAGAGACGACCATCTGCCGCGACGTACCACAAGCCTACGATGCCTGACATATTCGAGTATATGCGCGTAGCACGGTCCACACGCCTGTGATCCATCGACAGGACATCACGCAGTGAGGTCGACGCAATACCAGCACCAATAGGGATCCTCAATACCATGCTCAGGCCAGGATGCTTCACACCTGCATTCACACAGCGAAAATTGTTTGGTAAAAAGGCAAGAGCAGGTAGAAGAAGACGCAGAAGGCGACAGAGCTGGATTTCCTGGGCGAGGATATAGGAACGATGACAGTGAGAATAGGAAGAAGAGGAAAGGCTGAGCAGTGTTTGCCTTCAACGCAAGGGACAAACACACACTCTTTCCGGTCCGGTTGTGCCGGTGTCCTATCACTTATACTTATCAGCTCGCCATGTTCGTTCTACGCCTCTTTGGCCTATTGGATTAAACCGAGGAGAGTCTACGTAACAAGTGTCTCTAAGTAGATTTCGAAGAATTATCCTGCTGCCTCCGATAAAATCCCTCCCTGGCCCCGTCGTTGAAGCGAGACTCGAGTGCTCCTTGACAGAATCCTATCCTGAGGAGTCTGAGAGTGCCTGCTTCCGGAGACGAAGCAGCATACGGGTGACTGTGATACTCATAATCGATATACCCAGCTGCCCATCCTAAATGCATAACGTCAACTCAAGTACGAGCATCTCCGTGGCGAATACAGTACCAAGAACAACACTATGGGAAGACCGCAAAGAACACTGAACAAAAGTCAACATCAGATACACAAAATTTAACATTTATATAGAGGAAGCTCACAGCAGGAAGAAATAGAGAACTGAATCTCGGAACATCAACCACATGATTGGACTTCGTTGCAATACAGTTGTACTTGATGATTGCAGGGCTCTCGAATTTCGTAAATGCCTGATCCCACGGTATGCGGCAGCAGCTACAAGACAAATCTCAAAGAATGCACCCGGTAAACTAAACGTCCAATTTCAGTCAGAATGTCAGGGTAAACAGCCGGATGATACGCCAAATACGCACAAGTAGAAATGGTTCGGGTTTTTCTGTGGGTCTAACAGAATGAAGAGCGTTACAGACGTGCTTCCAGAGCAGACTAGCAAACCAAAGAAGGTCCACAGGATCCGGCGCTCCTTACCCATAATGGCCCAGACACGAATGACCAGTATGCTGTGCATAACAACAATCTGTATTGTTACTAGTTATAAAGGTTAGTATTCAAAAACTACAGCAATTCAGTGGATGCAGATGAGTAACACGTACCATATAAAATTGACTCGGTATCAATCAACAGAAAACATCCGCCTTTCCACGAACATGTTGTAGCCACCGCGTGGTATCACAAGTGAGGGTCACATACTTAAACGTTGAGACGTAGGATTATAACTAAGTAAGGCCGGCAAGCGGCAAGGCCCGCTACCTTAACCTCACGAGTTTTCACACGGAATTTACCGACTAATGATACAATCGGGGAACTTGACGCACTCTACTTTTTGAATGACATGCACGTATACCAATAGTGACTGTGGATGGACGCGGAAAAAGGCTCGCTCGGCGGCAGAGAATTAACTGCAGAGCGAAGGAGACAGGAAAGATGAAGAGTGTCCTGGAAGAAAATCAGCAAGTTCATCCACAAGTACCATTCAAATACACCGACCGTATTAATCATTCACATTCTTAGGACATTCAATGTTGAAGAGCAAGTCAGGCGCCACTCGCCAAGGCCTCTACCTCTTAAACCCGTGCGAGCCGTGCTTATCCTTCGACAGGGGATGTTGCTAAGGACGACGTGAGAGCCGCAGTTCAACAATGTTGAAGGAATGTACTAGAAGTCTTGAACAAATGCCGAAATGCTCAAACTTGAAGTTAGTCTTGAATGAAATGATTTGAAATCTGAACATGTTTGAACTTATCACACAGTTGATGCAAAGTTGATGAAAAAAGAAAGATAATATTCGCAACAGCCCGAAGTAAAGACCAAAAAACCTAAAGATCCGGAAGAAATATGGGTATAGGAATGTAATAATGATAGGCTGACCTCGAAGAAGAAATATACAAGTTGGCGAGGTATAGGCTGCGATATGTTTCAGGGAAGAGAGGAAGAGAAGATCGGAAAGACTGAAAAGACCGAGGAGAAAAGGGTATACCAAGAAAATCCCAAAGAAATATGGGTATAGGAATGTGATGATGGTAGGCTGACCTCGAAGGAGAAATATGCAAATTGGCCAGGTATAGGCTGCGATATGGACCATATGGTGGAGGAAAAAGAAAAACAGAGAAGACCAAAGAGAAAAGGGTATACGGAGTAGAAATGCAATAAATAAGAATAATATCATATGGTGGAGGAAAAAGAAAAACAGAGAAGACCAAAGAGAAAAGGGTATACGGAGTAGAAATGCAATAAATAAGAATAATAATATAAGCTGGGGGAGGACAGAATGTCGACCGAGAGCTATGTCACGCGCTTGTCCGGAACCGTGAACCAGATACCGATGATGACGATGCGAAACCAAAAAGCGAAGAGACACTGGAGACAACAAGGACGTCGAAGGATGTAGTGGTCTGGCGTGAACACGAAGGGAAAGGATATAGGGGAACAGAACTTGTCAACTACCCGTTGGTAGTCAACAGTCCCTCTAAGGTCCATCAGAGAACGGTGATGGCCTGTTGACCACCCCCGTCTCCAAGGTTCTTCATCCACCAGGGATAGAGGAAGGTCCGGCAAGCTCGTCAGTGAACCAGTCCTCCCCCGGTGACCAGCCGCATGTACCAGAGCCCGTTGTCTCCAATGTACCATCGATCGTCCCTTGGGACCCAATGCGGCAACGTAGTAGGTGTGTGTGACCAACATTGTCGTCATCTCGATGCATTCGCTAAAGTTTCAGTCTAGCCTCTCCTTCAAGGGGGCTTGGAAGGAGGAGGCTGAGAACAAAATCAGAATTGTGAAAATACAGTCAGTGAAATGAAGGCTCACACAGTGGCATGCTGGACGGATAGGAGACCTGCTTTCGTCCTCGAAACACATTTTCAGCGCTACTGGAGGGAAACAGGCTTGTCGTTTTGCCAGCTTCGGTCGCAAGGAGGGAGGTGGTGTGAGTATACCAATCTGAGCTCCTTGAACTCATTCAACCTTCATCGGGGTCCGGGATAGCGTGGCTTTGACAACGCGGGATATATTCGTGACCTGAGCCATTGCTGGCCTTCTCCTGCAGGCAGCCGGGATCCTCGATGGCGAAGGAATACCCTCCCTGATAGCAGGCGCAGCCACCGATACCTTACATGACGAGTCCAAGAACTGCAACTGGAGAACTGATGGCCACACGAACGGAGAGGAAAAGCGATTGGCGATTGAGGCTGCCGAAGACACTGTCATCTGATGAGGGCCAAGAGAATTCTGCGTTTGACATCTGCGTGCATGCGTTCAACTGCGTTCGTCTGCGTTTGCATGAGTTCAACTTGCATATGTTTGTGGGCCCGTCGATGCATTTAGATGCACGGTATCCTGATAGTCAGTACCGTTTCAACAATACCGGTTAATTATGTTTTCTGTTGAATAATGACTTACTTTTCTGATTTTCCTGGAAATATCTCCGTGACTTAATATGACTTAAGAACAAAGGGTAATCATCTATAAAGGCTATGAATGCATGCATGTTAGTCAGTCCTAGTCTCACAACGACTAGAGTGCCGTTTTATGTCGAACTACTTGTGATCCCTTCGTTTTTCTCGACTTTGAGTAAATCAGGCACCTCTAAAATCAATGCAAAGACTCATGCATCTCAGAAATAAGTCACGCATACGTCCAAACATTGAACGCAAGCATTAAGATAGTGCACGCATGCGTCCGAAATTAAACGCAAGTGTGTGACAGTTATGTGACAAATCTGCGTTCGGTGCGTTCGATGCGTTTAAGTCCGAGTTGAACTAGTTGACTTATGATCGCATTGATTTCTCCCGCCCATATTTGCCTCTAGTCGCTCATTCTAGGCAAGTATTTTATTTTTATGATGTAATCCAGTTGTGTATAGCCAGGTTGCTGTTTTGGAGCCATAATTTAGCTCAGTTTCTTCAGCTTGTTCCTTGAGAGAATGGTCATGGTACCGTAGTCTGTACTGAAGGTTATTATACCTCATGGCCTCTAACACCTCTTAAAACCTCCGAGCGCTCTTACATCTAAAATTCCATCTCTTACATTAACGAATTCAACTGTATAGAGACTCTACCATGATGAAAAAAGTCAATTCTGGCGGGTGTCGATGTCGTGCTGGGTATAAATTTGATAGGCAGTAAGTCTTACTTACATTGTAGCTAATAGAATAATTTTACAGGTGTCTGTAAGCCCAAATGCACAAGACGCCCAACAAACGCATCCATGTCATGCTCACGCAGATGTGACAAACGCATGCGTGAAAACGCAAACGCATGCACGCAAACGCAAACGCAGAATTCTATGTGCCCATCTGATGAATAGGAGGCTTGGCCTCCGCCGACACGAACAACGAATCATTGTGGCCAGTATCCTCTGAAGTAGCGTCGCACAGAAGCTGCAGGATGGGATTCGTCGCGTGCTCCAACAAACGCCATGCATATGAGGCTTGAGCATATCTACACAGCATTAACTGTCAGGAGGGACTCCGCAGAAAGTAACTGGCAGTGCTCACCAGCCCTTCACCCACCTACATCTCGGATTTGTTCTCATTGGTGGCACCTTTGTCAAGGGGTAGCATCACATTATATATACAGTCTTGATGAGTTCCTCGATCCTCGACACCCGATACCAAAACTCTCTCGCCCATAGATGTCAGAAATTGAATAATAAGCATTCGTGGATATGGACGTGCTACGTCACCTTGGTATCGGCCCCCCAAGATGCACGGTAATATTCAAGTGGTTTGGCCCAAACTGGTCTTGGTGAAGCCGGGGTCGAGGTCAAGGGCAATACGCATGGTGTTCCCAGGTCCGTGGCAGGGAGTGATGGTGCCATCCTCTGTAAGCCGTATCACGTTAGCATACTCATCCCTGACATCAGTTCCAAAAAACTTACTCCGTCAGCCTCTGACTCATAACCAAATCCTCGAGCGCCCTGCCGCAAACGCTCAAACTCGATTGGTTTCCGCAGATTGTCAACTGACGGGAATGACATCGTTTCAGCCATGGTGTATATATTCTGAAAACACGCAGCTGAGTGACCGCCATAGATGTATTCCTGTGGTGATGAACATACCATTGCTCTTCCGGTTACGATAGGTGAAACACCAGCCGAATGAGACATCTATCGTACGTATTCATTTACTCAACATGGTGTCAAGCATCATTCTTGTCTGTGGATGGAGTTAATTGTAGTGAAGAAGTGCGAGGAAAAACTAGGAAAATGGTGCCCATGTAGCCCATAGAAGGCCTGACCAAGACCGAGAAAACATGGCTGCACTAAAGAGGAAGACGGAGACGAGATCCATGGGCCCTAACCACGTTGCTGCCGCTTGTTACGGTCTACACCAGCAGCAAAAAAACCGAGAGAAATAAGGCAGGATCGAGCATCACATCATTCAATGATAGATGCTGATGCAACGCAGGCGACGAAAAAAGCGCGGGGATAGGCGAACGTGCTTCGACAGACCTGGACAACATCAATACAATGTGGTCTACTCCCTCTGGCACAAAGTCCTGCCAACAAGTGTTCCTCAATACGCAGGCGATACTCCGTATGATCATTCCCGAACATACTAGCAACCAGAGTGTCATCTGGTATGGAAGTCTGAAGGTATATATGAACAACCTTAACGGTCGGCAAATGCTCTTGTACATTTCTACCGATCAACATATGTGTGGCCGAGTTTTGGAAGCGTCTACATGTCAGTAAGTCACCGTCAACTTGGAGTGCGGAAGGAACTGACATTCATGCTAACAGACTTGTTCTGTAAACGCCTCGAACCAATCGAACCCAAGAACGACATCCGTACGCAGCTGCTCCTTGACTTCGAGCACCAAAGTGTACCGATGGGCGAACAGATCTGTATTGACGCGTATATCGACTTCTGTATCTCCTGCAACGCGGACAAAGGAAGAACGACGAACAAGAACGGGTCAAAGAAAAGTGACGTCTGGCAGCCAGAAAAGGATAGATGGTTAGCGGCCGCAAGCAACGATCAGTCCCACACCACATACCACATAGGGGGCACACTCTCTCACTGCCAGAAAGCAGTGCAGGGCCAAACGGAAGCACAATAGGGAATTATCTATAACCCACTACCAAGGTAGCGGGAATAATTTCCGCATCTGGTGCCCAGGGTGAGCTAGAAACACTCGATAGGTTGGACAGAGCCGACATACATGGAGTAAACCAGCTTCGAGAGAAATAAATTAGGGAATATTTCAATTTCACTGCAGACAAAGGAATCAACTTACGTGGCATTGCTTGTCTTTCCGAATCAAGAATTTAACGGTCATGGAACAGAAAATTTGATACAACGTACCGATAAATCCCCATATTTGGACAAAGAGTCCAAGGTAGCGATTCTGATGTTTTCGTGGTGTCAGCACTGGAACCGTATCACGATGCTGAGGCCTACCACAAAGAATAAGAATTTGATCCATGATCGTCTTGAGGACTGTTTCCGACGCTTCAGACACACATAATCCTACAAGTGTTATGAAATTGAAACATGCCCAGATCAAGGCGACCTAAAGGCCCGTCATTAGCATATGTCAGAAGAGGACTGTCAGTGCCGACCTTATCGTCGATGCTTATCAGATAGTCCCATAGGACCACTGTCTTCGCTATATCTGTATTTCATGAAACGTCAGCCAAACAAGGTGTTGGTATAAGAAATGTCGGACATACATGCTGCAGATGCAGATACGTTAAATTCCATATCGTAACCCCACACGACCACTTCTCATATTTATATTGTCTCTCTTTGAAGCGCGTTGCATGATGAGAGAGCCGATAAATTATATCCTGAAACGTGATCAAAGAGAAACGACGACCGAACACATCAAGCATTTTGGGGTCTGCCTGAAATCGTTAATATTCAATTGCATTAGACTCCAAAAGAATATAAGGCCTATCTATAGTAACGTGATAAGGTTTAGTGAAGAATTGACAGATGATATCGGTATAGATGGTGGTGTCGGATCCCTAGTCGCTGTGACGACCTGCGCAAGGGAGCTGAGACATTATCGAGATAGGGCAGGGAGAAAGGCAGTGCAGAACATTGGACTATCGCGGATGGTATAGTGCTAGACTAAGCTACGAACAGCGGGAAAGGACGGCGAAACCTCCTCGGAAACCTGCCCTAGAGCCCACGTGGTCGTGGAGGGTCCGGTCCGAGCGCCACGAGTTAATTGTATGCCAGCTCGAACATCAGTAGGGGATGGCCGCCCTCAAACTGATTGTCGGGATGCGAAACCTCGCTTGCAGCAGTGGAAGAAGATTTGTTTGATACTAGAAGGCTCTGAGGAATGCGTGGTAGATGCAAAGCAGAGGAATTTATAATATACGGGAGGCGGAGCAGATAGTAAGTCTTATTGCAAGAAGCCAAGAGCGTCGTCGAGCGAATTGTATGGGGAGAACAACTTGCTCGTCCAGGAACGCAGTAAGTTACCGGGTTTCTCCCTCGTGGCTGGACCACAGTGCGCGTAGTATGGGCTGGCTCTCAGCTAAGAGTTGGTGCATCTAATGGCAATAACAATCAGTCGCTAGTTAGGTCGCATGAATTTGCTGGCATGTTCATTCATATCAGAGGGAATTTCGTACGTAGCTAGCTCTCATGTACTGTTTGCGTGCACAGATGTAACCTGCTTTGGCTCCTTGCCTCATTTGCTACCTGTAACGACAACGACTCGTATGTCGTCGAGTGTGGCGAAAAATAATCTAGCTCCCTTGTGGATAAGGTCCTATATCAATGACATCTCCCCCCACTTCCGAAGACATAGCCCCATTCGCGGTAGCTCTGAATGTCGTTAATTCCGTCTTTTGCGACGGCGGACCAACAGTATCGGAAAGACCCTGCTTCCGCAGACGGAGAAGCATATGATTAATCGTAACGCTCATTATCGTTAGCCCCAACCTGGGATCCTGTATGAGAAGTCGTAGTCAGAGTATGTTGAACTTCGACAAAATTTCAACGTACAAGAAACGCCATAAGTGGGAGGGAGCAGAGTACACTGAAACAGTTGACACTGAGCACGCAAAAGTATACATAACAAGGAAAGATGCTCACGCAGTGAAGTACAGAACAGAACCTTGAAAGACTAGACGTAGGATAGGCGTAGGGCCGTACCGAAACGGGCTTGTATCTCGTAACAAGAGTGATCTCACACCTCCTGATTGCTTGATTCCGTGGTAGGCAGCGGAGATGAACATAATGGCCTCAAATATGAGTGTAGGTATACTAGAAACGCAGTTACAACAGGATTTGTAGACAAATGTGACCGTCAAAGACTCACACATATTCAGTAAACCCCGCATCTGAGCCAAGAAATATAGAAATCAAGATAGATGCAACCGTACTGCAAACGAGCAAGCCCAAAAATGTCCACAGTATCCGCCGCTGCTTCCCCATCATTGCCCAGATTCGGAGGACAAGGATGGTTTCAATGACAAGGAGCTGAATTGTCACTGGTGATAAAGTAAAGCCACGGAAGATTTACACGAAAGCAGATGACACGTACTATATAGAACCGAGGCAGATTCGGTACCCACGTAACAAGCTTCGTAAGCTCCTTCCGACATAACTGCTAAATGATGGTAAAATGGCCTACAAAACGAAGTCCAGTTACCTACCTTTTCCGCATCTACGCCCAAGGTTCATCAGCAAAGGAGCCAGGGAAGTCGGATCAGACCAACGTACAGATGAAACGAAAACAGCTCATCCTGGTCGATGAGGGGTAAGTAGAATTTTGATGTCGCAAAAATGACTTACTGCATTTTTGAGATGTTCCCCTAGAGCACATCTAGTAGCTATAAGATAACAATGCCGGACACCACGCACATATGATATCCCATATCCGTAGAACGAGTCCTATGTAGCGATTCTAACACTGTTATATCAACCACTCGTGCCCACAGGCTGAAATCGACTTACCGCAAAGAACAAGTATTTGATCCATGACCTTCTTGAGAACTGTCCTTCCGACTTTCAGGTGCCATACGGAAATAAGGCCATGCTATAATGAGGACGTACCCAGAACAACGTGATCTCCAAGCCGGTCAGTGAAGAGTCCAACACGAGAAGGATACAATAAGGACAAACTTCATCGTCGAGGGTTATCAGATAGTCCCATAAGATCAACGACCATGTCATAACTGTGTTTTGGTCAGAGAAACCCGAAGAAGAATACGTAATACCCACATTGTGCAACCTTATAGAGGGGTACAGTCCAAACCATTCTGTGGTCGATAAAGCCTTGAATGTGGGCTAACTGACGCTGTCTTTATAGCGTGTGAAAACGCGGTGGGGATGTTCAGCACTGCCATGGTTACCCATAGGAACGAGAGCCCTCGGTACATCATTAATCAATACTGCACCGCATGTGTTGAATGCAGCCAACTTGCTTGTATCCCGTATATATCGTAACACTGACTACAGGATTGATACTGCAGCGTCAACATAAGGGAACACGCGGGAAGCGACAACTGATGAGCTGGTCAGATTCGAAGCTTAGATATACTGTACTCTGACAATTACTAGTGCGGAGATAGATGGATCTTGCAAAGACTAGCCAGCAAATGGGCGTTCGAACTCAGCCTCCAATTGTTGGTTAAACTTGGCATGGGCGCAAACGAAAGACAAAAACCAGAGAGAGTTGAACTTGGGTGGCTGTGCAATACTTTACGAGACAGGAATGCCGGAGGGGCGTAAATGGGAAAAGCGGCAGATAAGTTGAAGCTTGGTTGAAGCAGGAGGGCGGAGGACGGCGCATCAATCAATTCAATTCCTTTTTGGCCGATTAAGTAATAATGCTGGACTTCCAAGTTGGTAGTCATCTCCGGCATCATTCTCGTTCCAACCGCTTGCCAGTGGGCGCTCAGCACGCTTTGGACACACTCGAATTTTTTTTTGCGTAGGTAAGATTACGGTTGTTCTTTCGGTCTTATTACCTGCATTTTCCAGTAGATGGCAGGCGAAGCTACCAAGCAGGACCCGGTGTTCCCCCCAGAACTTTTCGACAAAATCGTCGACGAGCTTTGCGATGATTTTCCGTCATTAAAAGCATGCTCTCTCACATCGACCCTCTTCTCCGCAAGGACACGTCAGCACATTTTTCATTCTATCGAGTTGATAGATGAAGCGTCCTGTGATCGCCTTCTCGATCTTGTCCGATCGTCTCACTATCTCGTCCTATCCATCAAGGCATTACTACTTTGCTCTAATCCTCCACGATACATTTCCGGCCGTGATGGATGGAAGAATGAAATACCGTCTACTTCCTCCCTGTGTCCTCTTCTCGAACTGCTTACCAACATAAAAGAGCTGACCCTTGTCGGAGTTGTGCTCTCCAATCTTCCTACACGCTGCTTCGCAGCTTTGTGCTCCCGCTCCTACGATACCCTCACTCTAATCTCCGCGAAGGTGCGAGATCGTCAGGAGATGCGCTTGCTCCTATCCCACTCGACTCGCATATCAACCCTTGCAATTTCGGGCAAGGTCGGAGATGCTCCTTTTACTCATCATGGCGACGCCTTTCTTCCTCCTGTTGATCATCTGGTGATACACTGGACCGTATCTGAACTCTTTCGAATTCTGCCCTCAAACCCTGCCTACCTCTTTCTCATTTCCTCCTTGAAAGCTATGACCATAACAATACCTGATACAAGATACTTTGTTCACCTGAGAACCTTGTTGAGCGCGGCACTCTCCCTTAGAAAGCTCAGGTGTAATCACCTTCCTTCCTTCCACAGTGGTAATATTAGTAAGTCTCTGACATACTCTCTTGTTTGTTAAGCTCACGCGTTCATAGGTGACATTAGCAGGAATCAACCGCCTTTGAATATTTCTAACCTGGGAGTGCTCGAGATCGAGTTACAGCTGCGTAACGGCTCCCTCCACCGCTTTAATAGTGAAATCGACTTTTGGAACCGGATCTTTGAACACATGGGTCCAGATTGTTCCCTGGAACATTTAACACTGCGTGTCGTCATATCTCTATCTTCCATAGACGATGATACGCATATCTATCTAATACCTATCTGGAAAAAGGTTGATCATGTGCTTTCTCATTCCATGTCATCGTCGTCTTTCTCTCTCCGCATCCTTCTGGATTACGGTCCGTCGGCGACCGTTATGGTGCGGCAGCGAACGCCTCTACGTGACATTGAACGTGTGACCAGAGCACAGTCCAAGAAGCTGGCAGAACATCGCGTTGATATCGTCGTGGAGGCTAGACATCTGCCTTTCGTTATTAAAAGGTAAAACATCAGTTACATTATCCACGAGAAAAGTCATTTAAATATCATTTCTTGCTACTAAGGAGGGCGCTGGATAATATTCGATATTTAGCTTGGGGTTGACGTGGTAGGTCCTCGGACGTGGTGAACGAAAGTTAGGTTGGGAAGAAACGGACCCTGTAAATATTATAATAAATCGACATATTGTTATGACTTAACCTCCCAGGCTACTCGTGAGAAAGTGCTTGCAACGAGTAGGGCGGTTAGACGAGGCAGACGTTCACCAGTCTATTTCTTGACACATCTATTTATTCAGACGAAGACAATTCATGAGCTTTTTGAAACTATTACCGGGTTAGTGAGAAGCACCACGTACCTTTAATGTAAGCGAGCGCGGTGGAACCTTTTAGAACCGAAAGGCGTGTAAGGTTCTCAAAGCCGCAACAAGCCACATCGTTTCATTAAGGGTAAAGCTTAATTGATTATTACAAACCGGTGAACCCGACTGAAACTCAGCTATCTATGACTCAGACACGATAAACATCAACCCTTTCATAACAGCACGATAACAACAAAAGCAAGCACAGAAAATTCAAATGAGGCACTGATCCTGACCAAACGATATCCCATCGAAGTACGGCCCTACGACCGAATCAGTACTCGCCGTTCTAGAACGATAGGGCTCTGGACCCACCAGTATGATGGTTTATTCCCGTCGCAAGAGCTAACAGCCCTACCCCATCTGCACACCCTGCCGATTCGCTCTCTTGTCCTTCACACGCCATCACGCCTTCCTCGCCAAGATGTACCTCTCCCTGCGGATGGACGTAGAAGGTCGGCGGCACATGCGGCACGGGGTCCGCTTCGTTGGTCATCCTCACATAGCTTCCATTCGAGAAAGTAGCGTCGACAAAATCTGCGAAAGCCTGATTACCGATGCGAGGAGACCCGAAGGTAATCGTCTGGATGGAAATGTGTGTGAGCGCGTCATTGAACATCAGCGCGTCGAGCGTCGCTAGCGTGGCGCCAAGAGAATGACCTGTAAGGACGACAGTAGTTGCTCCGGTAGTGGAAATTCCATACTTGACGGCAGAGAGGACAGTGGAAGCAGTTCGCAAGAACGTGTCGAGGAAGCCAGCATGAACTTCAATGTTCTCTGCCACGAAGAGTCGGTACACCGAAGGATTGACAGAGTAAAACGCGTACTTTGCGCCGCCAAAGGGAAAAGGTTGGTGTCGATTGGAGTGAGGAAAAGATTGACATCGTTAGCAATGGAGATTCTGATGATATGCCGTTAGTCCGATACCATTGTAGAGGGTCAGTAAATAGACGCACATACTACTCGGGTCAGTGCCTTGGTGTGCCACTACGATCGAGTTAGTAAGATTATCATGAGCGATCATAACTACCCAAATGTCAGTCAGCGTATGACGACAAAGAAAAGAAAAACAACGCACAACGTGGTATTAATTTACCATCACCCCAGTTGCTAATATCTTAACTGAATCTACAAGAGCATCGCACGGCGCGCCACAGTTGAAGGTCATCACTGAAGCGCTAGAGCAGTATGCGACCCGCCTGAAGAAAGCAGGGCGAGAAAAGGCAGCTGTGAAATCCGAAGGACTGACGCTGGTCGTGGCATTGGACTCACTGGCTCTAAGAATATCGTCAAAGGCATCACCTGCCCCAGCAGAAATAATCCCTCCCGCCTTGTCGAGAAGGTTGCTAGCCTTGTTGAGCAGGTCGTCGAAGTCCAATGGCCCAGGTGCAGCCCCGACAGTGAGGAAAAGCTGAGAAAGAAATGTGAAAAGGAGGGCGGACGTCAACATCGGGAACGACTCCAGAAAGAAATACCGGAGACGCAAGGAAGGAGAGACTCCCGTATCGTGATGGACGGGACTCTCGCCTTTTGATCATCATGGGATGCAATGGTCTTCTTGAAGTTGGTACTTCTTCATCATTGGACAGACGTTCGTTGAAATTTACGTTTAACGTTAAGTGAAGAGATCGGATGAAGGGCGGAACCTTTATTAGAAGGCACACGCTGGCTTCGATGTGAAGGGACCGTTATTCCCCTGTACGGGATTATGGTCCTTCGGCTAGGCCGACAACCTTCATTAATCGTATAGATATCCCATTCTGATGAGGTGGAAACCAAACGTTGAATACTTCGTCTGCAGGAAGGTCGATAACTGTCGGGAAAGATATTCCGGGAGATCTGTACTCAAAGCCTACGAAGCATGATGCCATCAGAGCACCGTATATCCATTGAATTATGAGCATGAGTTGCTCAACGCCCTGTCAAGAAAGAAGAGAAGGAAAGCGAATGGACGCTGGATGCGGGTACGCAAACCGAGCAAACGAAACAAGGGAGAGATGGTCGATTCGCCATATATGTCGACATACGGCAGGGAAAGCGTTAACACTAGTGTACCGTGGTGAGGCATTATACATCTGAAAAGGTCACGATAGTGCACGCCAGTGTTTTGCACGATCCACCCGACGAGGTCGCAGAGAAGGCGCAGTGCATCACTATGGAAATTCATCGGAAACCTTATGTCAAATGCTTCGACGAAGATCTCCTTCTCTCGATCTGCGGCAAATATCGTTTACATTGTACCAAATATTGATGGATGTGAGTCCCAAGGCGAGCTCTCAACCTGATGTGTCTTTCGATAGCTGCAGATTGAAATTCGCTAGCATGGCATGTCATCTTCAGGAATAGAGTTAGACTCGTCTTCTGCGTGATTTCAACGCGCCTTGTAAATGATGGCTACATCAGAGGCTATGTTGCCTAAGGTTACCGATGCTCGCCACTGTCTTCCTGGTGATGGAATGGATTTAAAGGCACGAACCAGAGAGAATGTGATTGCGGAGTTAACAGGCGCGCGAGTGGTAACGGCGGATTGTATCTGGGATGCGTTGAGTGTGGAAGTCACTGCGCGCGATGATGAGACGAAGTCGTCTTGACAATAAGGATACATAATAAGCCTGGGGGAAAGGTAGCGGACATTCATTGCTGAAGACGGTTTCCGATAGTTACCGGCATAAGATTGCTATACACTGTCGAAAGCTGAGCTTCACGACGATGACTTAGCAGTGCCATGCTGCTCCACTGGGCCTCTATCATCTGTAGAGGAGCGGGGGAAAAAACAAATTGGATAGTGGGATGGATGCGAAACGCGATAGTAATGATGGCCGGATCGTAGCGTCCTTTTGCAGGCAATGGCTGATCTGTGCATACGGCGACCAGTGTGTCTGGTCAACAGGAACGTGGTATGTCATGCCCTCATCGCACGCAGTGTCATCATCGTGCAAACTTCCCTTTGTCATCGTTGAATGTTATGTTGCCGATGGTGGACGTGTCTAGCAAAGCCATTGTCAATTCTGCTTCTGTATATCTCAGGGCAGCTTTACCCTAGTGTATCACAATTTGAGGCGAAGATATATCCAAAGAACATCGTACGAGAAGCGTCGCTAATTTGGGAAAGGTGTTGTGGTTGCCAGATGAATCAGCCTTTAGAGGAAAGAGGAAGAAGAGGGTGTAGTCAGATTGGTTCGTGAGGGCTTTGGTAAGAAGGAATATGTCTGAGGTGAATTGCCGAAGAGCAATTCTTGGAACACGCAAGTCGTAGCACCCTTATTCCAAAGGATCCGGGAAAAGCATCAGCTAGATATGGCAAGTGAGAAATTGAAGCGAATAGTCAGAGCAGTGCACGCATACCGATAGTCACAACCCTGTTATATGCGCACATACGCCATAGAATCATCAGACAACCCAGAAAGCCACCATCCTGACATATTTACGAAAAAGAAAATAGCGGCAGGTCTGGTAGACTAGGCTTTCCGATGTTGGAAGAGACTCGAGTGCAGCGTACAACGGAAAAGATAACCCAGCGAAATCAGACCGGCCAACGAGATGCTTGCCTTCATTCGCCCTGGCACATTTCTTTCTTGCAAGTTCTACAGGTGTTCGTATGCGATGAACGAATGAGGGCAAGAAGCGGTAACAAAAGAACACTTGATTGCCGGCGCTACGCCGATGATTCGGCATACATCGGCTAAGGCGATTTTCCTGAACGCCGAGATACGCCGAGATCGGCAAACCGGCATTAGTAGGATTCGAGCTTTCTCTGATGAAACGTTGAACTGACATTTCGCCTCTAATCCGCGCCGAGAGATTTGGAACAAGACATCTCAACCAGCGGTCACTATAACGAGGACATGCAATGACATTCCGTATCCTGTCGTTCGACTCGAAGTCAAGTCGAGGATGAAACATGGTCGTACACATTCGGAAAAGATACTTCACGTATTCTGCTAGATAGGCATCAGTCTTTCTGATATGTAACCTACCAAAGAACGCACACGAATACTTGAATAAAGTCGGTCCTGCTAAGTAAGGTAAATCATTGCCCTCCCCAACCCTCGCATCGTAGGCGTTCTTGACGATCAGCAGCCTATCCATCACCTCGAAATATCGGTCAAGCGGCGCTACATTGAGGTTCCGTTTGGAAATATGATTTGACGAGGCCCCATTGCGATGGGTTTTGGCGCTCTGAATCAGCATATACATCGGGGAACAGTCAACAGGAAGGATTTCTACCTACTTCTGGAGATGCACAAGCTTGAAAGGTAGTTCGATGAAAGATCGGAGAGAAATCCATCGTTTGACAAGGAAGCTAAACGGTCGGGACCCAGGAGCACGACATAGTATTCAAAGTCAACTTGAATGCGACAAATTACATGAACTGTTCTGTAAATTCGCGTATACTTTCGCTGATGAGAATCAGTAGATAATCAATATTTAGTTACGATCTTGATAAAATAAATACATGGCAGCAATCCTTCGAGGATTTTAATAACCGTGACAAGAAGGGAAATTAAGACCCTGACCGTTATGCCGAACATTCCGCCTGCCCAAAGGATATCCCATCAAAGTACGGTCCTGTATCACAAATCAGTATACACCCCTCTCAAAATCAAACGAAATCACCTAAGTGATCGCCCACTCCATCCGCAATAGCTAACAGCCCCACCCCATCTGCACAAGCATCCGACTTATTCTCCTGGCCCTCGCACAGCACGGCTCCCGTGTCCCCAAGATGCACCTCTCCCTGCGCATGTACGAAATCCAAAGCTAACGGTGGCAAATGCGGAACGGGATCAGCCTTGTTGGTAATCCTCGCAAAGTCCCCACTTGAGAGAGAAGCGTCGACGAAATCAGCGAACGCTTGGTTGCCTACGCGTGGCGATCCGAGCGTGGTGGTTTGAATAGATATGTTGGTGAGCGCATCTTTGAACATGAGCGCGTCAAGCATCGCCAGTGCGCCACCGAGGGAATGGCCTGTGAGTACTAAGGTTTCTGCTCCGGTACTGGTGAGGGCGGATTGGACAGTAGCGAGGACCGTTGAGGCAGTTCTCGAGAATGTTGCCAGGAAGCCAGAATGGACTTCAATGTCTTCTGGAGGAAAAATTCAGCACTAAACAGCAGACAGTAAAAGGGCACATACTCCCAGCCGCTGACGGGAAAAATTCTGTGTCGATTGGCGTGGGGACGAACTCGGCGTCGTTAAGGATAGAAAGTCTGGGGATACGGTTAGTTTGCCCTTTGTAGAGAGGATACAGGACGTACATATTTTGCGGGTCTGTACCCTGATGCGCTACGACGATCGAGTTGGTCGACTTGTCATGCGCGATGACAACTACATCAGCGTCAGAGATGATTGACAGAGAGAATAGAGGTAACATACACCTCGGGACTGTACCGCCGTCACCGCCAGTTGCTAAAATCTCAACTGATTGCGCATCGAGAGCGTCGCAAGGTGCACCGCAGCTGAAACTCGTTACAGAAGCACTGGTGCAATAAGCGACGCGGCTGAAGAAAGCTGGACGAGAAAAGGCAGAGGTCAAGGCGGTAGAATTGATACTGACGGTGCTTGTCGTAGCATTGGAAGAAGCAGAGTCATCATCTCCGAGGATACCTCCTAGTAGGTCGCTCGCACCCTCCGAAATTGCATCCTCCGCCTTGCCAAGAAGTCCGTCAAGGAACCCGCCAGAGTCTTCATCACTAGAGGTATTGTTAGATGATTGCGTGGAGGTGGAATCTGCGTCGTCGCCGCCAAGGGATGTGTCCAAGGCATCATTCAACAACCCGCCATTGCTTTCAGTAGTATGATCTCCACTGCCCAGCAGGTCATCCACAATCCCGCCTAATCCGGAATCGCTGCTACCTCCGTCATCACTGTCGCCGAGTACGCTGTTCAGGGCCCCGCCAAAGGTGTCGTCATTGCCGGTATCATCGTCTTCACCACCGAAAACGTCGTCGAGAAGACCACCAAAATCAAATGGTATTGGTGCTGTCCTGACAGCCAGGAAGAACTGAAAAAGAAGGACAAAAAGGAGAGTAGACGTCAACATAGAGCGCACAGGAGAACAAGAATAAAAGACCAGCCAAATCCACTAGGGATAAGGGAAAGGAAAGACCTATTCTGTACGAAGGGAGTCTCCAGGCCCTTTTGTTGTGATTGCATGGTCCATACTTCTGATCTTGAATGATTGACTTCGATAGTTGATGCACAGGACTGTTTCACATTGATGGAACAGGGGCGTGGTTGATGCGAATCTCAGCCATCGAAAGTTCGACATAAGAAACTGGATTTTTTGGCTGGATTGGTTCAAACGGTCCCACGTTGATAACCATTTCAGGGTACCTAAGCAAATAAACAGGCTTAGCCGTGGAGTCCCAATCATTTTGCGGACTGGGTGACATAGTATCAATCGAGGGGGGAGTGTGGAATGTCTATGAAGTGATGGTCGCTGAGAAGGGAGTGTCTATCAGGAATGAAATCAACATGATGCACGGGAACTCGACCGTAACCACGCTCGGACCTCCAGCGCCACTTCAAGATGGCGTCTCATTACAGAAACGGCTCCAGGGTTAAGAAACGTGGTATGCAATAAAGCTGGACCACGTCGAGACGTAGAACCTGGTCAACACTCAATCAATGACCGTTCGATAACCAAAAATTTAAATGACAAACACAAGTCAAACTCTAACGTCGATGCCAATTGGTAGCAATAGGCAATCCATAAGCGAAAACGAAACGATCATCTCCTGTGCTTCGCAGCCATCCCGTACTCTGCTCGAACACAGGCCAAGGTGCCAACATCAAACGGAATAGCGAAAAATATCAATCATCGCGCTTGACTTTTGATGAGAGCTCGGCGAGTTCGCAGGGTAGCCGACCTGCATCACCACCAAAATCCATGGGTTATGTTAGGGAAACCTCCGCGTGCGACACATTCACGAGGACTCTTACTATTCACGGAACGGGAATCGATGACGGCCATCGTTTCTTGGAATGTGGATGGCAGAACAAAGGTATGCGGGAGCGGATTATCCAGCACTGTCCTTGCCCATTATGGGTGGTCAACTCGGTTCGGGATATGGCAGTCAACAAAAGTCACACCAGCTTAGATGGCTCAACAGGATCCGGGTGATTGTGATAGTTGCAAATCAACATTCTTCATCCCAAGGGACTGGTGCTGTCGGGTGTGAGAATGCGAAGGCACGCCGCGGTGTTCTCAGATCTGCGAATGATAGTGACGGACAAGCTCGAATAGCATTAGCAGGGAAAGGCGCCCCATATTGCAAAACATGAAGGCACCATGGGCCAAGCGTAGACAGTGTTGCACGCGATTAGCAGATGGACGCGGTATTGCCATGGAGAGCATCATATATCATCACATGAATACAGACACCCTGTTACAGCGACCCAAACTGTGCGATGTGTTAAAGTTCATACACAGATGGTGAATAAGCTGTTCACCTTTTGGCTACGAGAAACGACGCGATAACCGAAAGCATTCCAAGAAGAAAAAGAGGGCTGAGGGCCTAGTTAAGAGGGAAACCTTTTGAGATTTTGAAAGCGAAACGCAGATATTTACGTACAAATTGATAGACCGGCGTAGTTAATATCGGCTGTTCTCCGGCAAAAGCCTGATGCAAGAGCAATGTCAATGAACCTGAAGGCCTCGATTCCAGCGACGTGTTGTATCAGCTGTCCACAAAAATCATACTGATTTTGTTCTCGTCGTGGCAGCTGGAGTGTCAGGGACGTCTGATGATTCTAGCAATTGTTTCGCAGCCTAAAGCAAGGAGTCTTCAGAAAAACGCGCGCATAGTCAGCATGACACGTACATCCAATGGCCTACTCGACCACTCCGCGTAAAGTCCAATACCGTACACGTGAAGATGCCGCTGGTGGTCCCAAACCAAAACTGCCACGCCGCCTCAAGCTTCGCCTGCCCCCTCTAGGATAGGATGCTGGCGAGGTCATCTCACCCCGAGCCTGCAGGCGGCGTACCCTGCAGTTTGGTGCAAGAAGTAGAATTGGTAATGCAAATTTTCCGCAAGGAAGACAGGTCAATAAGATGTTGTCGACCGCAGCCAACGCTGCTGGAAGATGTTATAATTAGGACTATCACTGTAAAATTGGAACGTACCATTGCCTATCAGGACTTCTTCAAAGCTCAATTTCCCGAAAAGACACAACTCCTTCCATGAATTCAGCCGTTAGCTGGATATCAACCAACGAGGACCGTCGATATTTCCTTCAAATGCGAGCTGAAGACCGTCAGTGTCTCGATACGGTGCCTGTAATTTTTCGGGCAGTGAGTGATGGGTACTAGTAAGAAATCTTCAGTTTACCTATCCAGATAGTTCGATGTGAAATTCCGCTCTCCAGAGTTCAGGTTTGAAATTGAGTTCACAACGAGGAGCTAAAGAAAGGTGAAGGTACGGGCAGTTTTCTGCAGCAGGATACCTATGAAAGAGGCGATGTGCCCTTGGTCACAAGGTCGAGCGGAAACAAAGGCACCGGAATGTCCGGCCCGTGGGCGCATTTTCAAACTTAGTCCCCGTGCCAAAACGGCCCGGATTGCCGCGGTGGATGTTGGACCCGTACGATCTGCCCCGCTCGGAAGTATCCCTATGTTTCCTTCTCTACTGTGCAGGCTCTGGGGAACACTTCATCCATTGGTTCCGGTCCTTTGATGGCTCTAAAGGCCGCAAAGTGCGTGCTTTGCGATAACCCGGACTTTGATGAAATTTCTGGCACGGTGACGGTGGCACCCACATATATGTATATCTAATTTGAACTGTGTCGTTCTGTGCGTAATGCTGAACTGTGAGCGAGCTTACCGGTTTGCCTCACAGTCTGCACCATTTCTTTACGATCTGCTTCAGGTAGCCAGGATGCAAGAGAAATGATAACCGGTGCCGGTATGATATTACAATGTACTTTCGTCACTCACACTCATCATCTAGAAAAAGAAGGCCCCCTCGTCAAGTTCAATAGCGCGACCACATAGGAATCATAGCTTCTCCGTCGATTTCTTCCTTCGTCGGAGACTAGCTTACCTCTCGGATCGTCCTACAGTGGATAACAGCACGTTCGTATCTTATACATTTCGTTGAAGAATGCTGCTCAGTGGCGACATGAATCTAATCATACCCCCCCGTAGTTTGTATAGAGGTAAATAACATTGGATGTTTGGGTACGTTTTCTGTCTTCTGAGGGTGGATGGCAATTTTGATAAAGTGTCTGCATCACAGTATTTGTTTACGCGGCCATGGCTGCTCTCATTTGTTTCCCTCCTCCCTGATACGCAGTATCAAAGACGATGAAATTTGAATTTCCGCTTCTGGATTAGTTCTTTTCATTTCGGCTATACTCTACAGCCCGTTCTGCTTCTTGCTATCAACAACACCGGCATATTTTCTCCACTCGTACCATTCAACCCAGTTATGCATTCCAGCGTCCGACACTCCTTCCCAATCATTACAAATATGTTCTTCGCCGACCCTCTCCTTTGTAAAGTTACGTTCCATGAAATCTCCTGGCTCTAGCGTCAAATCTGGGTGACATAGCGCTAGCTGGCGAAGCATATTGAGGCAGTGCTGCGTATGTCCCCAATCCTGGCTACGTGCTGTAACCAACATCTTTCCTAGGCTCTCGACACAGTGCAGCTCGTGGAACGTCGTGATGAAATAGGCGAGATGGTCTGGACCAGCACGAAATGAGCCTAAGCCTCGTGGATAACTGTATTTCCACTCCATTTGTGCTGTTGGACTGCTGTGACGGAAATGCACCGTATCTTCTACTACCATCACGACAAGGCTAGTATCATCGCTTCCTTCACGTCTGTAAGACCCTTTTCGTTCCTATGGAATAATTGAACTGGAGGCTTACCACCCTTTATCGCAGATACCATTCGAGCGTTGTCCTGTACGTTTTTGACGGAACAGATAAGAGTATAGGTGTACCATATCGAAAATACTGCCGCAACAGCGCGGAAAACGACAGCTATCTTATGCTTAGATAGTGCAGGCATCATGGTGGTCCGTGTTGAAGAGATGTGATACGAAACGGGCGCTACACTGAGACACCTTTCTCCGTATGTGGTTTCGCCAAACCCAAATATTCGTCTTCCATCAATAGATGAAGTCGGAGATACTTCCGTGACCGTGGAATCCTCAAACTCCTGGTTGTAATCGAAACCTCGTGCGATATATATACTGTCCTCGCCAACGTACAAAGCATCTACCACCCATAAAGTTCGATACCGCTGGGATACGTTCCAAAACCTTATACCATGGTCAGAAACACCCTCCTCGGATATCCTCCAGTCCTTTTCATCGCGCTGTTGGGCGCAATGAAACTAGGCTTACTTCTCAGGCTTCAGGCCGTGTGGCAGCAGACATTCCCGGAACATATCCCTAGAGCAGTGGAATTCAGTGGGTACACTCTTTCCGATACAGTATATATTTTCTAACCTCATCACAGGCTATTTGGGAACTGACTATCCCCGAGAATTTCCTATGGCGCCTCTGCGCAATGTCGAAACATTCATCGAAGATTCCGTTCACTACCAGCTGAATGGTACCGATGCAGATAGTGAATGGGAGACGCTCTTCCCTGGGAACGGATTGGTTGTACTTGGTCCACATGAGCAAGTGTTTTCCATATCCATGTTCCATCAGCTCCGTTGCCTTAATATCATTCGTACCGCAATTGTGGAACACGGTGGCATTTGGGGCCATAACGGTTCATCAGAGCTCGTTCATCACTGCGTTAACTATCTTCGTCAAATGGTTCTCTGTCGAGCGAGTATGCATCTTGATGACGTCGTCGGGTGGGGGAAGCCCGAAGTATTTACGGATACCTATGAATGTAAAGATTGGGATATGGTGCACTTGACGGTGAAGGAAAATCAGCGAATTCATTCCAAACATAGGTGGGCGTTAATTTTCATAAATCTTCCCGTTTCTCACTGATACATGCCAGGATTTGGCCGAACGGGTATCAAGTTGATTAAAGAAATGGTGGTTCTTTGTTCTGTATAATCTGTATAAATACGCGGAGTCGTGTAGTATCTTTACATTGCTTTCCACCACAATGAAGATGTTGTTCTTTCTTGCCATCGCTTATATTCATATCACTATGATCAACTTTGTGCCAGTCCTAGGCGCTGTGACACCTAAAAACGACTTGGAAGGTATGGTTTGCTGCTATGTGCTGTCCTGTTGCTGAATTTGCTCTTCAGCTGAAGCGATGGATGATCTACCCGCGGGTCCAGAATGGCTCACCTCTGCAGATTCCGTCTGAATAACATGAACGAGTAAGCAATATCGTCGGTGCACTCATGTTTCTCGTCTGAAGCTAGGATGGATCCACAGCTTTCTGTAGTCGTTCACTGAGGAGATGCGAGTCGGATTTCTGTCGTTTGTAGCCGTTGTACTTTTGTTGATTTTCAGCTCAACGTATCCTGAAATTATCCAAGAAACTGCGTTTGGACTTTGTGTTTTCATAGTAATCAGATATGAATTTCGTAGAGAACATCGAAGTCATTCTCGTAAAGTCAAGAAAGAGTGTATACAACCGGGAAACGATACAGAAAAGGAAGCACCAGGTTATCCCGCTCCTTCATAAGGTTTGATGTTGCTCAAGATATAAACCTACAATTACCAAGGAAAGCATTTAATTCGAAGTGAAAATAAGATGAAGTCGGATTTACATACCGATAACATCGCGTTTATCAGTAACGGTCTCCATAAAACAATCACCTCTGCAAGACACTTCAAACGTCTGCAAGCTGCCGGACTGGCATTAAAACTTAGGGAGCTTCTGAATGGTAGGCGCAGGCAGCGTGAATGACCCGACAAGAAAGAGACGAGAGGGCTTCGTATTCCAAGAAAGGGTTTGAACATTCAGCTTCCCTTTCTCTTCTACCTTCCATACGTCGAGGAGAGTGTGGTTTCCGGATCCTGTGTCCATCTCTACAGGAACGTTCAAGGACACGCTGCAGCTCTCCATCCCGAAATCAACGACGTGAAATTGCGCTAGGGTGGAAACCTTTGGGTATTTTCAATCAGTATTAGGAAAATACGTTTTAATCGCAATCCACGACTGACCTCTAGGGATACGAGGAGACGACGGTGATTATATTGAATAGTACCATAGTCCGACAAGTATGTGTCCCTCCAGGGGGGAATGACTATGTTAGGAGTAGAAGAGTCGACCTGAATCATCACTCTTGGAAGATTAAGGACAGGTGCGTATGTGGAGCTCTCGTGATGTTTCTGTGAATACATCTCCTGTAAGCCAGAATACGTGCTTTGCAATGGTATTCCGCTATTTGGAGAATATTCACTCCAATAAGGAACCAGGAGCAGGGTAAGGAGCGCTCCGGTGTCCAACAGTGAGCAGACCAGGATAATCATCGTCGACCACCAGACAATTTGGTCCCAAATTTCTGCATCGTGAACAAGAACCGTTAGAGAGGTCTCGAGAATCGATTTACTGTTGGATCACCATTGCATTTTCGTGTTTCCATATCTCGAGAAGGGACATCAAGTGGCAAGAGGGGAATATACGAGTTCTCCATGGACAGAGCTATGTGTTACTAGGGTGACTAGGGTGTGGTCCCCAGATAAGCTAAAGAAAGAGCGACTCAAAAAATCTAACAATGGCTCGGTTCTGAACTTTTGAGCAAAGTCATACTTATGATTCGACAACTATAGCTACAATTATGAGCGGCTAGAACGCCGCTGCGGTCGTACCGCTGAGTCTCTAGCGCGCGCTTCACAGAGGCACATGTTAAGTTACTGAATAGGCGCCTATTCTCGAATGAAACTGATTCGAAATGAGTACACTTCCTATCAATTGAGGCGTGAGGAACGATCAGGTGTTATACCCCGAGTACTTTGAATAGTAAAATTCTATGCAGTAAGTAGCTGACACATCGAATCCTGGAATCTCACTGACATCCGAATTCGTTTATCTACATCGGCGTCCAGACTGGCATATCTAGATTTATAATCTTGGAGAATTTAGCTGAGGCGTGACGGCGGAGATTGGAGGAGAACCCGTAAAGAGCAGATGTTGATATCAGAACCACCCTTCGGTCTTTAGCCAACCGGTGGATCTGATCATCAGCGCCCGGCCAGGGACTCTGTCACCAATCTGCCGCTATACTCTGTGAATGTAGCATGTTCAATTCATGCTGCTTGCTTGCTTCCAAGCTTGTAGATTGGCTCAAAAAGTCAATTGAGTGCAGCTTGAACATTCCGAGTGGATCTGAAGTTCTGCCGTTAGGATACAAAAGTCATGCCAGCTACAGAAGCTATGCTCCACTCATTCCTCTTCTCAGATATCTTCAAGGCTACATATCTAATGTCAGACTCTCAAAATGGCTCTTCTCTTGAGCGTTCAATATACTATGGAATAATATTCAAGGCCATCCTCTATGGTGAGTAGTAGGATTAATTGAGCCACGAGCCTACATTGCTCAAATACATATAATCAGGGATCGATTTCTATATGTACTTTCATTCGGTTTACCTCTTCATGGTCGCAGGAGGTTCAGCACGCTCTCATTCACATAGATTATACGTGGTAGTTGGCGGTACTTTGCTTGCTCTACTTACCATTTCAACTTTCACCAATATTGTATTCGCAGAATTTATGTGGATTGATCACCGCGACATTTTCGGAGGTCCCCTTGGCTATCTCAATGCCAATAGTGCAGTATGGTGGCAGACACTGGGAACGGTAGCTTCTCAGATGTCTTTTCTCCTTGGTGATGCCCTTCTCGTCTGCGCATTTCTATCTCACCGGATGGTCCTTGAGTCTGATGATACTTTGCAGCTATATCGATGCTATATTATCTGGGATTCAACTTTCTCAATCATTGTTTGTCCTCTACTTCTTTATCTTGGTGCATTAGGTGTGTATAATCCTTCATAGTGATTGCTTTGCTTTTTCTGAACGACGGTGAAGCCATGGCAATATTGCTTACAGTGCAAAGCGCGATACCCGGGAGCAACTTCTTCAGAGGAAAGATAGTTGACTTTGGGGTTCCCTGGGCTTCTCTATCCGTAGCATCGAATGCAATCGTCATGATACTCATCATCATACGCATCCTCAAGGTTCGCCATCAGCTACAAGCTGCACTAGGACACAACGAAGCATTACCCGATACGATCAGAATATGGAATGTCTAACGGTCGCGCTATGTACCTACCTTGTATGGATACATGAGTGCCTGAGTACCCCTGGGACGCCGGAGGGTTTGAAATGAGGAATGATGAGATATATCTGAGAGCTATATCATATTGATCGTGCATGATTACTTTTGTTCTCTCAGGTTTTTAGATTTTTAATAATAAATATTCATATAAATATTATAGTAAAATATAAATAAATGCAAAAATCAATCTATATATGCGAGATTGCGAGCGGGGGGCGCAGCGTACGCGGTAGCAGGCATAGGCATGCATGGAAGCCTACACTGGGGCCCTGCTCATCTGAACGAGCAAACGGCGCGAAAATCGGGGCTGCGCAACCATGCTGAACCCGAAAATGGGGGGTATCTAGGGATCAACGGGGCCATAGACTGTCACAGGGAGCTTGGGAGGGAAAGCGGCAGTCACCATCGGATTCCCCAGTATTGAAAATGGGGGTGGGAATTCGATGGTGGTCGTACGGTCGATGGAGGGTGCGGGACGCGCTGGGGATGGGTCACAGCCCTTTCCTACCCTCTAATGTACCCCTCCATCATCCTTCGACCGTCCAGGCCATTCCCGTCGTCCTATTCGTTGTTGTTGTCGTGCTGGTTGTTCTACACTCATTCCCATCCTGTGCTTTCAGGTGACACCCGGTTTTTGATCTTCAGGTGCATCCATGGTTGTCTGAGTATGAGGATTCGCCATGCATGGGTGATTGGCCCCGATGTCGATGCGGGGGTGCTGGGTAGGATGGGGGGACGGTGCCGGTTGTCGGGGTACTGGCTGGCGGGGCATCATGCTCGTCGTCTCCCTAGTCAATGGCGGTTGTGAGAGGTCCATTTGGATGCCGTAGATGGTGCTGCCTCGCGTGAGGGCTTATGCATGTGTGGGGTATAATATGGTCACTATCCGGGGCTCTTGGGGCCACCGGATGCGCCAAAAAGATCTAAAATCAATGTATTAGTATCATAAAGAAATAAAACATACCTCTAGCCCATGAAAATGGGCAATGTAGATGAGCAAGAGGCAAGAAAACTCAGTGGTGGTGGAGGAAAGAGACAAAAAAAGGTTCCGCACAGCCACTCGATCGCTGTGCGGATGTACGGTCCGGGGCGATCAAGCGAGTGGAATGCACCCTCGGAATGCCTCTGCTGCTCGATGTATGCCCTCCGAGGTCCCAGAAATCATCGGGATATCTCATTACAGGCATTTGTAATATTTGTATGTAATTTTCAGCGTATCCGGGTATTGGTGTCCTATGATATTCTCTATTTTATCATCATTACCCCGCACTTTGGGTCTTTCTGAACAATATATCACTACTACATCTCTTGCCATTGTCCCAACAAATATTAAAATGATTTGATATCCTAGTATACATGCTATAATATTGCATCCATGTTTTTAATCCACCCCGATCTACCAATATATATCTCAACACTGTGCTCAACACATAAGTGAATGTGAAGCATTCTGAATGGAAATTCATATGTTTCGATTTATTGTATAGTAATTCTGCCCTTATAGCGACCAGTTTCAATATGTAATGATATGATAAGTGTTCCATGCAAATCTTACTGCCCAGAAATGTGTCGAGGATGAAAAACTGGTGAAATATTGGGGAGAGCAGTCGACTAGGGCTCTGATAGAAAGTGGAAAGTGCTGCGATTGGCCGACTACGCTACATAAGCAACTCAGCTAGGTAAATATGTTAACTCATCGGCTCTTTGTTGAGGATTATGGTTTCACAGCCACTGGGCCGACAGTGTAGCCGTCTTTTGTTTTACATTATTTTGATTTTCGTATTGATCACTACTGTTTCTTGGCTTTGTACCACCATCACCTACGTATCTGTCCACGAATATATGTTTGTTCGAGCCATACCCATCACGTCCTTTGTGCCTGCCGACGTCTATTCCCAACACTCTTTGTAAATAAAGAGATGTAAAGAAGAATAAGTCAGATGACAAGTGTGACGTACTAAGGGTGGGTCACATCACAAGGCCGTGACTGTGAGCCCGAGCTGGAACTCACGCTAACACCTTACATAAGTGTGACTGTGAGTCCGAGCTTGGACTCACGCTAATGCATTACATAAGTGTGACACAGTAACAGCCTTGCTGAATTTGGTGAATTTGACAAAGTGTCACACGAGTAACGTCTCACAGGTATTCCCGCCGATAGCAGAGCCCCAAAATGTTACATTTGGGACCTAAAAGTGCCCATATAGGCTCTTAAAGCAAATCTTGCTTCTGTCACATGGCTTCATGATGAATTAAATTAAATAGTACAATACTACTATAGTTGAGATGCAATATGGTATGTTGGATGTTCACGACTTGACCTCCACAATGATATGCTTTTCCCCATTGCTAAGAGTGTGAAAGTAGTGAACAATGCCCATTGGGAAGCCTCACAGTGTCCTGTGTCCTTCCTTTTTCATGGTTCTAAATTTGATAGTGTGACACAGACCATTCTGTTCATAACGGTCATCAGTGGTGATATCTTGAGGGTTGTATATGCTCTCACCTGGCTGCATTGATCATTATGTGCAAGAGCATGTCAAAAGGAAGGTTAGGCGTAGCCAGAACTACAGATTCATGACTGGCGGGTGCATGTGTATGACCTATGTACAAACTTGGACATAGCCACTCCCCTGTTTCTGTTATTGATGTTTATGGTTCGTTGGGTTAAGTTCTCCTAACTGAATGACCCCATATGGTTGTTAAATTTGCTTGCTTACATTGTGCCTGTAGCATTGCGCTCCCATGGGTCCCATTACTATATAAGGTATGATTAACTGTCGGAATGACGTAGGTACATAGCGCGACCGTTAGACATTCCATATCAGAATGTATACCAGAGTGCTTGCCCTCCTAGTGGAGTCTGTGTTTCCCTACAGTCTTTTCGGAGTCGTCTTCGCCATCACTTATGGAAAGAACATGGATGTAGCACCTGCTTTCACATTTATTTGGGGGACCTTTGGCGTGAGTACATATACAGCCCTTCATTTGAGTGATTTGACCATTGGGATACAGGCCATGTCGCCACAGATTATCATTTTTCGAGTGGCATTGGGACAAGGATGGACGCAACAGATGGCTTCTCAGTTGTCTTCGATTATTATGGAATACAGGACTGGTACGCTCTATTTCAAATGGAGTGATGCCATAAGAACCCCAGACACTGCGGATCGGATATGTTCCTGTGCCTTTTTTTTAATTGACCTCTTTTTTCCAACCCCGAATCCATAACCGGAAATAATACTTTCATAAATCCAACCGATACTTATGTAAGTGCCAAATATATGCCGAGCCGGGCCAGGCAGGGACGGAAGTCTTGATGTCCGGCCTCCGCACGTGGATTTAATAACAAAGGTTTTGAGAAATAATGCAATGAACATTATTGAGATAATGCTTGCAAGGCCCACATCAGGGACAGAGCCTGCTACATTTACTCCCCTTGAAAGTATAATATTATCTTTGTGTTACCGTTGTGAATATCCTTGAGTTCTGCAGAAGAGAGTTTCTATCATGGTAATTCTAATCTCACTTTGTGCAAAGAACTTATCATCATCAAACATCAAACTGGAAGTACTTATTAAATAAGCTCACACCTTCTCACAGAATCCCAGGCAGACGAAGCTTCGGCCGGTCAACTCCACGATAGTAACGGTCAGTCATATGTAAGCAGTGACAAGCCAAGTCATCGCCACACCGCATATTTTACCTTCAAGGAAGTATTTCAGCACTAGGCCGGGAGATTTTTCCGTAAATAGGAATTTTCGTGACATCGGACTTCGGCTTTTCGTCGAAGCTCAGAAACCATCATCCCTCTATAAGACCTACTACTACTAACGTAGCAGGAATAATACTTGCAAGGTCTTAGTATCTTTTTTTACTAGCTTATCTCGGAGTCACCATGCTTCTCTTTCACCGCTCCTCTCCTCGGTTACTGCGTCTTTCGGTGAGTGAAAATGCTTTCCATTGTTCACCTGTGTCGCTTGTCTTTCGTGCTCTACTATTCATCAACCCTCCCCCCCTCCCGAATCTGTAGTTACTATACTATTACGGCCGTATATTCACATAACCCGTAACAAGGACCTGTAGTATGAAGATCTCTGAAGATGGGATATTTTCATCTGTAATCAGCCTTTGTCACAGTCAGAAAGGAATAGTAAGGTATACTGTTTGTAAAGAATCCCTATCGACTCCAATCATATCTGCATTCAACCAGAGTCCCATCCAATAAGCGTCCCCACGTGCGCTCATTGCGATAAGGAGTATTCATCAGATCCACGTAATCGACCGGCATTCGGTCCGGGGAACAATAGGCGCCCACAAGCGCTCACTGCCCATATCGGGGCATCCCCGATGGCCAAAAGTACCTGGAAACGGGCATCGGACTCGATGACTAGCTTAGTCAGCATATTCTATTTCTAGAACATCGACATCGATGATGGTTAAAGTAATCTAAGGCCCTGTGGGGCTAAGTGTACATCTTGCGCCTTATACCACTAATCTACTATACAACGAGTGAATGTGGGAACTCAGCTCTCATTGGCTACACAACTCGAGCTTTTCATTGAGTATTGTGAGGTAATGTAGACTGTTAATGACATGGTAACTACAGGAGTTTGCATAAAATCATTGTTTAGTACTGTGGGTACAATATAGCAGATGATGAAACCAGATGCAAGAGAGAAGGGAACAAGAGGTAAGGAACCGCCACGGCGTCTTAATAGCCAGTTCGAAATGTGGAGTTTTTATGTGTTTTTTGTAAAATAAATAAATAAAAAAAAGGTGAAATATAACCAAAGGTTGGTTCCTCATAAAGATACCGGAAAATACAATATAAATAATGCAAAGATGACAACGGTTTACTGGATAAGACCCTATTGCACCATAACGACGGCCATCAGTAGTGTCCCCTTTGGGACTGTCATCTCCGATGGCCAAAAGTGCGTGGAAACGGGCATCGGACTCGATGCTTAGCTTAGTCAGCGGAATCTATTTTTATAACATCAAAATCGATGATGACGATGATGGCGTCCATGTTTAAAGTAATCTAAGGCCCTATAGGGCTATGTGTACATTTTGCGCTTTTGTACCACTAATAGTAATTTAACGGATCTGTATGTAAGGGTATCGGTATTATGTGGGCATTTCTGAGGTTCGATTTCTTGTCTTGAGCTCTGGTGGGTGCATAGTCATTCGTGGTTGTGTGCGGTTTCGTGGAGTGAAAATGTTTGAATAGTGGATTGGGCGTACTTGGCCGTTTCAATATCCGTACAATCCTTGCTAGGCATGCAAATTGTCGCTTCGATGCACTAAAAATAGACTATGATGACTAAGCAGAGCATCGAGGCCGATGCCTCTGTCTACCTAATTTGGGCCATCGAGGATGGCAGTTCCGAATGTTCACATTTAAAGTTTGATGGCTGAATGTCTTTGAGCAATGTCAAGGCTTCGGTGGATGCGCATTGTTATAATCGATCACGACAGGTAGATTTCATTGGCATGTGATGGATGGCTGTCTCTGCGAGACGTCTGGCCGCAGTATAACAGAGAAAGTTGGCAGATAACTTTGTATCACCGATGAAGCCCAGTTAAATGTCTGTGGGCTTGGGCGGGTTTGGAGAGATACCAGTCAATCAATCAATGGAAGGCTGTTGCTCGCTAAGAATGGGGCATCGCACGGTTTGGCGACCGCTACCTATGGATACCCATTGATGCTCACAGACTATTTTCGGTGCGTATCATCGATAGTAATCAATAAGACACACATTTATTTGCTTGCTAGCTCTACAAATTGAATACACCGGGTAGCTACAGGCCTGCAACCTATCACACTCCCGTCTCCTGTCCATACACGGGCATGCGGCTGTCGGCAGACTGAACCGCGAACCTGGCTGGTTTTAAGCATATATCCGTACTATATGATAGAGCTTTAACGTACTGCATGCGAAAAAAAAGAGTGCGGCCAACGAAAACACGTCAGATGTAGCGATCTGAAGCTGAAGTTGAACACATATAAGTCACTCAGCCCAGGGGAAATTATAACTACGCACCTATGTGGAGGAGAGGCGAAATGGAGATGGCGTGCATATATGGTAATAATTTGACCTAGTACAGCATTATGGGGAATAAGACAACGATATATGGTGAGAGAAACAGGTGGACTTACCTTATCCTGCAACCGAAATCACGTCCAAACTCCTTATTTCCTTCAACCACGGACCAAGACACTGGCTAGATACGGTTGCCTCGGGGTGGTTCCTGATCTACGGCGCCGTTTCAAATGAGCTCGACACCGTCGGTGGCATCTGGGTCATAAATAAACTGGCGGCAATGGTTCCCAGCGAAGATGGTAGCGCAGCAGGGAAGGGCAATATGTCGGACTAGGGTCATGATGGTAAGAGGGAGAGTATACTAACGTTAGTTACCAGTCGCTTGCAAGATCCCGCACGAAGTTCTTGACGGTCCCGGTCATGATGAATCTATAGAGGCTCGAGAGCTCTCAGAGTACGCTCAGCTTGCCCAATTGCATCCATCAGCGTCTCTACATATCCAGGGACTCCGAACTCCATCACAATCTTGATATCTTGCGAGCACCGTCTATTCTGGGGCCTTCCCTAGCCTGGCAAGTGGCTTTATTATGTACTCGCGGAACTCGTATCGTTTCCCCTGATGTCTCGGTCTCTGTTGTGCAGACGTTCGTCAGCCCTCCCTACGATAATGTTTCCATCCATGCCTCCTACATGACCGAGCGTCACTACCCTCTGGAGAAGCCGTAGCGCCAGTGATCTTCTTCTATAATCTCCTGTCAAAGTGAATCTGAATCTGTATGGCGCCTGGTCATTGCCTATTTCGTGACACACGCCCTTGAATCTCGCAGGTGGCTCACTCTGCCGAACAGCCCAATCAAGAGCTTAAACTGACCTGGCACGCGCCCAAGGGGAGGTTGAAAGGCTCGAGCGAGAACTTGAAGGTCTTCGCACCCTGATCACATTATTTCGGTGTCCTATCAACTCGTTTTAGGCTCTGGGGGATGGGAAGAGACGAGAAGAGGCCCTCTTACGGCTCATTGTGGGATCCGGTGACATATCCGACAATGAGGACGCCTGGCTAGATAGGCAGCTGGTTTGCGCAAATGAGACAATTCAGCTCCTCTATGAGGAAGTCCGATCATGTGGCGTGATGGTGTGGCACCGGGATGTCTCGACCCAAAATCGCCTTTCTGAGCTTATTCTTATCCTTCTTCTCGGCCTGACACTCTGCTCTTGTTTCGATCCAGGCGATTCCTTGGCGTGAGTGATTTGAAGAGTGTTTGTTCCCTTTGTCTGTTCGTCTCGGCCAAATTTACCCAAAACTTGCGAACCGAACCTAGCTACGGGCGCAGTGAATACACCAGGGCAATCATGATTCATTAGATGTCCGATCAGGGCCTGGACGACAGAAACCTTCTGTCGTCCATCGATTAACCAAATCCTCCAGATCGGTTCAAGGGGAGGCAGCTAGGTATGGTTACATTAATCAGACTTCTTGGTCCGACCTATTTCCGTAGTCTTGTAGGAACATATGTTCGCGCACATGAAAGCTATATATAAAACAATGTTTTCAGTGCTTCATCAACGGGGGTGATAGTTTCTTTGTCAGTTCTTCCTGGCAGTCTCCATTCACTCGGAGGCAACTCTCGCTGCACCCTGAATGGGCCGTGTTGACACCGGTATTTCGTGCCTGCCCGTCGTTGGTGGTATAAGTTCAGGTTGGAAGATGCATGCAAAGCATCAGTTTAATGGCTTCGTTCGTATGTCACCAGCTGTCTCCCAAACTGACGATATCATTGCTCACACTGCTGTCTCCAGAACATTGGCGCCATCAAACGGGTGTCGCTCGCTCCCGCCCGGCTGGTACTTCCACTCTCAACAATTCAATTACTCGCTAAACCTTTCATGACCGCGATGTACACGTACAAGATCATCCATTTCTATTTGATGTTAATATCGCCGTCCAGTGGAGGTGGCCTCCGCATCCAACTGGATGTTTACTGCGAACACACAAATGGGACCATACAGCCATATGTCACGTGAGTACGTCATCGTGTTGCAGGTTTTGGTCTCATACTGCTGGCAGTGCCACCGCCCGGGATGTCATCCCATCCGGCGCTCATGTCGAGCGCATTATGGAGTTCGAGGTCCTCGAACCTACGCTGCGTGTTGGAGACCTATTGGAGCTCCTCGTCGAAGCCGGCCTCGATACCACGACAATCAACGTAAACAACGCGGCGTGTGGGAGGTTCTGTTTCGAAGCCCTCAACACCTTTGCAAATAATGGCATCATCAGGGAGGATTGGATGGAGGATGCGTATCAATGGCATGAAGACATTTGCAACGCAGGCGTTGCGACGGTGCTTGACGAGGACATCGTAAATTTATAATAAACATACTGTTCAATTTACCGTAGCTGCATGGGGTGTTGCGTTATGCTATTGTCAGAGCTTCATTCACCGCAATATGATGGAAACTTCCCGTTTATAGTACCTTCAGCGCCAGCTGGCCGCCAACGGTTCACAAATTGGGCCAATATGACCTGTCGGAAAGGCTTGTTACACGTCGGGAGCTTCACTTCACGTTGAATGAACGATCGATATCGAACAGTATACGTAAATGAAAGAAAGAGCCGTTTATTTTTCGCTACAAAAAGTCCGGTGCTATAGCTTCTATCCAGTCATATATACCAAAATACGGACCACCGACAAATGGAAGGATCGCCCACCAGATCGCATCATATTCCTTTCCCATTTCCATTCTGGCGTCCATGACCATGTTTACATATTCGAACCATCTCGGATAGAAGCTGGCGGTAGCGAAATCAATTAGCCAAAGTTGGCCGTCCTCCCCGACGATCAAATTTCGCATGGTGAAGTCAACGTGTGAGTATACGAGAGTCCCATCATCCGGCAATGGCCCCTTGTGCACGCACAATCGGGCAAGCGCCGCTTGGTCCATTGCATTGTTGAACAACCGGATGAGCTCTTCCGAGGTTGCGAATGGGCCCTTGGTGGGTCTGATGGGCCCGAAGATGTGTGACGCAAAACATTCTCCAGGCTGTTCACCCTCGAGAACAGGTCCAGGAATTTGAGATCGGGGATGTGCAATGGACCTGAGCTGGCGGACGTAGCTTCGCAGGGTGATAGCTGTACGGATTTTCTGCCAGAGCCCCATGGTGGGCCACGCTTCCGCCAATGTGATCCCGGGAATGTAGTCCATGACAATGACACTGACAAATGGATTGAGATTGAGGACGCGCCGGATAGGAGGAACGGGGATGTTTGTGCGGTTGTGAACGAGATCCTGAGCTAAAGCCTCCGAAGGCCAACCCGTGGGTAACCTGGGTACCCGCTTGGCGACAACATCTGGTGTGAGCCTGGGTGGGCAGCCCGACGTTGTCCAGTCCTTATTTGGCACAGAGTAACACAGATTCAAGACTTCATCATCTGTTTGACGGTCAATGTCTGCGCTCTGTCGGCATCGGTCAAGGTTAGGACATTGACAGTCAGTTGGGAGGTCACACGCACATGTCGATAAGGCAATCGACCCACAGTTCCAAAGCAGGCGAGCAGAGTGTCAACGATGGCAATGGCGGTCGCATAGAAGAAAGCGAGTACGGGCTGAGGTATCATTGTGATGCGTGCTTGGGGAACACGCTAGTGTACACGTATGTGCCAGCACCTCCATCTACATATCTGAAAATAGCCGCAGGATCTTCTAGAACTATTAGGTAACTGGATGGATCCTTTCACTGCTATTGACAACTATTTGTTGCCGGAGGTCCCACACCCTCAGATCGCTCGGATCGGCGGTTTTTGCGCCCGCGGACAAGTCACTCGCGCGACTGGA
Organism: Armillaria altimontana; assembly: GCA_022818075.1. NCBI lineage: Eukaryota > Fungi > Basidiomycota > Agaricomycetes > Agaricales > Physalacriaceae > Armillaria > Armillaria altimontana. The sequence continues at coordinate 541,980 of JAIWYR010000038.1, forward strand.
CCATTGGGTCGTTGTCCATTGCAGGCAGGTCTGGACGTATGTCGATGTACTACCAGCGCCCGGATCCTCTTTGGGAAGTACAAATTGTCATCCCCTCCCCGAAGGCACGTTGAAAAATTTTCGACCAATCACGGCGCTGATTCCGCGATCGTCCTTCTCTTGATGAGAATTACCCTACCTGGCCCTCACTGGAAGCACACACAAGAGGAAGACACCTGATTTGCCATGCTACTGCCAAAAGAGGTGATCACCATGCCTCCATTGTCTTGGTTAGCTTGTGACTTTTGACATTTTGGGGAATTCTGGTCTGCCTTTCCATATCTTCTCCAAACCGGGCGTCAGCTTCTTCTTTCCTTGTGTATGGTGCAGCGTGCTTAGTCACCGCTACTTTTGCACAACCCGAATTGGAAGATCAATTTTGACCCAATTTCTTCTTCCTCTGGCCAAAATGTTCCTTTTCACGAGAGAGCATCATTTCATCTCGACGAAATTTTTATAGGGTAAAAATTGCAGGAGAAACATATTTTTACTCCACAAGCGTGACACATTTTGGCAGGTAATGTGACTGCTGTCACGATTGGTCTAGATTTCGATGACTTTCTGGACCAATCTGGCTGCTCTCCAAAAGTAGCGCTGACTAAGTGCACCTCAACATAGTTTTTCCCCACCATCTTTTCACCTGTCTTCCCTTTTCTTCTGTCGCCCCTGCCTTTATCAAGTTCTGCCTATGTCGTGCCCTACTTCTCCAACTGCTCCCCTGATTATCTCTGCCAAACCTTTCGACATGTCTATGTCGGGACCTCCTCCTGGCCTCTCGTCGAATATTCCGCCCTCAGATGCCATAAATATCGATCTACCCCCACAGTCTGAGCGTGCCGTGTTGCCCTCCCTCGGTATCCCGCCTACCCCAGTCCTTCCTCCACCGGCTCCCGCGGGTTCCCCTACTCAACAAGGCGCCGATATTCAGTTCAAAGCTCTAGGGCCTGACTCCGAATTTCGGAAGACCGTCCTCACACTGGAAACTCTGCGAGAAAAGGCTCCTACAGGGATCTCGTGTACTGACGAGGACATTTTGGAGTGGGCATGCCAATTCGCGACAACCTGGGTAAGTTTTCGTGTCTTCCTTATCGCAGCAACATTCTCACTAGCTTTCCACACCCCAGACCAACTTTGAACTCTTGATTCGTATAGCCAATTACTCTTTCAACAGCTACCCTCGCCCCCTCGATTTGAAACTCGCATGAACCAGCTGATCAAATATTTTGCTCGCTTTGTTTCACTCACTTGGGATTTTGGGGGCCCCCCGGCTTGGCGGGAGAAGTATCAACTCCTCGTCGCTGCTGAGCGTGATCCTCTGCTTCCTCCAGGTCGTGATGCTGACGCTGCGTATGCCGTATTTGGGACCTCAAGCGTCCAACCTGGAGACATTTTCTTCGAGGACCGAACCAACATTAAAGACCGCCCTGCCGACAAAGAAGAGGAGCAGGATCAGCTTGAAGAAGATTCCGTGTCCCAAGGCCCTCGTCATTTCTCTCCTGTTGCCTCGCACCCCAAACCTTCTACTCCTCAGGACCGTAGCAGTTGCGAGTTACCAGTGTTGGGTTTCGACGATCTCTACCCGCCACAAGAGTGGGTTTACGTTGAAGGCATCCATGGCCGCGCTACCGTAACTACGCCCAT